>OY856410.1:378933205-379315705 GCA_963693085.1 Alisma plantago-aquatica
AGGATATGGCCCGTAGTCATTCCTATGAGGCGTAAGGATATATTCGCCCATTACCCCCACATATTCAAAAATATGCATTCCAGGAGTTCTCATAGGAAAACCTATTTCACCATCACCAACTACTGACGATGATGGATCTATGGCCAGGGATCTACATGATAAGATTCCACTTGATTATTTAAGTACATTACCATATTCTTTTAGCATCAGTCAAGTTTTCACACAAGAATTATTATGACAAATTCTACAAAGAAACATGTAATACTTCCATTAAGTACTTTCAAATCTTTAAAACCCATGATACTTGGGATCTCAGTCCCTTATCACATTACTGGGAATTCTCATCCCTTCACATCATCATTATCATAATTACTAGATCTGGGTATTCAAACCCTTAGTTCATCATAGAACATTGTTACCACTTATCAGGTAACTATTACCTCCAGGTCATCTGACCAAGGTATTCATGATACTTGTTACACAAGCATCTCACATAGTTCACCATGAATATTTAACTTCTTGTCACCTCTCACTAGGCAACAAATAAAATAATGGCTGACAAGGCCCATTAACATCATAGTTCATACCTGGTTATGCTCATCATCTCATGATACCTGCATGGTTAGTATATTTGATAACAACCATATTAATTACATATCAACATTATGTAATACAAAGATAACATCATTATTCCCTCATTAGGGTTAGGGTTTCCCATCTTTATCAATTAGGGTTTCTCATACCATCACCCTACATTAGGGTTTCACATAACATCACCCTATATTAGGGTTTCATATAACATCACCCTATATTAGGGCTTCATATAACATCATCCTATATTAGGGTTTCACATAACATCACCCTATATTAGGGTTTCACATAACATCACCCTATATTAGGGTTTCACAACACATTTCCCAAAATTAAGGTTAGGATTTCTCATTCCCATTGATTAGGGTTTTATGTTTACCTCATTAATCCAAACCCTAAGTCAATGCTTCAAAATTAGTAGTCACTATTATGTCTTGTACACTCTAAGAATCAAGATCTAATACTCTTATGCTATTTTAACACCATGAGACCTCTTTTGCTCATTCTAGTGGATTATTATGACCTATGATGACCTAACATGAAACCATGCTCTTAATGATATGATTTTGTTGGCCTAGAAACCCGTCCAAGATTTACTCATTAGGAGTAAATCTTGGATAGTCCCCGGTTTGGGACCATTCTTGAACACCTAATCTCACTTAGGATGTAAGTGTATAATGTGTATTGGGTTTTCAAGAAAACTTCGGTAGCACTTCCCCTTTTGTTCTCTAAGTACGTATGTACTTGGAGAACAGTAGGGAAATGCTCCCAAAATTTTCTTGAAAACCCAATACACATTATACACTTACTAGTAAGATTAGGTGTTCAAGAATGGGATAGGTGGTACACATTTATTATATATAAGAATGACAACACATGTATTTGTTGGCATAGAAACCCATCCAAGATTTACTCCTAATGAGTAAATCTTGGATAGTCCCCAGTTTGGGACTATTCTTGAACATCTAATCTCACTTAGGATGTAAGTATATAATGTGTATTTGGTTTTCAAGAAAATTTCGGTAGCATTTCCCCATTTGAAAACCCAATACACATTATACACTTACTAGTGAGATTAGGTGTTCAAGAATGGGATAGGTGGTACACATTTATTATATATAAGACCTTAAACCCTAAAGTTTTAACCATAAACCCTAATCTGTTAACCCTAGACCCTAATCTTGTTCTAATATATACTTGTTTTCTCTTTGATCGTAGAAAGGATACATCATGGATGTCCATTCCAAATCGTTGCACCCCAGAGTTTATTTATGGTCTTGATCAGTTTATTAGATTTTTCGAGGAATATAGGAAACAACCTGGAGATAGGTTCTACTGTCCATGTAGGCATTGTGGTAATAACTTGAAAGTCAGCACTGGTGACGAAATTAAAAGTCATGTCATGTGCAACGGGATTGTACAAGGCTATACAGAATGGCACTGGCATGGAGAGATTTCAAACCTAAAATTAGTGGATGTCGATAGCAGTTCTTGTGTGGAAGAAGAAATTGCCTCTGATGACGTAGATGTGAACGAACCAGTTCCAGTAGACATCATTGATGTGATGTTGGATAGTTGTGGGGTAGAGCACATCGATCCACCTCCCTTGTTTAGAAACATTGTGCATGATGTTGAGATACCATTATACACAGGGTGTAAGTTTACGAAGCTTAGCACTGTGCTGAGATTGTATAAATTGAAAGCTAACAATCGATGGAGTGACAAAAGCTTCACGTCATTGTTGTCTTTGTTGAAAGAAATTCTTCCTAAAGGAAACAAGCTACCAATCTCAGCATACCGGTTAAAGAAATTGTTGTGCCCAATGGGAATGGAGGCCAAGAAGATACACGCATGCCCGAATAATTGTGTATTATTTCAAAAGGACTGTGTGGATTTGAAAGATTGTCCGAAATGTGGTGCGTCAAGGTATAAATTGACGACTTCGGGGGAGTCCAAAACTGGTTCTCCTACCAAGGTGATGTGGTATCTACCTATAATACCACAGTTTCAATGCTTGTTTGCCAAACCTATAGATGTGAAGAATTTGAGGTGGCATGCAGATGTTAAGCAAATTAATGATGGGATCCTACGACATGCGTCTGATTCCCCACAGTAGAAGAAGATTGATTTATTGTACCCTAAATTTGGTGTAGAAGATAGGAATCTAAAACTTGGGCTTTGTACAGATGGGATGAATCCGTACGGGACATTGAACAGACAACATAGTACTTGGCCAGTTATGCTTGTTATATACAATCTTCCTCCCTGGTTGTGTATGAAAAATAAGTATGTTATGTTGTCGTTTTTGATATCGGGCCCTAAACAACCTGGAAATGATATCGATGTTTATCTTGAACCTATGATTGATGACTTAAAGAAGCTCTGGGGTGAAGGTGTGATGACCTATGATGCTTCATGAAGAGAGACATTTCATTTTCACACTATGTTGTTTTGCACTGTGAATGACTTTCCAGCGTATGGGAATTTGTCTGGATATAATGTCAAAGGATCTAAAGTGTATCCTATATGTGAAGAGAACACTGATTCAATATGACTAAAACATGGTGGCAAGACTATATATCTTGGTCGTCAAAGGGTTCTTCCAAAATTTCATCTGTATCGTAGGTTGCACAAAACATTCAATGGATGGAATGAGGAATAGAGTGCACCTAAAACTATATCAGGGGAGGATGTTTATGAAAGAGTAAAAGAAATCACCAATGAATTTGGTAAGAGATCACAATGTACGATGGCCACACGGAGTGACAAGTCTTTATTCAAGAAGAAGTCAATATTTCAGGATCTTCCTTATTAGAGTTCTTTGACAGTCAGGCATTGTATCGATGTCATGCACGTTGAGAAAAATGTATGTGATAGTGTCATCGGTACTCTATTGAATATACTAGGTAAGACTAAAAATGGGATAAAATCCAGAATGGACCTACATGAAATGGGAATAAGGACAGAATTAACAGAAGTAGTTAGTAGAGATCGGAGAACATACTTACCTCCCACTTGTTATACGTTGTCTAGAAAGGAGAAGAAAGCTTTTTGTGAATGCTTGGTAAATGTTAAGGTGCCACAGGGTTACTCATCCAACATCCGTACATTGGTATCAATGAAAGATCTGAAGTTGATACGTCATAAATCTCATGATTGTCACACTCTAATGCAACAAATATTGCCCATGGCAATTCGATCTATATTGCTGAAGCATGTATGGTTTGCAATCACCAGACTTTGTTTCTTTTTCAACAGTCTGTGCAGAAAAGCTATTGACCCTGATACTCTCGATAAATTTCAAAGAGAAGTGGTTGTTACCCTATGTCTGCTTGAGATGTATTTTCCTCTTTCATTCTTTGATATCATGGTACATCTTGTTGTCCACTTGACTAGGGAAGTGAAAATGTTGGGACCAGTTTTCTTGCATTGGATGTATCCCTTTGAACGATACATGAGCATTTTTAAAGGTGATGTTTGAAATTGTTATCGGCCTGAAGGGAGTATTATTGAGGGTTATGTGGCGAGAGAAGTTATGGATTTTTGCAATGACTTTCTGAGTGTTAATGAAGCTCCTGTGAATGACAAGAATATTGAAGAGCATTTTGGCAAAGGAATTTTAGGAGCACAGGTGAAAGTAATCAGCCGTGAGCAGTTGGAGTAAGGTCACTTGTATATTTTACACAACATCGACGAAGTGAGTGTTTATATCGAGGAACATACCAATTTCATCAAGAGACAATATCCTCGATCTAATTCAATGTGGCTTGCTAGAGAGCATAACAAGACATTTATTAAGTGGTTTGAAGATAAAGTATTACATAAACTATCTCAAACACTAGATAATCTTACTGAAACCATCCAATGCCTCACCTTTAAACCAAAATTAAATGTTATGTCTTATGAAGGGTTTGACACAAATGGATTCTCGTATTACACAAAGCGTCAAGATGATAAGAGTGTCGTCCAAAATAGTGGGGTCACCCTTCAAGCGTCTTCATTATTTTTTGCAAGTGCAAAGGATAAGAGTCCATGTGAAGTTAAAATGTCATGTTACGGTGTCATTGAAGACATATGGGAGTTTGACTATGTAGATTTCAGAATTTCGCTCTTTAAATGTAATTGGGTTGATAACAACAAAGGAGTTATAGTGAATGAATTGGGTTTCACGTTAGTGAACTTTGAAAAGATTGGCGAGAAGGGTGAACCATTCATATTGGCATCACAGGAGAAACAAGTATTTTATATCGATGATCCTGTAAATGAGAAATGGTCAGTTGTTCTTCATGGTAAAAGACAGTTCATTGAAGATCCTATAGATGAAGAAGAGTACTATGATAAGTATGATGACTCAAGTCCATTCTTAGTTGGGTTACCAACACCACCAAACATTGAAGCTGGGGATAACAATGACTTGTAAGTTTGTGGGGATCACAATGAAGGATTGTTAATTGATAAAAGATCACAATATTAGAGGCATGCATGTTTATATTTTTTATATGTTTTATTTTTTTGAGTGTGAACTTTACGATCTGAACTTTACAATGTGAATGTGGACTTTACAATGAGAATTACTTTACAATGTGAATGTGAACTTTACAATGTGAATTACTTTACAATGTGAATGTGTACTTTACAATATGAATTACTTTACAATGTGAAATTTATAATTTGAATGTGAACTTTCAGATGGCTGAGCATTCCCATGATGACCATGCTGATGATCACCGTGAGGGTGAGGACGTGCCTACGCCGCCTGACAATGTAAGTTTTAAGAATATATCCATGAGGTTTCTATCTATATGTTAATTTATAATTATATCATGTAAGTGTGTGTTTTTATCAAATTTTAGGTTGGTGATGTACCCCCTGAAGAAATTACAACACTTGATGAGTAGCAAAAGAAAATTGAGAAAGTGAGGGGCATCACAATGATGAACAAGTTACTACAGCAAAGGGGCAATGGACCCAAATTGGCTGTGGATTTCGATCATGCAGGAAATCCATATGGAGTGAACTGCAACTCATTTATTTCATATCTTGGGGTTCTTACTGGCAGCCATTGCAATCCTAACCTAGAATCCTGGCATAAAGTTCCTAAGGGAAAGAAAGACTAAATATGGAAGGAACTTTGTGTGAGTTATTATTAATTGTAATTCTATTTGTGTAGATTACTAATTTTTAGGATACTAGTTAATAGAAATTCTATTTAATTTGCATAGCATATTTGATCTGGATGAAAAGTTACATCGTAAATGTGTGATGCAACACTGTGGGAGGGTCCTAAGGAACTATAGGACCAATCTCACCTGAGATTACATACGCGATGCTGAGAATAGGTTCTTGATTAATTTCCAATTCTAGATATTGATCATTGTTTGACTAACTCTACACTAGTAATTTTTGTTTGTATTCTCTTTAAAAAATAAATTTAGGCAGAAGGAAGCCACAAAGCAATGGAACTACCTGGACCCCAAAGACTGGGAGGAGTTTGTTACCCAAAGAAAAACAGATGAATTCAAGGTATTAAGCGCCACTCCCAATTTAATTAATATATGTTCTTATGTATTCACCTATTCAAGATTAACCTTTAGTGTTACTAACCAAATCAGTATGCTAACTAACTAGGCTATCAGCAATGCTCAACGAGCAAGGCATGCACTGAATGTGCATGACCACACAATGGGTCCAAGAGGATATACAAGCATTCACCAAAGACTACAAGCTGAGTCTACTCAGCCTGCTGCTACTCAGGAGACTGCAGAGTCCTCTACTACTGCTCCCGCACCTCTGCCTTGCCATGCTGTGGATAGCTGGGAGGCAAAACAAGAAGGGAGACATACTGAAGCCTGCAACTGCTGAGGCGGCTGCAAAAATGGTAAAAATCAACTCTTAGAGAAATCGATCGATATTGAATATTGTTATGTTTACTTACTAATTTTTGTTGATGGTGATTAGCGGGAGCTGCACGAGCAAAGGAAGGAAGGCAAGTTCATCCCTCAGGGCACAGGGGATGAACTAACAGCTGCTTTGGGTAACCCAGAGCATCCTAGACGTGTTAGGGGTGCAGGCACTAGTGTGGGCATCAAAGCGTTCTTTGGGCCATCCCAGCGCAAACCTATCCCAAAAGCGGGACTTTCACAAGCTGAGGTAACCTATTCTTAGTTTAGAATGTTATTGCGAAAGGGAATTCAATAATTAGAAGCTAGTGTTTCTTTTATCCATGTATAGGTAGATGCATTAATTGATAGCAGAGTTGAGGAAGCACTTGATAAGAGACTCCATGATGCAATTAGCAAGTGGCAGGCATCTTAGACGACCACTCAGACATTACTTGTGATGTGTCACACTTCTCCTACTACTCCTACTGTAGAGGTTGGCAGTAATCATATAGACCCACCACCTACCACGTTGTCTGCAAGTATTTTTATGACATAGTAGCTAGTCTATTCAAGATGATATGTTTGTGTATATATGCATATAACATTCTTTACGTAAATTTGTAGGGGTTGAAGCCATGCTGACTAAAAAGTCAAAAATATATCATTGTAGAGGGGTCGGCTTACCTACCCCTTAGAGGGTGTTGTTTCATGGGTATCCAGTACCATATGGTGTGGTACATGTGAGCCTGATACATGTAATCTCCGAGTGGAGGAATCTTGCATTGCGTTGTACACACCCAGATGTTGAACCACTTGGTGAGGCAGTAGGCAGAGTGATATTGTGGCCCGAAGCGGATGTCCTCTATACTAATATTGTATGATAAATTTCCATTACGTTAATTTGTTAGTGTGTATATATGAGTCAATTGATCTGAAATTATATATACATGTCAAAAAGATGAGACCCACTACATCTCAGTCTCTACCTCCTCGACTACCAAGTTGGCTTCCAAGGGACCTACACGCCTCGATAGGTCCTAATTATAGGGGTGTGGCAGTATGGATCGGCGAACATGATCCAAATTGCCCTATAAATGTTACTATTCCAGAGGATGCTACAGGTAAATCATACAATAATAATCTATTTATACAAGTTTATCATGTGTGTTAATGCATACATAATACAAGTTTTGCATACGTATTAATGCAGGTCAATCATACGAAAACAAGATATTTATACAAGATGTTTTGGAGTTGTTTCATTATGATTGGTTGAACACATCTATGATAGAGTTGTGGATATGGTGAGATCTTGTTTATACATCTATATACCTTGTTTTATATATGGTGATCTGGTTTCTTATATATTAATGCATATATAATACATGTTTTACAGCCACTTACACACGATATGTACAGATTTTGGGTTTTCTCATGTGGGATTTTTGGTTCCATCTTTGATTAGTCTTGTAGATACAGATCCTTCTTTAGTTACTTCATACTACTGTGATGCTTTTCAATATTTTGGTAAAAATAATAAGACAGTGATAATAGCTCCATTCAATGTCAAGTAAGTTTACTTTGCTTATAATTTGGACATAAGTAAATTACATTTTTATTGTAGATTTTGAGAATTTAATTTTCTACTTTCTTACCTGTAGTGGTAAACATTGGGAGTTACTAGTTATTGTCCCTAAGACGTTCACTGTCTATTATCTAGATCCTATGGGAAATGAGTTGAATACATTATATGGACATGTAATTAAAAGGCTATTATTCTCGTGAGAAATTTCATGTTTTTATATCTGTTAACATCTGTTACTACATTATTATTTAATTATGCAATTTAATGTGTTACATTAACATATGTAGGGCTTTACAAGAGTACAAAAAAGCTGGAGGAAAGGTCCCCAGGAAAAAGAATCTGTCACTAATTTGGGAGAATGTGAAAGTAATTTCCTGACTCTAATGTATATATTATTTATGTGAATTGTGCTTATTTGTATTTTTGAATATTTTTATGTTTCAATTTATAGTGTGCTACAAAAAACAACGAATGGGCATGTGCCGACTATGTGATGCGATTTATGGACCTAATCATCAAACATGCCATAATGGAAATCGATACGATACAACATGTATTATACATAGTCTCATTAGATAATATGAAATATATCAATCTTATTATATATTATAAATTATATATATACGTCATTCTCTTTGCAGGTCTTTAAAACTGCTGACTTCAGCACAGGTGGAAAGCTATTAGATGTGCATACTCCCTATATGAGAGAAGAATTAGATGTTGTAAGAGAAGAATGAGCAAAATCCCTACAAAGAGTGGGAACTTTTAAATATAATTTTATTGACAATGATGACAATGATGACGATGATGAATAAAGAATAACTTTGTTCTCATAATTATTTTTGTGTTAATGTGAATGACTTTTTATTAATTGTCATATGTGTGAATGTGAATGTGAACGACTTTTTCTAATCAATACATGAATGTTTCTATATGTGTCTGAATGTGAAAAAGATGAAATGAATGGAACTGAATGTGTATGTAAATAACTTTGTAGGTTTCTACATGTATGTGATCAATACATGTGTCTGAATGTGAATAACTTTGCAGGTTTGTGGCATGCTATATGGTTGATATCAATGGATGTTGTAAACCTGCAGTTTAGAACTAAACTGCAGGTTCTGCATCCTGCTGACCAACCATACAATAGGCCTGCAAACTGATAAGAAAAAAAATAAGCAAATAGGCGACAGTTGTTTATAAACAACTGACACCAAAATCATACATCGTCGGTTATTAGCAAAAAACTGACGTCTTTATCCCATCCTGGTGTTGGTTGTCGATAAAAACTGACGCCTATTACCACGGTCGTGTTGGCCAACAGGGTCGTGTTGGCCAACATGGTCGTGCTGGCAGTGATATGGTGTCAGTTATTTGCATAAAATCGATGACTTTATCAAGATATAGTGTCAGTTGTATACAAGAACCAACGTCGATAGTGCCCTTACTAGTGCTTTATTGATGGCGGGATAGGTAATAGTGTCGGTTCTTTTAATAACTGACGTCTGTAACCACTCTATAGTGTCAGTTTTCTTAAATAACTGACGCCTATATTCCCTTTGTTGGTGCGTTTTCGGTGGCGGGAAGTGTTTTGGCGTCGGTTAGGGAACCGATGCCGAAGGGGTCCACCTTTAGCGGAGCCCACTTGGGTGTCGCTTGGAAATCGACACTAAAAGCCTTAATTAACCGACGCTAAAGGTCTGTTCTGTAGTAGTGTATTCATATACATATATACATATACATATATATACATATATATATATATATACACATATATATACATATATATATATACACATATATATACATATATATACATATATATATATATATATATCAGTTGCCTCCTTGATTTACTACCCTTCCGGGCGTTCGGCCTCCTCCATGGGCATGGGAGAGGGGGGAGAAATATTTCTCTCTTAATCCCATATATATATATATATATATATAAAGTGTGTGTGTATGTATGTATGTATATATATATAATATATATTATATTATATATATATATATATTATATATATATTAAGTGTATATATATAAAGTGGTAAATCAGATGTTATTCAATCATTCATCTCAAGATAACAAAATTAAATCTAGTTGGGTGAGAATGTTTCATTCTATTTTCAATTGTATTTTATACATTAAAAACACATGACTGGAGCATCATGTTTTTTTCAAAAGAAGAAAAAACTACATCCTATAAAATCACTTTGACATATGTTTCATATACATTATATGTCATATCATACTATTTTCATATAATTTATGACCACCCACCCTATCAAGTTTACATCATACAATTTCCCCAACATTAGTTTAACTACATGCACGCTGGAGGCTTTCTCTAGAATTTGCATCATTGTTTCTAATTTTTCGGCTATTATCAACAACCTGCATTATAAATATTATGTATTAGATTCTTATAGTTTATTCTTTAGAGGCTCTGAATAATGAAGTAAAACATCACTTAGCGTCAAATTTATAAAAAAAAAAGTTGACTCCATCTATTCAAAAAATCTTCATTGAGGAACACATGAGAGGTGATGGCTCTCAAAAGAATATGAACTCACATATTTGAATGTGGCATTGCACAAAAAATTTGAACCCTACTATGTCGAGCTCATGCAAACTCAAACTCAAGAGTGATTATTATAATCATTAGACTTGTCATCCTTACATACACACATCCAATCATTTTGTAAATGTCAATTATCTACATACAAATTTATCACACAACGTCATATACTTTAGTAAATTTAGCCCTACGTAGACTTAATTTTCCATTTTCATTTATTTAAGTAACTTTTTATCACAATGTCATATACTTGAGTAATTAATTGTCTTTTATAAAAGAACTATAAATTGTATCCATGCAAATAAATGGTAATCTAGTTGATGAACCTATAGGGGCTGACGATTGTTTTGCACATGGTGACTAAGGCAAAGTATTAATCATCAACATTAATGGTTATTTTAACAATGATGTATTCAAAGCTATGTCAATGTATAACCTGAACTTTTGCCTCTCCTCGTGTGTGTGCTTTGCACTAATTTCTCACTCTAACCTTCAATTTCATGGTTTGAGTTATTTTGATGGTTTTTGAGGTAATCTTATGTTGACATGAGAAGTGGTGACAACAGTTTTGATATAAAATCATTCTTGCACTTATATTACGCATCATCCTTGGTCTTCCCCTTGTGATCACATATATGTGTCTCACACTATACTAATTTTATGATCGTTGTAGAGGACACTCTAAGGTTTCCAATGCATCCAATATTGTTCTATTTTGAGCTCAGATGATAAAGATATGCATGTTTGAAATTTTATTGAATTAAATTGAATTCTGGCTATTTTCAGACGAATTTGATCCTTAATGGGCCAATTTTAGTTGTGCGGCCATGTAGGGGAGGCACTTTTTTTTGTAAAGGGAAATCCACCAATTTGTTTTCATCTAATCTCAGCCCTCAAATCAATTTTCCACAGATTCCCCTTTTGATCCAACGACCCTCGTCTTGTCTTCTACATTGTGCCAAACAAGGTACAACAGACTTTTGCCATGACCAGTTCGTCCTCTCCACACCTTGTTGAAATGAACTAGAACTCTCATTGGCTTCGTTTTCTATTTCCCTGTCTTTTTCCTTCTTATTCTACTTCATTTCATGCACCCTAGCTCCCTCTTTCTCCCCCCACTTCTACCATTTGTCCATGGACCCAACATGGATGTTCAAGGTTGGGCGTTTTGTCCTCCTTACTCCTCCGCCTTATTTTAGACCGGAGATGGCCTCATGGAGGCATAGCATGGTTGGGCATCTAGTTTTTTAGTACCATAGTGGCCTGATTCACGTTGTTGCTCAAGCTCCCATGAACAACTCCTTCCATGGTTTTAGCCCAGCTCTGGCGAGGTTTTGCACCCTCAAAACACCTCCTCTACTTGATCTAAGGGAGTTTGAAGCTCCAAGAGGTCGAACTGTGGTTGGAAGGATGCTTTCCTGAGTGCCCAAATGTCCTAATCTCCGTGCACCCCTTCCTTCTGGCATTTGGTGCACAAAATAAGTCAAACTCATCATTTGCTTCATATAATCAAACATTCACATAAATGGGGATATACATGCATTAAGTGTCATATAGAGCAACAATAGTCAAAAGGGGATTTAAGTGATGACCCTTGTATCATGGAGGGGTTTTACTTACTATCTTCTAGGTTCATTAGACATTTGGTGCCAAAAGGAAACGGGATTATCATTAAAAGGACAAAGTACATCATTAAGTCATATATGCACAATTAAGGTTGTTCATGAGCAATAAGGTGATTAGGATTTTTATTAGGGTCACAAGAGCACAAGATCTACTGATTTGATACTTAGGAGGGTCAACATGCATAAGGTCAAACAAGGTCAAGCTCACATTTTTTGCAAGTCAGCAAAACTAGAAGAAGATTTAAGGTCTACAAGTTGGTCGTAGTTGTAAGTCTCGTCGAGCATATCAACTTGGTAAATTGGTTCACTAAAATAAGCCAAGAGATGAGCAAGATATGTATTTTAGCAGATTTTAGTTAAAACTGTAGGATTTCACTTTAGGTGTAGAGGAAGATTTGACCCCTTGATAGGTGATCGGAGGGTTGGGGGGGGGGGGGGGGGGGCGCTTGTCCTATTCAGTGGCCACCACTCACTCTCTGTCCCTGGTCGCCCAGTTGCTCACCGTTGGGTGTTAGACCGCTGGCATCCTCCTTCATGTGGGTTGGATCGACGGCTCGCATCAGAGGAACACCGTGATCCCCCATTGGATTGACGGTCAGGGGAGATTCTCATCCACTTGTCCCGCCCGAGAAGAGACCCTTCAGCCGCGGCGGTGCTCCAGCTTTGAGCTGGCCGGCGTTGAGCTATCGTGGGGTTCGACTCATGGGATGCCTCGTGAGGTGGCCGAGGTGGCATCTCCTCTAATTTTGTCTAGACAATACTAATAATACTCCTCTCCTCTCTCTTTTTTACACAGTGCTGATAAAAATGTCCACTTCTCTCCGTTTATAATATAAAAATAGTGATCATAGTTTTCTCTCTTCTTTTTTTTCACTGTGCTACTAATACTTCGGTCTTCTTCTTTTTTTCTTTTTCTTTTACAGAGTAGTAGCTGTAAATAATCTTCATTGGTTCTCATGCATGCATACGTGAAGGGCCGATTGACAGCTGCGACAATACTAGAGAGTAAAATAGTTGGTCCCTAGCATGCACTGCAATGCCTGCATCCGGGCCGACACCCATCTCCCAGACCTGATGCCCACCACGGCCGCCAACCATCTCTCGTCCATCTGGTACACTCCAGCTCCGACAAGGAAAATTACGTTGCCGTGGCCGACGACTGCAAGTGTATCAAGTCGAGGCTTGGGGACAACTAAGCCGCTGCATTTTTCGGCTACCGGGCACGTTAGCAATGCTGTAGGTATGCCAAGAACGAAACGGCGACCCAAGCAGGGCAGAAAGGTAGTTAGCCCTAGCTACCGACGAATACAATCCCCTGCAATTAGTTGAGCTATCAAATCTAGCAAGCTAGGCCAGTCCGAGCAACTTGTACCCAGCTCAATGTTTGGAAAGCTCCACATCCGCTACCGTTAGTGACTCGTAATTGGCCGTGTCTCCTCAGAACATGGGAGGGAGCACGGGTCCGTCCAACTGGCAACTGATGGTCCTATGAATCACTACCCCATTCCCCAAAGCATTATATACGCACCTAATCATGTATGTATGCAATCTGTAAGCAACAAGTAGATATATATGCGGTTAAGAATGAGTGATGAATATGAAACGAGTGGCACCCTCTTCCTCAGATGTCTTCCATCCATTTCACGGCTGACCTGCTAGCTGCACCACCCACCGGCCACTGCAAACCCCAATTGGGCAGAGCGAAGGTATAGTATAGTATCCTTTCAAAATCCACATGTCAACCATACTGGCTACGGCAACCACCGCCATGGATACAGTCTGACCGAGAGAGAGAGGGGAGAACAACAACGTACTAGACAAGTCGTATGTAGTCGGGAACGAAGAAGGATGCCGATTTTGATAAAATGTAGTGGTCTCACCATATAATGACAGGGATTGACGCCTTCTTCCGAATGTGGTTCTGCTCGCTCGGCCTGCGGGCTTAGGATTACGATCGGTCCAGTCCTGTAGAGGATGACTGGACAGGCTAACAACCCTTGCAAATCCCACCGTTACAGTCGACAATACCGGTGTGGGTGCTGGTCCTCAATTCCTATCATTTTCCTTTACGTATCCAGTATGCATTCGACTAGCAAGTTGCGGCTACAGATCTACTAGTATACCAAGAATCCGCGACCCCGCCGGCACTGATCCTGTAGTTCACACTGCCCTTCCGCCGACGTCGATGTTTTTGCCCTTTGTTTTTTGTTTTTGTTTTTTCAAATGGTTTCCCCTCGTACGCATACCTTTCTAGCATAATACCTATCTATACATGCCGTGTGGGACAACAGGGGACCAGCCACTACCAACCGATGCAGCTCATCAACTTCATGTAACGTGTACAACGATTGGCTAACTGGTACACACATCCCTTAATTTATCGCAAAACTGAAGCCCGCAAACTGGTTCAATATCCTCTCTTCTATCTGGTCTCCCACGTATCTGTGTGACCGGGAGATGTCATCCGTTGGATTGTGGGACCATTGAAAAGTGGACAGTTTGGATTTAGTGGTCATACATGTGACGGGCATAGCGAATTTGAGCCCTCTCCCACATCTTCTTATGCTCATCCCCAGTTCAGCAGCCTACCCATACACAATCCATTCCACACAGCAGTTTATGCTATAAAGCGTGAGAGGAAGCCGGGGGGCTATATTGAATAGGCAAAACAAGTTTATAATTATTAAAGAATAATCATTTTTTAAGTGTTTTAGCATACTTTTACAAAAATATTTACCAACATAGCACACTTTACAAAATATTTTCCAAAATAGCACACTTTGGTCTGAAAATGTCACTTTGTGTGGAGCTTTTTGTAACCAGAACTGAAAAGCGCCACAATAATTGGCGTGTCTACTTTTAAATAAAAAATTTGAAAAAAAAATAAAAATAAATAAAAAATGCTACATGAAGTGGCGCTTTCCATTTTCATGTGGTGTTTTTTATTTTTATTTTTTCAAAATTTTTTATTTAAAAGTAGACACGCCAATTATTGTGGTGGTTTTCAATCTCGTATATAAAAACGCCACAAAAGGTGACGGGTTCCACACAAAGTTTGTTATTTTGGGAATATTTTACAAAGTGTGTTATATTGATAAATATTTTTATAAAAGTGTGCTAAATTGGTTTTTTTCTATTTATAAAAAGATGTTGTACTACTTTCTTGCTATATTAGTTTTATGCCATACAAGTGTTTTTGTCCATGTGTTAATGTTCCTTACTGGATTTTATTCGAATATCTGTTGTCTCCATATTGGATGCAACTCTTCTCCAGGTTCTCTCGAATAATCTTATGTTCCATATTTCATGTTCATGACACGTATAAAATATGAGAAATGGATCAAATGCTGCAGGACAGAGCGTGTCGTGGGGTACTTAATAGATGAGTAATTCTAGCCAGAGTCATTCTCCCATCCGCCAGGATGCTTGGAACATGAGGAAAAGTAGAATTTATTACATGACCAGAGATATTCCACTCGCAGCCATTATTGCCCCAAGCAACGTTAGTATTGGCCGTGCAACAGTTATGAAAAGGCATACAGACTGTAGTTATTGCATCCATTGTCCAAATAATAGCACTTGTGATATCTTAACTCCACTACAGAATACGAAAATATATAGAATTAAATTTTTGTTTGTTTTCAATTCCCTCCAGCTCACGTACTGTAAACGCATGTACTGTACAGGTAGTTGTTAACATTTTTTATTGTAACTTATTTGATATGTTGCGTCTAATACTATTACATACACAACAATTAAGCTTTTAAATTTAATCATATATACAATATTTAAGACAACGTTACATATTGACATACTTTCTCATACATAATAAATATTATTTTACACAAATACGTACGAACTGTACATACACTTACTGATTTTTTTTATAATTTATTTCATATGTTACATTTAATATTATATATATATATACCAATACAGTTTCAAAATATTAATCATATATATTATTTTACACAACATTATATTGCAATATTTGCGCATGTATAATTATTGTCATTTTTAACTCAAATTTCACGTACAGTACAAGATGTACAGTACGAAAGATACATTACTAATGTTACTACTAAAATATTTATAAATTATATAATTAGTTTTGTACGTCATGTATTGTACGTCTTGTACTATAATGTTGTGTAAATAATAAAATATGCGCAACACATGTAAAATGTGTTGTTAGTACTGGATGTCTTGTATTGTGTGTCTCGTATTGTACGTTTTGTTCTGTAATGTTATATTTGTTATATTGTATATCTTGCCCTTCAAAATGTAGTTGTAGTATAATGTATCTATTAGTATTTTACTTCTTGTACATAATTTTGTCAAACGCTACTTTTTAAATGTGTGAAAAATTGATTTATTGTACTTCATGTACAATTTAGTTGAAAGTAATGTACGTTTATAAGTGTTTTACAAATCAAATATGTAATTGTGTACTGTACCAGTACAAAAATATATGGTAGGAATGGAGTTGAAAAGACAATTACAAAAGAAAATATAAATTTTCGAATTTGAGAGTGGAAAGAGGAGTTGAGAGAGCACTTTAAGACTCTTTAATTTCTGCATAGAATAGTTGGCATGGAGTTAATTTGCATGAGAAATAATGGCTGAGACCAGCTTTTTGTGGAGTCCGGAGAAACGGGTATGTGGACGGGTGTAGAGGTTAATATGGGTAGCGTTAAATCAGACCGACGGTTCCTTTGATTGTACGTATCGATGCAAGTGTGGTTGGAGATAAATTGCGTCCCAGATGGATAAGTGGGATCCCATAACCCGGAATGTCCATAATTGGCTTGTGAATATGATGGCATGCAACAACTGTCCTTAAATTCTCGATTAAAGGCCAAGCCAGCCAATTGCGCTGTCGATATATATGCCTGCACTGCAAGGCAGCCACAAGGTTCCAAATCTGCAAGCATCTTTTCACATTCCCCCGGTGGGTGTGTTGGGTGGGAAGGGAATTGAATTTGATGCTGTAGGCGGTGGAACAGATGGAAGGAAAGGAGTACTGTAGGAGGCATCCATATGCTATGCCTTGTGTATCCTATCGATGCCCCTTTTCAAGGTTATAGCTGCAGGAACTGGGGAATGGGAACAAAGCAGGACCACCAATGGCAGTCAGCGGCTGGGGCATCAAGCACTATTCACCACCACTGGCCATGGGACCCCTGCATGGATGGGAATTAATATGTCCCCCAATCGATTGGTGCGTCGGATAGTCATTTCCTCTATATTCTTTGTTCGTGCATGTTACTATGCCACAACCCAATCGTTTGCTAAACCCCAACCCTAAGTCTAGACTCTTTTCCCTACCATGTCCGTGCATGTTACCATGAGGCGTACGTACTTACCTGGGGTTAAAAGTAAGAGCTTTTTTATACGTAGTGAGAATGTGACCAGATCTTGGACTCAATTTGTCCTCTGGTGTACAAATCATTTGCTACAACTATAAACGCTGATGTGACAATAGTGCTGGAAAAAAACATGAGTGGAGGGCTGGAGAGAGGGGGGGAAGAGAGAGAAAGAGAGGGGGAGTGAGGAGAGAGGAGTGGCCGGACGAGAAAGAAAAAAAGAAGAGAAAAAATTATTTTGTTAATAATTTTCAATCCGTGATGTATTTTTTTGACAAAATAAAAAGCGTTAGATTCCTTATTATTAATACTTTCCAACAAGACCAATGTCGATATAGTTTTGAAAATTTTAATATACACTCTAAAAATAATACAAAAAATATTTATTATATTTGGTCAAAATATTATTTTTTTAAAAAGATAAATATTGTTTAAGTCAATTTTTTTATTAAAAAAGTAGTTTTTATATTTTTTTTGTTATCCCGAATTTTTGGAGCTTTTCTATATGGCCCCAATATGAGACCAGATCCCAGACCCGCTTTGTCCTTATTAGCTATGGTTACATTAACTTGATAATCATGGACATTCTTTTGAGAATCACTTACAAACAACGTTGATGGGACAATAGCGCTGCAAAGAGAGAACGTGAGTGGAGGGCTGGAAAGAGAGAGGAAAGAGAGAGAAAGAGAGGGGGTGAGGAGAGAGGATTGGTCAGAAAAGAGAGAAAAAAGAAGAGAGAGAATTTTATTTTCTTAATAACTTTCAATCCGTGATGTATTTTTTGATAAAATAAAAAGTATTAGATTCGTTATTATTAATACTTTCCAACAAAACAAATGTCGATGTAGTTTTAAACAAATTAATACGCACTCCATAAATAATACAAAAAAAATATTATATTTGGTTGAAATATTATTTTTTTTAAAAGATAAATAAATTTTTTTCTTGAAGTCAAATTTTTTATTAAAAAATAGTTTTTATCTCCAGAGAATTTTTTTTCATTATTCTTAATTTTTTTATCACCTTTTGTTATCCAAGCAATATTTTTTTAACAAAATTAGTTATTATCTATAGAAAATGGTTTTGTTATCCCTAATAATGTTTCTTGTTATCCTTAGTAAATGTTTTGTTATACCTAACAAAATATTCTTATTATCCAAGGTTAACGTTTTGTTATGTCTACACAAATATTTTTGTTATCCAAGTAGTTTTATTGTGAAAATTAGTTGATATCTATAGAGTTTTATTTTGTTATCTGTTATAAATTTTCTTTTTATACCTAATAAAAATATTTTGTTACTTCTTAAAGTTGTATGTTATGTGTAGACAAAGTTTTTATTATCATTGGTTAATGTTTTGTTATCTCTAGCCCAAAAATTTGTTACCCAAGTAGTATATTTTTTTTTAAATTAGTTGATATCTATAGAGTTTTTTTGTTATCCTTAACAAATTTCCTTATTGTACCTAGCGACATTATTTTGTTATCTCTAGTCAGACTCTTTGTTACCCAAGTAAATATTTTAAGAAATTTAATATGCATTCTAAACATAATGCAAACATAAATTTTTATATTTGGTCTAATTTTTTTTATAAAAAAATATATTTTTGTTTATGTAGTATTTTTTGATAAAAAAAATATTTTTTATGTTCAGTTCGTTTTGTTATCCATAACAAATTGTTCTTATTATCTCTAATAAATATTTTGTTATCGCTAGACAACCTTTTGTTATCCAAGTAGTATTTTTTTTGGAAATTAGTTGGTATCTATAGATAATGGTTTTTATTATCCCTAACAATATTTTTTATTATCCCTAATAAATGTTTTGTTATCCTTAGTAAATATTTTTGTTATCTATGGTAATAATTTTGTTATGTCTGGATTAACGTTTTGTTATGCAAGCAGTATTTTTTGTGGGAATTAGTTGATATCTTTAGAGATTTATTTTGTTATCCATGACAAAGTTTCTTGTTATACCTAGCAAAATTGATTTGTTATCTCCTAAATTTGTATGTTATGTCTAGGTAAAGTTTTTTTTATTCCTTGTTAATGTTTTGTTATCTCCATACAATCTTTTTATTATCCAAGTAGTATTTTTTTATTAGTAGTTATCTATAAAGAAAGGTTTTGTTGTCCCTAGTAAATATTCCTAGTAAATTTTTTTGTTATCCTTGGTCAATGTCTAGTAAATTGTTATTATTATCTCTAGTAAATGTTTTGTTATAGCTAGGCAAACCTTTTGTTATTCAAGCAGTATATATTTTTGTACTATTAGTTGTTATCTATAGAGAATGGTTTTGTTATCCTTAGCAATATTTTTTGTTATCCCTAGTAAATGTTTTGTTATCCTTAGCAAATTCTCTTGTTATCCATTGTTAACGTTTTGTTATGTTTAGGCAAACCTTTTGTTATCCAAGTAGTATCTTTTATGAGAATTAGTTCATATCTATGGATATTTATTTTTTTTATCCGTAACAAAAAAAATTGTTATACCTAGCAAAATTATTTTGTTATCTCTTAAAATTCTGTGTTAGCTCTAGGCAAATTTTTGTTATCCCTGGTTAATATTTTGTTATCTCCATACAAACTTTTTGTTATCCAAGTAGTATTTAAAAAAAATAGTTGTTATCTATAGATAAAGGTTTTGTTGTCCCTAATAAATGTTTTGTTATCCCTAAAAATGTTCTTGTTATCCTTGGTTAATATTTTTTATGTCTAGAAAAACATTTTGTTATCAAAGTAGTATATTTTTTTTGAAAATTAGTTGTTATTTATAGAATTTTATTTTGTTATCCCTAAAAAAATGTGTTATCCATAGTAAATGAAATGTTTTTTGTACATAGTAAAAAAATTTGTTGTTCACATAATATTTTTTAAAAAATAGTTATTATACATAGCAAATATTTTTATAACGGTTTTTATTTTGTTTAAAAATACATAATGGTTTAAAAGTTATTTGAAAAATAAATATCTTTTTTTATTTATCTCTCTTTGTAACACGTTACATTTTTCAAAAAGATGTTGACTTTAGTCTTATTAGAATGTATTTTTCATCAGGAATCTAATGAAATTTATTTTGTTTAACAATACATAACGGTATAAAAGTTATTAGTAAAATAAATATACCTTTTGGTCAAACTTAGACTTGTTAGAATGTATTTTTAAAAATCTGTCGAAATTAGTCTTGTTAGAATGGATTTTTAAAAATATGTCGACATTAGTCTAGTTAGAATGCATTTTTAATCAGGAATGTAACAGCTTTTATTTCGTTTAAAAAATACATAACGGTTTAGAAGTTATTAGCAAAATAAATATTTTTTTTATTTCTCTTTTTTTGTAACACGTTACATTTTTCACTAATATGTCGACATCAGTCTTATTAGAATGCATTTTTCATCAGGAATCTAACGAAATTTATTTCGTTTAACAATACATAACAATTTAAAAAAATTCTTATTATCCCTAGTAAATATTTTGTTATATTTTGATAAATGTTTTGGCATTAGTCTTATTAGAATATATTTTTTATCAGGAATCTAATGAAATTGATTTTGTCAAAAAATAAATAACAGTTTGAAAGTTATTAATAAAGCAAATATATCTCTTTTGATTTTTCTCTCTCCTCACACGCACACATTACATTTTTCAAAAATATGTCGAAATTAGTCTTATTAGAATGCTTTTTTCATTAGCAATCCAACGGGGTTTATTTTGTTTAAAAATATGTAATGGTTTGAAAGTTATTAACAAAACAAATATATCTCTCTTGATTTTTCTCTCTCCTTGTATTTTTTCAAAAAAAATTTGACATTAGTCTTATTATAATTATATAACGATTTGAAAGTTATTAATAGAACAAATATATCTCTTTTGATTTTTCTCTCTCATTACACGCACATGTTAATTTTTTTAAAATATGTCGGAATTAGTCTTATTAGAATGCATTTTTCATTAGCAAACCAACGAAGTTTATTTCGTTTATAAATATATAACGGTTTGAAAGTTATTAGCAAAACAAATATATATATATCTTAATTTTTTCTCTCATTATATTTTTCAAAAATATGTCGACATTAGTCTTATTAGAATGTATTTTTCATTAGGAATCTAACATAATTTATTTTGTTAAAAAATATATAATGGTTTGAAAGTTATTAACAAAACAAATATATATATCTCTGGATTTTTCTCTCTCTTTTCATCCATTTCCTCTCTCTCATGTCCTCTCTCACTTACCCACTCAATTTATCCCACTAACTAGACTATATTCAGGCCTTTCTCCCTTTCTCTCGCGTTCTATCTCTCTCGTCCTTTTTCTCTTTCACCCAACAAAGTCATCACATCATCACTCATCATGTCGCCAAGTCTTCACATCGCTCACTAACAGCTAAAATGGGTCTGAGATCGGGGTTGGGATCTGGTCTCCATATCATTTCTCTAAAAGTAAATGAGTTTGAAAATGAAAACACAAGACAGCAAGTGCAAGCAGTCGTAAAGCGTGCACGAGACGTGTTACGATATTTTCCCTTATGTCTGCTTGCACAGCGGTACGTGACCTGCATGAGCGCAGCAGGTGCTCTGTGTTCTTCTTCACCGGACGGCCTGCAGCCTGCAAGTGTATTCATGGTTTACCTCCTCTGCGCGCGCACGCTTCGGTGTCATGCTTGCCGTGCCATCGACATGATGGATGCTATAAATGTGTGTGCGATCCAATGATGGCGGATCGTGGATGGGGACAAAATGAAAGAACAATGGCAGAGGAAAAAGGACCACCCCACCAGCCGGAAAGCACGGCAAACGGGAGGGAAAAACGGAGCAAGTGTCGGCTAATGACGTAACGGGAACGTCGGGAAATAATAAGTCGTTCATAAACTAGCCATGGTTTGGAGTTGTATTAGACTATCATCATTAACTCTAACTAGTTTCATTTTAGGACTTTTGTCAAACTAGGTCCAAAGTTGGTCAATTACATATTTGCTGATTTTTTATTGATTTAAAGGTTGCTAAGAAGGTGTTATTCGAGTTTTATGTCATTTCGATGTTACATCCATGAAATATCCTATAAGATTCAACCCTTAGGTATCAACATTTCCACTAGCATGCAATTATCAACATAGTTCCTTAGATCATCATCATATGAACTAGGTGGGACATCACATCAAGAGTATCATAAGCGATCAAGTATTCCCTACTTAAAGAGGGGAGGACAGGAGATAACAATCCACATAAGCATCAAGGTAAAAGAACCACTATTCAAAGTCACATAGGTCAAATTAGGCAAACTAGGGTTTCAAACACAACCACAAAGCAAGAGGGTCGATCATAGACATTAGTGTCTCCAAACATCACAACAATACTGATTTGAAGAATCTAAAAGAATTGGTTAGGGTATAATCACACATCGCCAAAAAGGGACACATGCATGCATTAGGTGTCATACGGAACAAACATAGTCTATAAGGGGTGTGGTCACATTGTGTCATGGAGAGGTACATGACATTAATTTCAAGGTTGGTCCAACATTATATATCATTAACAATCACGACTACCAAAATAGGGTAAGGTACATCATCAAATACTCAAAACCAGTCATATATGTACATAAAAGTGAAATTAGTGAAAGATTTGTTCTTTGGGCTCTCACTTAGATCAATAATACATAAGAGGTTCTGATTTGATGATTATGGGTGTAAAGGTGCACTCTTATTTCAATATTGATCATACTATTGTATTAAATGTGGTCAGCATGGTCAAAGATTATATTTTAAGAAAAATAGGGGTATTAGAAGTAGTTTCAAGGTCTGTAAACATATCCATTGTGTAGGGGTCGTTCAGATGATCAATTTGATATATAGGTTCACTATATTTGGATAAGAAATTTGGAAGTGACATATTTTTTAAATATTTGTATCAAAAACTATATTTGACATTTAAGGGGAGTCACCCATTGTAAGTGGGCGATTTCGGCCCTTGATGTACGGCTCAGAGGCCTCGATAGAGCACACCCGCTGACAGCTTGGGCCTTGTGCTCCACGTAGCTTGATCTCTTGTGGCCTCATCTCACTACGGTCGCCCGCTTGAGCATCACACGTCGCTGCTAGGCTCCCGATGGTGGCTGCTGGGATGAGGTCCACGACAGATACACATGGATAGACGCCTCCAGTGTGTCATGCACACTGACTTGGTATGGCTAAGAGAGGGTGCCCACTGGTGTATCGGTGTCCACCAGATCTGGGTTCAGCGTAGTCCACCCAAGGATCAAAGTTGGAGCTTCTCCCTCTTCTAGTTGTATCTACTCGTGAGTGTGGGGTGCATCACCGCGGTGAGGTCTTTAACATGGAGGAAGAAGTGAGCATCCCTACATCGCCCGATGATGGTAAGGGGGTGGAAAAATCCCAATTTCCCGCCGCCATGAAAGGTTCGGGTGTTGTTGGGTGAAAAACCCTAATCCCACCCCAGTAGTGGTCAGTAGAGAAAGTGGAAGAAGAAGAAGAAGAAGAAGAAGGGTATGAGCATGAGCTAGGGTGAAAGAGAGATAGGGAAAAGATTGGGAAAAGAGAGACAGAGTTGGGGAGGATCCAAAAGGTGTTTCGATTGCAAAAAAAAAATTGAGATATGTGCATAATGTTTGTTGCAAAGAGACCCTACTGTAGCAACTGCTAATGTACGAACCAGGTTAGGAGATGACCATCTTGTCTTTAGATTAGGGGTCTGATGTTTAGTCGCAAACACAACAAATCCACTAGAGAAATTGTCCCTAGAGTTTAACCTTTTAACGGCTATCAAATTACTTGTAAACAAGCAAATTGATTTGAGTTTAGAAAGGTATCGGCCCCAAGGAATGGCTTTTAGGAGTTAATTAGAACTAGTTGCAATGAACAAAATTTAAGATCCTAATTGAGAGAGGTTGATTAAAACTAAAGAAGAAACCAAAAATGTAGAAAACAAATTAGTTTAATGGGTTTTAGATCAAATAATAAGAGATATTGGGGATCCATGGATTTCCATAATAGATCGTACTTTTAATTTACTGATATAGCTTCTTAATTTTAATGATTAAATTACAAACATGTAGATTTATGCCCTTATGGAACAAAAATCTCACAATGGTTGGACTTTCTCAATCCTAGAGTCTCGTTGTTTGAGGATCATATTCTAGTAGTCCAACAAAATTATTTTAGGGATTTCATCAAGAACATGTGACTTCCATTCAAGTGTTCAAACTTATGGACCAAGTGCCTTATCAGCACAAGTTATAAAAAACATGACAAACTAGGTAAAAAGATCATTATGTCAATCAGGGGTCTCACTAGGAGATTATGGGTTTGTTCTTGTTGGGATTAGGGGTCTCGTCACCCCCACAATAATATAATCTACTTAACCAGAGAATGAGTTCATAAATAGATGGAAAACAATTTAATCACAAAAGTATTGGAGTTAAATACGATCAAGGTAAAAAAAGGTAAAGAACGGGCTATAGGGATACTCCCCATGCCCCAATAGAGAAAATACTCAAACATAATAGAAATGAACAAGAAAGAAGCCCATGATGAGGCTCTAGGGTCCAAGAATATGATATGTTTTTGTGCTTGTACTCTCCCTCCTTTTGTACGGGGGATGGGAATGCAAATCTTAGAAAATACTACTGGAGGGGTTGGGCGGCTTGATCTACATTGCATGTTGATTGACTGAAAATCGAGTCAGGCTTAAACGCCTACTTTGACTTGAAGGAAGGTTTGAATGCAATAATGGGCCTTCTTATTTTGGAGTTTGACTGAGTCTTGACGGTGAGTCGGTCGAATGGGATTCCATTCGATCAATTGAATTTAAATGTTTGCTTTGACCTACTTGTTTTGTTGAGAGTAACGAACCTTCCCAATTCCAAGTTTGACTAGGTCTTACTGACGAGCCCAACCAAATGAGGATCTAGTAGATCGATTGGAGTTCTGGGAAGCCAAGATCTTGTGCATGTGAGTCGACCAACTGGGTGAGTCAGTCGATCGATTGAGATGCTAAAGATGAGAATTGAAGCCTCTAGTTCTTCAACCTTTTGGGCTTTGGTGTTACTAGGCCATTTTCTTACAAAAACCCAAGCAAATCAAGTGAAAACTCCTAGTTAATGAAAGAAAAGCTAAACTAAGACAACTATCTCTAAACTAGGAAATAATCAACAAAATACTTTTAAGAAATCATTCAAAAGATGCAAATAAAATGGTATATGAATTTATTAGGGTCGAGTCCTACAGTGAAGATCATGGTGGACTTCTGTTGGGTTTGGGATGTGGAGTTCCTGAAACACTAGGTTACCAATGGTATTGTACATGATATACAACTCATGCTTGCTGTGTTTTCGACATGATGGATGTTATAAATGTGTGTGCAATCCAATGATGGTGGATTGTGGAATGGGGACAAAACAAATGAACAATCATAGAGGAAGAGGACCACCCCACCGGCCAAAAAGCACAGTGGACAGGAGGGGAAA
The DNA here is from genome assembly GCA_963693085.1 of Alisma plantago-aquatica. Lineage (NCBI taxonomy): Eukaryota > Viridiplantae > Streptophyta > Magnoliopsida > Alismatales > Alismataceae > Alisma > Alisma plantago-aquatica. The sequence goes on from OY856410.1 coordinate 378,959,316, forward strand.
ACGAAGCAAGTGTCGGCTAATGACACATGTTGGGAAATAAGCATGTCGTCATACTTACAATTGTGTTCATAAACTAGAGATGGTTTGGAGTTAGTAGAACACACAGATAGACTCATCATCGTACTTACAATTGTGTTCATAAACTAGAGATGGTTTGGAGTTAGTAGAACACACAAACAGACTTGTGGTCAATCATTCATGGAGCGCGATGAACTTGTACGTTTACTCAAACGGAACTGCATGTGCATCATCGTCCAGGTGGTGTTACTACAATGGCTATTTGTGGGGCATGGTAGGTTACATTCATGTTGAATGTAAGATGCCATGAGAGAGGGAGTGGGAAATCATTAGTTTGGTAGGCAAGGGAACAATTGGGAAAAGTTGAGGTCATTGATGGTGGGCACCAGTGGAAGGGATCTAGCTACTGTCCAACTCCTATGATACTGATGACAAACCAATAAATATGAAGAAGGAGAGGAAGGATCAGGAATTGCATCCGCACCACGTTCCCACTCCCTCAATAGAATGTTTGGTTCAAGGGAAGGGATTTGAGTAGGTTGACAAGAAAGATAGTATGGGTAGGTATAAGTGGAGGATGGGATTTTAGTTCTTCAATCTCATGTTTAGATGCAACTTTTATTGGATTAGTTATGTATGTGTGGCCACTAGAGACCCGTTGAGGATGCCAAGCTCAGGAATCTCATCACCCAGTTTAGACTGCAAAACTAAAACCTCATTGTAGAGAAGCTACAAGGCAGATCTGGCAACATTTCATCTTTTTTTTTGACATCTAATTGCCCACACTAATGTTGTGTGATGCTCACTTATTACTTCCCACCTATCTAATCATAGCCAAAAGTGTTGTCTATGCTTTGTTTTCTTATCCTATCCTTATGTTCTTGTTCCATTTCCATATTCAGGAAAGAGTTGCAGTCTCAGATGGTTCAACCAACTGGATCCCCACATCAACCGCTGGTCATTCACGAAGGAGGAAGAGAAGCGTTGTAAGATCCCTGACCTAACTTTATGTTGAATTGTATTCACCTTATATAATGAGATGCTTAAACCTTAATTTAATCTTATGAGATGTCTTAATATCAGGTGACATGCTTATATTTTTCAATTTGGTCCAATTTGATTAATGTTTGAACAACCTTTGCTATATATGTGCTTGTTTTGGACTAGTTTGTAATTTACCCATAAGTAGGGTTATCATGCAAATTGTCACATGTTGAGAATGTTTCTTGTGCTTTAGCATCATGAGAGAGAAGATGATGCAATCAGGCACTTTGTTTGAATTATGGTTGGTGATATGACATCTCATGGTGATTTTAGGGTTTCTAGGGTTTGCTTAGTTGAAATGGTGACTATGTTAGAGTCGGAGTGGTATGACCACTACACCACTTTTGGTGAGGGTAGAGATCAAAACACATACTTTGGATGTTGTGGTTTCGACCAAGATGACCTAGAGAGGGGTGGATCGAAACACTTTATCCTCTAGTGTCTCGACCATGTACATATGGTGACTTAAGGTTTCGACCTAGTCAAGTAGATGGAAGTGTCTCGATGTTGGAGGTCGCTATAATTTTGCTAGATAAGCATGAACATTTCATAAATTTCATGTGAGTGGAAGAAAGGCTATTTCTTTAGAGGACATGTGTCTTTTGATACCCTTATATTCTGACACCTCATAAACCTCTACTTCCCTCCTCCTTTGGGTATATAACCCCTTCTCTTCACATGAGAGCAATTTTTTTGGCCTCACACTCTTTCTTATTCCTTTTTATCATTCTTGGATCTTTGGGAGCAAGGAAGATCTGTTCTTGAAGATTGGGTGGCCGATCCATCTTGCATGTTAAAGATCTTGTGCTAGAATCAACCTTTTGTAGTGATTTCTTGGAGATTCTTCTCTTAGTAAGTGATCTCAACTCTTGATCACATTTCCCCTCTTCTAAAATATCCATCTTCTACTTCCTCCTTGTCCATAGACTAAGTATCATCCATGGTGGATTTTCTTGGAGATCTCTTCTTCACAAAGGCCATAGATCATGTTTGGACATGATGGTAAACAAGTGAGAAGAAGACCTCTTCTTTCTTCTTCTTTGGTTCGACCTAGGGTTTGAGCTTTCTCTTTCCATAAGATCTCCTTTGACCATGGCATTTATTTCTCTTCTTGAGGTGATCCTTTGGTCGAAGTGTTGAAACTTGGTTGAAGTTCTTGGAGCTTGATATCTTGGGAGATTGGCTCTCTCTAAAACCAGGCGAGTTATATAACTTTTCCTTCATTTATTATTAGCATATTAATATCTGATCATAAGTTGTTGTACTACATATTAAAAATGTATTCTTGATGATATAAGGAATAACATGTCTTAGAGTTAACTTGTAGAGTATTCTTGGGTAGAGTATTTCTCTTATAAACCCTAAAAAGCCTTGTACCCAATTTTGTAGTAAATATAAAATGATGTGTTTCCTATGAATCTTCAGCTATGGAACCATGCTACTTTCTTTATGGTTCATATATACTTGAATAACATGAAGTTTTTAGTCTGTTTATATGCATAAAAATACATGTTTTCTCTCTCTAAATATAAATCTTTTTGTGTTCTTCTATGATCCAAAATCTAGGGTTGATGAACACTTGGTATAGGACATTGTTCTTCCTATTGATGTTTGGTATTCTGTGTTGTTAACCACCTATTTTGACCTTGTTCAGATCTATTATGGTGTTGGGAATATAAGCTAATGGTCGAGACAATCGTTAGTTTTCCATCATGGTTGACACTCTCGCAAGTGGTGATTTCGAATGTGACACCCTAAACTCTAAGGGGGTCACTACACTACTGGCTATAACGCAGCGTTGCTGCATTATTTGCTCAGTTGGTTGACATTGAGATGATTAAGTGGGTAGGTCAAGACACCATACCTTGTTGTGGTCAAGATTCCCTATTGAAAGGTGGTCAAGAGACCATGCCTTGTTGTGGTCGAGATGCCCTATTGAAAGGTGATCAAGACACTTGGTATGTAACTGTTATAGCATCATGTTGCAAGACTTGGTTACAATGCACCTTGAAGTGGCATGGGTTGCAACGCACCTTGAAATGGTCTCGGCCGTGACATTGTGTTTAGGTGTTACATAGTATCATGGCTGCAATGCATGTCCAGGTCTTGACCATCTTGTTGTGTCTCAGTCATGACACATCTTGTTGTGTCTCAGTCATGACATATCTTGTTGAGTGATGGGTCGAGACCATGTTGAATAGTGGTCGAGATTCATATGTAATGAGAGGTCGACACCAAGTGTTGAGGGTGGTCGATACCATGTGCTCTGAAGTGGTTGAGATACCTACACACACACACACACACACACACACATATATATATATATATATATATATATATATATATTTGTGTGTGTATGTATCGGAATTTGGTAATTTTATTCCGAAAGTTCTCTCTTGCCAAAATAGGAAGAGAGTTAAAATACAATGTAGTCCACACACACTACATTACTCACTCAAATAAGGAAAGATACTACCTAACAATGTAGTCTACCTAAGATAGCTTTACATATTTTCTTTACAATGCTTTGTATATCTCTTTTTCTGTCACTATGTCTTCTTTGATTTCTTTCCTTCCAAGTGTAGAAATATGTGGCAGCGAGGAGGAGGAGAATTTTCTTCTTTTGAGTACCAGAGTTCCTTCCTAATCTCGAGATCATATCCTTTGTGTCAGCAAGCTTGCAGGGTTTGAAGTGAAGTTCCTCACACACCTTCTTCCAGATGCTTAATATGAAGCTGTAGTTCTGAAAAAGGTGACACTTAGTTTCATCTTGATCCTCCCAAAGATAACAAGCAGTTGGTGAATCTGGATACCATTCATGGACTTTGTCTAGAGTGGGAAGAGAATTGTTAGCAGCTCTATAAAGGCAGAAGGACCATTTTGGAACTTCATACCTCGTCCATAGGAATCTAGTACCATTGTGATCAATGGTTTGAAGTCTAACCAGGTCCCATATGTTAATAGAGTCCTTGAGAGTATAGTATCCTTCCCTGTGTGGTGAGAAAGCATGCTTGATTCTCTTCCAGATAGTTGTCATTCTGTTTATGATTCTAGAGTAACCTTCTCTAGTGTTGGGTTCAAAGACAAGACCCTTTGGGTATCGTTTCCACATCCATTTGCTCCAAATAGATTTCTTGGCAAGGAAATTGATAATCCTTCTGGTCGTGCCCCAGTCTGCTATGGTGCTAGGAAGCTTGAGGCTGAGCCCCCCTTCTTCTTTGGGTAAGGCAAGTCTCGAGTATCTCATCGGATGAGTCCTTCCTGCCCAAAGGAAGTTTGACAGTGTCATCTCGATCCTGTCTAGGATAGCTATTGGCAGTTCCCCTTGCATCACCCACAATTGCAGTAGGCCTTCTATGACAGATGAAATCAAAGTGGCCCAGCCTGCCATAGAAGTTTTCGTGATAGGCCATTTGGCTATCATTTCCTCGAGTCTATCAGTACAACCAGTGAAGTCTTTAACTTGCAATTTGCCTCCGGCTAATGGAAAGCCGAGGTATTTAGTTGGAAGAGGACTGATTGTAATCCCTGAGATCTCCATAATTGAAGCATTAACCGCAGTGCAGTTTGAAGAAGTAAACTGCTACGTTTTGTCCTCGTTAATATGAATACCTATTTGATTGCCGAAGTGTTTCAACAGAAGTCTAAGATTGCTGATATATTTAGGCTTAGCTTCCAAGAAGACAAGGACATCGTCTGTGAAGATGAGGTGACTAAGAGCTTTGGTGCCGTGAATGGAGTAGCTGGCTATGTTCTTCGACTCTTCAGCCCTGTGCATGAGTCTAGAGAAGTATTCCATGAGAATCGTGAAGAGCAAGGGGGAAAGAGGATCCCCCTACCTCAATCCATTTGAGCTTTGAAATATCCCGTCCGGTGTGCCGTTTACCAGAACTGAGAAACTTGAGGTACATACACACTGCTTCATGAGAGAAATCCATTTAGGTGAGAAACCCATGTTATCCATAATCCACCAGAGTTTAGGCCAGTGTACGCTGTCAAAGGCCTTTGAGACGTCGAGCTTCATGTAAAGTTTTTATAGCCTCTGTTCACTTTGAACTCAAGAAGGAATTCACTAGCAAGTAAAGCACAGTCTAAGATACTCCTTCCCTCGATGAAAGCTCCTTGGTTGTCAGAGATGATGTGCGGTAGAAGGAGCTTTAATCTTTCATCTAGGATTTTAGCTATGATCTTGTACTAGACATTGCAACAGGCAATCGGTCTAAAGTCAGATAGAGAGGCCGTCGTCTTCTTCTTCGGGATGAGAACCAGAAAAGAGTGGTTGATTTGCCGTAGCATGTAGCCACCTTCCATGAACCATGTGATACTCCGACAAAGGTCCTGTTTAATGGTGTCCCAGGCATAGAGATAGAAATGTGAGTTGAATCCGTCCGGGCCAGGAGACTTGTGCACCCCAATGCTCCAGAGAGTGCTTTTGATTTCATCTTCTGTCACCTGTCTACATAAGATATTATTATGAGTAGAAGTGAGTTTATACCTCCAGGTTAAGTTCTCGTCATCGGCATTGTGATCTTCAATACTTGATTTATTGTATAACTTTTGGTAAAAGTTGTTGGCTTGAGCAGCAAGCATTTCTTGGTCATTGATGACAGTACCCTCCTCGTTGATAAGTTCAGAAATGCAGTTTAGGGCTTCTCGTTTACGTATGGCATTATGATATAATTTGGTGTTCTTATCACCATCAGCGATCCACTTTTGCCTGCTACGCTGCCACGTGAAGCTTTCTTCAACTGCCTTGAGATCCTTGAGCATCTTGTTTAGTTCTTCCTCATTGGTGATCAAAGAAGAGTTGAGCGGGTCAGTCATGAGATTGTCTTTGACAATAGTGAGGTCATTCTTTGTTTCCTGTAGAAGTTTTGGGATGTTGACCTGCTCCCTAGACCAGGCTTTGATCATGCGCTTCAGTCGCATGAGTTTCCTTGTGAAGACGAACATTGGATTGCCTTCAATCGGGTTGTTCCAGGAGATGTTGAGAAGGTCCTCAAACCCCTTCCACTCTGTCCAGAAGTTAACAAACCGGAAGGGTCTGGGTTTGTGTTTTTTTATCTAGGACATGCATGATGAGAGGAGCATGATCACTAATGTCTGCGCCTCCTGCTCTGACACGGGCTTGAGGAAGGGTCTGAAGCCAGAGGCTGTTGACTAGAGCCCGATCCAATTTGCTCACAATCCTTTTATCGGCATCCTTGCCTACATTATTCCAAGTGAAAAGCTCTGCCCCATTCATTGGGAGCTCGCACAGGTCAGCAGTATTGATCATGTGATTAAAATACTTAATCACAGCTTCCGAAACAATTCAGCCACCTCGCTTCTCCTCTTGCAATCTAACATTGTTGAAATCACCCATTAACAGCCATGGAAGGTCGATTCTTTTGTTGAGTGCCAGCAGATCACTCCATAGTTCTTGTCGTTGAGAATGAAGATTGAAAGCATATATGGCAGAGAACTAGATGGATATCCACCTTTATTTGTGCAGATGGAGTTTATCATTTGTTCAGATTTTCTATAGACTTGAATGTCTCAAACATTTGGATTCCATCCCAGACAGATTCTTCCGAGTTCAACCTCCTCATGATTGGAAGTAGATGACCAACCATTAGGGAAAATTGAACTAATACAGGTTTTGTTACATCTACTTATTTTTGTTTCAATGATGGCAGCGAGAGAGACCTTGCTTGATTTAATCCAGTCTCTCACCTCTCTCCTCTTGGCATGATTGCAAATTCCTTTCACATTCCATACCAAGATGGACATAGGTACTTATTTCTTTGATCTTGTGCTCTGCTGGGGAGCCTTCTCCTTCTCCTTGCCTTTACGGCTTTTATCAGGGTTTTTGGCTTTCTCTCCTTCTACGATCTCCTCTATCTCTTTGTCAGATTCACTCAGGATACCAAAAGAGTTGGAGTCCAGTATTTCACCTTCCTCCTTGTCCTTTGGGTGTCTTGAATTGGTGGAATTCATCTTGGCTCCTGCTTCCTTATCTTTTGAGGCCACCTCAGCTTCAGTAGGTTTGGAAACCTGCTTCGGTTTCCATGTTTTCTTTGGTTTTTCAAAACCATCCTCATCAACAGACTTGATGGGAGGTTTGTCAACGGGGCACTCATCTTTGTCGTGTCCAAACACGCAACAAGTAGGACACTTCTTCGACAGGTATTCATATTTGATATCGAACGAGATGTCATCCTTCTTTCCTGGAATATCTACCCAGATATTATCAGGTAGGTCTTCAGATGTGTCGAAGTCCACCAAAACCCTGGCCTCATCGGTGCCAGCGGTTTCGATTGACCTTGTTTCCACATGGAGAATATTACCAACTCCAGAGGCGATCGTTCCCGCTGCTTTGGTAGTCCAGGTTTTTCCCTTTGAGGGGATGCGAATCCAGATTGGAAGAGATGAGAAATCATCCTTCGCCAGAGTATCACCATACTGATAATGTTTAGCAATCACCAGATGCCCATCGAACCATCTTGTTCCACTGTTCAAGCAGGCTTTTTTATCCATCTCATTAGAGAACCGGATGATGAAGAAACCTTATTCCTTGGATACGACATCAAAGTCTCCCCTCGGCTTCCAAACCCTCACGATCCATGCCATCACGTGTGGGTAAAAGGGACGCTTACCCATCACGTAGATGGAAGCAGAGTACTCGTAGACATCCTTCATGCGACCTTACTCTTTTGCTTCTAGATTGACGATGACCTAGCCATCCCGTTTAGTAGGTTTAGGGAAAGCAAAGGTCGCGCACTCCTTCTCCTGCGCAGGAGTCCTCTTAACAACCTGCGTCCAAGGGTTCTTACTTTTCGGTGATGTCGATGAAGAACTTGAACCCTCTCCATTATTAGGGCTGGCAGTGGTGGATGGGGTAGTGTTGGATGGTTTGGCGGTAGGGTCGGTGGGGGTGGCCGGGGTTGGGGCGGCCGTCATATCCTCCAGTCCTCTCCGGTCACCTAGCAGATCGCCAGGAAACCCTAGGAGACGGAGGGGGTGGGGTGTATGTATGTATTTGTGTGTGTGTGTGTATGTATGTATGTATGTATGTATGTACATTATCAATACATAGTGCAATAATTTATGTAAGGTGTTGTGATTAAGATTGGCTAATCATTAACAATAGTGCTTAACCCTAGGGCTCTCCAAAAATGTAGGAGGTGATGGAATTAGGGTTTAGTAGTTGAAGTATGTTATGAAACCCTAACTCTAATGTTATAACAATGTGAAATATGTTCTCACTCTACTTGATGATTGTTATTCTATAATAGAGTTTTCTCTCTCTTGTTTATGTCATCCTAACCTTGCAGGTGAGATGAATGACATAGCTATGTGTGTGATATGGTGCACCTTGTATTATAGTGGTGATTATGAGAACTGTTGAGATAAAATTGAGGGATTGATAACCCGTAGTGATGTGATATTGTTGGTGACCTTGTTATAGTTGCAATGCATTTTAGGGTTTATATGTTGTAACTTGATTAATGCAGTAAAAGATACCTAATTGGAATATCTAATCAAGTGAAACCCTAATCATATAGTGCCATGTACCATAGATCTATCATCAACGTCACTATCTAGCTGGACGGTGAAACAAGTAAATCCTATGGGAAACTTGGAGAACATATTGTTGAATATGTAGGGTACTAGTGGAGATAACTCCATGTATCCTAAAATTGTGGAAATATTGGTATATTGTTTATTAAAGAATGGTCATGTGTGAGTTTGTTATCTAGTGTTGTGCCATGTACCAAGGTAGGCTAGTTGTTTTACATAATCATAACTTTGACTATGAGTTGTTGTCTATAGGACTATAGCTTTAACTATAAGTTATTGTTTAGAAGTTTGACTGTTATGTCACTAAATTGCAGACTAGAACTGACTGAGTAGTGCTAGTGATGATCATGGAGTCTGGCTCTTGCATTGATCTTGCATGGTACTAATTTCAGCTTTAGCAATGGGCAACTGGATATGAGTGGTACACCTCAAATCCGTAGGGCATAATAATAAAATTTGTAATACATCTGTGCAGTATATTTGTTTAGGGTCAAACATGAATCACATAGAATGACCCCATGCCTTATTTCTTGTATTGTTTAGTTTCTAATAGTTCTACATGTTCTTCATATTTCTTCTAAAAGAATATGATGTTCTACTTCTCAGTTACAAGTCCTTAAACTACTTAACTAATATTTAGCTACTTAACTACTCTATACTCTTACTATGCATATGAAAAGTTATATATCTCGCTGGGATATTTGGTCTCACCCTGTGGGTTCCAAAACTTTTAGGTGGTCATGAATGAGGAGATCGAGGTTGTTGTGCAGGTGCTGAGTGGCAAGGAGAGCAGTAACTATTAGAGGTTGTATATGCTGCCAAAGTTTTGTAGTAGAGTCCTATGTGTTGTCACTGTACTCTCAGGTCTTTGGGGATATTTCATTGTTTTGTATATCGACACGTAGATTTTGGCTTTGTGCCATGAGTGTATAGAAATGGCATGTACATATATGCAGGTTGTAATATGCAACACTTGTGGCTTGGTAGCCTTGAACATGGAATGTAAAATCTTTTGACATAAATGAAATACAGATGATCTATATTGAAAACATTGTTTGAGATATATTTTTGCTTGAGATATTGAATTGAAATGGTTTTAATTTATCCTTCTTTGTCGTAATATTGTTATTAGTGATAATTTTGTGCTTTGTTTTGAGTAATCACACTTTGTATGGTAAAGGGTGTCACAAGAGCCTCCATATGGCACACATGATCTACATTAACAAGTGGGCACTCATTGCGTGGTTGTTCCCGGGGAGGACGGACAATGCAGTCAAAAACCAATGGAACATCATTATGGCTAGGACAGAAGGTAGAGATAGTAGTCCAACACATGCAGGAGGAGGAAGTCGTAGATGCAACATGCTATTACCACCTCTGACGGAGGCACTCCTCACACCAAACCTAGTTTCCTCATATTCCCCAACAACAACAACCATAATGCAAACAGTGGAAGCAAGTCGAGTACTAGTAGCGTTGTTGTGGATGAGTCCACTACAGGTTCCAACTGCGCCAGACTATCCCTCTGCTCCACAACAAATTAGGCCATGTCATCTGCTGCCACCATCGCACAACCTACTATGCCCAGCTTCTACCCAGGGTTCTGTCCCCCTCGCACCATCGCACAAACATCACTCCATCTCACAACTTTGGTTGGATTAGTTTTGTGGACGAGATTTTGCGGCCATGATGGCATAGTAGGCCATTGTGCTTCAGGTAGCAACAAATATTGGTTGTGAAGGTTGACGTCACCATCATGCATGAAGGTTGAGGAGCAAGGAGGTCGTCAAGGTGGAGGAGGTGGGTGATCAGGCTGAGGAGATCATTGGTTGTCTATGTGGAAGGAGCTGCATGTAGAACATCAACAATTTTGGGGTGAGGTTATCCCAATGAATACCTGGGGGAGCAAGTACTATAGAGTATCGATGGTTTAGGACTTGAGTCTGGTTCACATGCCATCCATGAGTTATTTTTATACATCCAAACATGAAATTGAGTTATAAATAGGATCGTGAGTCCTATTCTTCCCAGGATCCTTTCAACCAAACATGTCATAAGTATACAGCATGACATGTGTGTTTACTATCAATACATGAAGAGAGAGAGTGTGTGTCACATCCCATATTTAAGTAACTTTCTTTTGCTAAGTATCAATCTTAATGAAGAATTCAGAACCTAAGGGTTTTCTATACATAATTTCCATACAAAAACATTCAACTTGTTAAAATATGAAATCAGAGGATTTTTAGGCTTATTAAGATATTTTGGAGGTATTGTCTCAATTTTCTAGGGAGCTTGAATCTATTTTTCTATTAAATGTAATACAAGATAATTAGAAATGTATAGGAAAAAATTTTAAGGATAATTTTGATAATATATCAAGATATAAAGGTTTGACTAACCTCAAATTTTGAAGTTAACTCATAATGATAAGTTATGCCTAACTACCAAATTCTGAATATAGATGATCTTCATACAATTTATCAGGGAGTGTTGATGCTTAAACAACATTAAATTAGTTTAAAGTTTTCTAATGTCCAATTCACAATATAAAGCAATACAAATTAGCTAGACACAATAATAAGCATATGGTTAGATTTTGGTTAGGGTTGAATAACTTTATCTATGCTAATTATTTGTAGGAGGAGAGGGGATTTTATTTGCAAAAGCTTGACCTAGATAGGAAAGTTGTACACCCGGTTCATCTTAGTTTGCCTAAGTCAACCTTGAAAATGAAGTCCACCTATTAAGTGACTTTAGAGTTGGATTATTATATTCATACCCACTCTCCAACCACTGGATGGGGGTCTGAGGGACACCCTCATATTCTTCATCATGAGGGGAAGAGTCCAGGGGGAACTGAAACCATGCCAGGTTGGACTCTCATTTCCTCTGCCTTTCTCACCGTCCAGTCATACTTGGGGGAAACTAGAATTCCCTATAGTATCAAGGGATCAATATGATCTATATAAACCTAGGTTGTGAACCCTAGCTTGCCCTCAACAAATAATACCCAATTCAACGTCTTCTTCATCTAGTTTTGTGTTACAAATGGTAGGCCAAGCTCCAACACTCGCGCCAAGGATGAGAGAATCTTCTCTGTACCCTTAGCAAACTTATTTCTCTTCTAATTTGTAAAGATAACCATGCATCAACGTTACAGAACCAATCTTTACCTTTGATGGAGATGATATTTTTCTTTATGATTTGACCACTTCAGTTGAATTATCACTTCTCTAAGGTTCTAGGAACACGTATCTTCCTTCCCTAATATTTTTTTAGCATGATTTTGAACCTTTTGGTGGGTTGACAAGCTTCAGTCATGTTCGAGGTGGTGGTATCAGGCTACTCTAATAGAGTTATTATTATGGTTTTATTTTTTTGATCTTCAGACGACATTGCAAAGCCAAAGACAATCATTGTTTTGAGTTTTCACCGTTGCAATGTTTTCTTCTAATTCTTGAGCATGTGACATGTTTCTCACATTATGTATATGGACTTGAGACATACTTGGCCTCCACAAACCTTGTGGTCCTTTTTGACAAGTTCGATTGAGTGTGAAGAACTTATTTAGTGGCGTGGTTTTCTAGGTTTATGCTTTGAGACTCGAGTTTAGCCCAATCTCACAGATCAGCCTCCTAGCTATGGTGTTAAGGTGTGTTTTTCCTGTCTCGGTCACTACAGGACCACCTTTGTAGGTCATACTAGTTAGAGGACCTTAAGGAATCATCTTCGACTTTATTATAGGTGGTATATGGTGAGTGGGTTTGTGTTGGTCGGAGTTAGAACTCCACATAGTCCTTTATCATGTCATGGCCAATGTAGAAGATGCTAGGCATAAGAATGACATAGTTGCCCTATCCATGTGAATATTGTTGTTACACCTCCATGGGTTTTAATGGTATTTTATCATTCTATAATGATGAGCGATATGTTTTGATTGGAGTAATGACTACTTGAGTCATAATCATGCCTATGCTTGGAGAATATCACGAAGGACACATATTTCTTTTAGCCAATTCAGTTATCCATTTATCTTGCTCCTTATTGGTTAATGAAGGTCAAATCCTTTATAAATTTTAGAAATTTATCCAGAGGTCAGATATGATTAACCCTTATATGGACTTTGATCAATTTTTTGAGATCTAGCTAATGACCCAAGTTTTACAATCTACATTGAAGGTTTAGAGACCTAATTAACAGAACTTGGATTTTATAATAGTTTGATTAGAAGATAAAATTAGGGACACTTGAGGAGATTTGTTCCTAAAAACCTAAGTAAGTGGTCTATGCCCATAAGTATTTATTGGTAAATATATTTAGTATATTTATGTGCTTCATACTACTCAACAAAATAATAATCATTTACTTGATATTAGGCTTTAGAATTTCAAGTAGAGTAATTTAGTTGAGATTTCTCGGTGAAGGTTAAAATTCTTGTGATTCAGTTTCCAAGTAAAGGTAGTCATTATTATTTATCAGAATGGCCAAGAGTTATGATGTAAGTCCATTAAGATTTATCCTTAAGATTTCATGATAAGAATCTATAAAGATCCATGTGTTAATATTCAAGATATAAATTCATGAAAAGACTATGAGAATAGAATGCAATAAGATTAAAGTTAAGATTGGACCTAATAAGATGACATAAGATCATGGAGTTAGACCCGGGCAACACAGTGTAGGTCAACTCAATGGTCATGACCCATGTCATTAGTGTAGGTCATGAGGCCCATGCACTTAGTGCAAGCCTTGAAGGTCGAAGACTTGTTGCAAGAGTGGGTAAGTCTTTGGATAAGGCCAAAGACTCATTGCAAGAGCAAATAAGTCCTTGGTAAGATGGAAGACTCTTGTTCATGGATAGGCAAGTCCTTTGTAATAGTTATTGGCTCCTTGATCTGAAAACGAATGTTAGTTTAGCCCTTGACCTAGAAAAAGGTGGTCATATGTTAGATCCCCAAATTTGGTTTGAGTTCTATGAATATAAGGCTTTATTTGATTAGATAATTCCCTAATACCGACCAAAAAAAGAAAATTCCCTAATTGTAATTGATAGAATGATAAAACTATCCACTTTTTGGCATGGGTTCAACCCATGGCCCAAGTGAGGCCCATAAGACTATTTGCTTTGCAAATAGATTCTTGTGGCACAAGTTTGAGAAATAAGAGATTTCATGAATAAATTATTCAAAATGACTTTGTGAGTTGTTATATAATTGGAATATGAGATAATGTGTAAGTTTTTGCAAGATTCTAAGATAATGTGTAACTTAGATAATTAAAGGAGTATTTATCTAACCATGCTTGGCAACACAAGTTTTCAGGCACAAATAAAGATATTTTGATATTATTTTTCAAACTCTTAGATATAATGAGTAAAATAAGATAATTCAATAACTCAAGATAAAAAGGAACACTTAAAAAGTTTTGAGGCATGTTTCTCACCAGATAAACCTCAACCAGTAAAGAGAATGATAACAACCATGGCCTCATAGAGTAAATATTAATATGGACAGATAAGTAATTAAAAGACATAAGATCGATGCTAGTAGTTATGTCATTAGGAATCATAATGGAGACTGAGTGAGCGAAGGAGCACAAAAAATATGGAGTAAAAATATCCTTCTAACAGAGCTACTAGCCATATGCCATGGTCTGTCTATCGTGTTATCGACAAAGTTAGTCCTTGCTTAATGGGGTCAGACAACCAGATGACATACAGATTCATTAATGGTCGCAATATATGCACGGTCAAATATCTAGGCATCATAAATTGCATCACAGGAGTCCTGAAGTCTAAACCCGATAACCATCTCATATATCTTAGTAGACACGAGAACAAGTTGGCAGACAAGCTTGCCCAGTTCGTGTCCAAAAATCCTTGTAATTTGTTGTATTGATGGACTAGCCCCAAATTCCTTAAGATAATGTGTAGAGAGGAAGGAGGGAATAGGGGACCTACTGATGACGATGTCATTTCACCTGATACCTAGGAATAGGATGAATAAATAGCCTCGGGGGATTCGTAAAAAATAGGATAAAAAGGAGTTTCCATGTGATGTGGGTAATTGTTTTAAAGAAATCCATAAAGGACAAGTTTCTCCTATGAGATATATCCCAATAAATCCAAAAAAATAGATATAACTTGGAAGAGACATTTATGAGTTTCCCTCCAAGTTTCATATCAAAAAGATTCTTCTAGTATCCTATAGAAAATCGGGAAGGAAGAAGGATCTACTTGTAATAATTAAATGTTGATCTCTTATTTGAAGAAAGAGGAAAGAGTATCTAGATGTATCCTTTTGACAACAAACTTGGCACAATACAATATTGTAGGACTATAGAGAAAGTACCCAATTCTAGGACCAATGGGAGTAAAGATGAGAGAGAGGTATGATTTACTTAAGTCAAGGTTTACATATGGGTCTATGTGATATAAATACAAATAGAGGTTTTCCTCGCCCATGATAAATACCCAAGATAACTTTTGATGATAGATAATCCAAATCTAAGATTATGAAAGAAAATCTAGAATATTTTAAGATACTCTTTGATCCAAGTAATTAATTATGTGAATATCTAGAATTTACTAAAAAGGCAAGTTTTGAGTACCTAAGGAACTAATTCAGATTCAATATCTCACCTCAATGAGTATAAGATCAAAAGGAAGGTTTTCTTAAGATTGATAGGAAAATGAGTTAGTGATAGAGAGATATAATTACTTCCTCAATTAGGAGTTTTATCAAAAAAAACTTTAAAAGATACAAAGAGGAGACATGTTCACATCGAAGCTCTCTCCTCCTAGGTAGAAGATTTGTAAACCACGATTCCCTTGACTATATAAGGCACTTGTGTTCATGACACACAAAGATGAAGAGGAGGAGATGGTCATTGCCATCTAGCTTGACTATGACTTCCGATTAAATTATTGTGTGGTTAGTGGGGAGCATGGGACGATGTCCTGGGTAGAGCTCAAGTGCATAGAAGAGTTGGAGGAACATCTGATGACGTGCGAGCTTCATCCAAAGAAACATGATGCTTGGGAAAGGTCCTCAAGCCTCTTTTTCCTATTCTATAACATGCGGTAATACTTAACAAATTAGAATCTACCCCTCTCATCCCCAACCACCATTGACCACAACTAGTGGCTAGACGGATCCACTAGGATCTTACACAGTTGTTTGTCCTCCTCATAAATGTTGAGGCAGAGATCTATGAGTGCTAACCCTGCGATCAATCAGCTAGGCGTAAGATGGGCTCTTTGTGAGATAGACAAAGACCCAGGGCAATATGCCAAGCCCGCCCTGAGCGCGTGAGCTTCCTGTTCACAGTGCCAAGGGTAATACAGGCATTTCATCATTTCATTATTTCTTAAGACTCCATCCCACGTGGTAGCTAAAGCTGAGTTGGTTAGAATTGGTTGGCTAGGCCAACCCACGTGACTGATGTAGATAAAAATTAAATTTGTTGACATGACAGGATCTAATTGGCCATGATATTATTTATCTTTATCTAATTGTAGCAATTTTTAGAATGACCGAATGAGACAAATTATACATGAAAGTTGATCAAGAAAATATGTAGAACATGAATAAATTTTGTTTAGAATCTAATTATGTTTCCTATTCCAAAAAGTGTACCTAGAACATGTATATGAGATGATTCATATATGGAAAACCTAGGTTTGGATATGAAAGTGTTGAATACATTAAAGGCTTTCAAGTTCATGTTATAAGCTGATAATGTAATAATGAGAATCCAATATGTTAATGATTATGATGATGGATAATTAGGGTTTCTAGACCAACAAGTACATTCATGTATAATTAGGATTTTGGAACCAAAGATCATAACTTGTGATAATCTTAGGGGCCGTTTGGCTTCTGTAATTTAAACTGTTGTAGTTATATACAAATAAATATATTAGATAATGGCTACTTATTTTATTATGTATTTGATTTGGTACTTGCTAGTATAAGTAGGCAATCTTTGGAATCACCCCATGTACAATTGATCTGGTAACTGCCATTGACAACAAAGTATCAATTGGTTTGCACACTCACCTACTAGCAAAGACTACTAGTTTTTCCAGCTTCTTATCCCACAAATCTTAAATTTGCATGTGGTTTCTATATACAAATCCAAAACTTGAAAATTTAGGCGCCAAACGGCCCCTTGATGAACTTAATCTGATCTAAGTAGCCATATTGAGAGGATATGATGGATCTAACAAATAGGGTTAACAACTTTAATAAAGTACAATGCGATGGAATTAGGGTTTGATACCCATATTCCATATCTTCATCTGAGACAACCCTAAACCCTAGATTAGGACATACGTTAGATTAGAATGTTTTGAATATGATGTTGACACTTTAAGATATATATATATATATCTATCTATATATATATATATATAGAGAGAGAGAGAGATAGAGAGAAAGTTAGGCTAGAATACACTCAAGTGTATTTAGAGCATAATACACTCAAGTAGTTTTTCATGATGCAATATATTTTTTAAAAATCTAATCCATTTATCTTCTTAAACATCTTGTGAATAGCTCATATACAAAATTTGAGCCCATTTGGACATTTATAGGTCATGTTATGAAGACCACAAAAATTATGCATTTCAAATTAGTTTCATGTGTCGATTTTGTTGCCCTCAGATGAGTGACTTACACTCATTCAAATGGGCTCAAAATTTTTATGTAGCCTAATTATAGTATGACAATTGAAGATCAATGGTTTACATTTTATAAAAAAATAGTCTTGATATGAAAACACAACTTGAGTGTAGCGTGCGATTCGTACACTTGAGTGTATTCCAGTCTAACTATATATATATATATATATATATATATATATATACATACATATATATATATGCAGATAATGTTGGTTGAGTATGTTGAAAGCTTGGATGTTCGAATATATACTTAAAGTACATGTTGCATGATTTTGCATGGAAATGAGGTATGTTGTTATGCTTATAAATACTCACCTAATAGACTTCCGAGTTTTCTAGAGTTTTTCAAATGGATTGCAATTAAACTATTGGATGTTTATTTACTTCTACAATTTATAAGGCCCATATGAGTATCACATTATATAAATATATTTTTTTCCAACCATTCATGCTATCTCTGGAGGTCTGGATATGGAACAAAATTCTTTGATATAACCATGACCAAGACCATTATTGGGAAGGTCACAAAAGCTCAAACCCATAATTGAGAAGGCCGACAAGGCACCAAGCCCATGATTGGGAAGGTGTCCTAAGTCCACTTCAGGGACAAAACCCCAAGAGATTGTATTCCCAGAGATTGAGTAAAAAAGGATTGGGAAGTTATAACAAAAATACAAGTTTGAATATGTAATAATAATTGTTTCTATGGTTGATTGTGTTGTTACACCTACATGCACATATTTTTCTTGTACCTCATGTACAGAGTATATCAATATAGTGATCTGCATTTCATTTCATTCCATTTTAGTTAAATGTAATATATGAAGATATAAACACATGAGTAACCAGATGAAATCAATGAAATACATTAAGGCTAAGTAAAGGAGGATTAGTTAGACAATTCTTCTCATTTGTATAGTTTTCATGTTAAAAATTCATGTAACTCCTTAGAGGAGCGTTATAATATATCTTATAAACAATATCTATGAAATAATAAATTATTTGCTATTTGTTAAAATCGGTATCTAGGAAATTTTAAATAATGTCTCTCACCTTTAAGGTTCTTTCTTAATTGGGAGACATGGAAAAGTGAGGACGTTGCACCTTATGTTGTAACTCTTACAATGGAATATAAGGAGTGAGACACAATTGGTAATCTAAGATATTGTCCCCTCTAGGTAGTGGATGCATCTCCTAATTTGGAGGTTGTAACCACTATAAATAACTTGTGTTATTTGATGCTTTTTCAATCTCTCTGTCCCTTACTCTGCATGTTTAATTGCACTCAAAGTTCATACTTGCAATATTATCTTAGAGATATCCTGAAGGTCTAATGAATTTTGTTTAAGTGGTTTTAGATCTATTCACCCCTCTAGAGCTTATTATAGATCCTACAATTCTTTGTAATCACAATGAATTGATGTCCACCTAAGACCATACGTCATATGTAGTAACATATACTAAAAAATCTTATGCTAAGAATAGTCTAGTTTATCGACTAGATCTTTTAGTCAATTGGTTGGACCTCCTATTGGTCGGCTGATCTCCATCGGTCGGTCAATTGGCTCTTGACTAAAGAGGCTTGGTTGGACTCCTCCAATCAGTCGGTTGGGCCTCTAGTCGATCAGTTGACTCTTGCTCCACTCAATTTGTTGGATCTTCATTCAGATGACTGACACCTCTCATCGACATACATCTTTAGTCTACTAGTACCTTTGGTTGATTGACTTGACTTTAAGACGGTCGACTCCCCTGGTCAGAACACCTTCTCTTTCCAAAAAGGAAATAATACTATTCCTATCTACTTATTATCCTGTGTAATGTGAATACCTTGAGTTATATTCAAGGGGAGTATAGGGAGTTAAGAATTAACTATATTTGAAGAAGTATGAGGAAGACTCAGTATGTAAACCAAATTTATAAGGTAGGAAATAAACTATTCAACCACACAAGCATCCAAGGGGTATTGGCCATAACTATAGATACATGCACTATAAAAACTCATTTGGGGACAACACACATGAGTTACATATATATCATATCATATAGGATCTATGGGACATTTCCTAGCGTACATGGTATTTAATCAAATATGGACATTAAGCATTTCATGTTCACATCATATGCAATAAAACGAATGATAAAATAAAATCAGATCATATTGATTTAGATCTTGATACACCGTAAAGTGATGTGGCTCTAATACCATTGTTGGGAAATATGGAGACAAAGTAGGTACAAAAATATAAAAAAATCTATCCATATTGTCTAACTTGTAGATTGTATCAACAATGATGTATTAGGAAAGAGGGTGTGATATGTACCTTGTCCTAGAGCAAGTCTGATGACTATGCTTATACAAAAATTTACTCCCTTTACAAGTAGCACATGGATGATGATCGATGGTGTCCTCCTGGTATAACACCCATGGATTGTGGTTGACGGCTTCCTCTTAGCATAGCGATAAAAGCTTCTATGACTCTACATAGTCCACATGGACTATTGGGAACTCCACATCATGCTTCATGTTCCAGCAAGAAGGAGTTGCCTCTTTGTTTCCCAATGTGCCAACATAAACTTCCTTCTCTCTTATTATCTCTCCCTTTCTTGAGTAAGGTTGCTTAGCCTATCACATTACCACAACTGTGAGAAGAACAATGTTTAAAGCCTTGGCCACCCCCTCCTTGTATAGGATTAGATGGGGTAGGGTTTCCAAAACCCCTATGAGATGAAGGGTCAAGTATCATGAATGGGTGGTGGTTGTGCACAACCACTCGATCAACTGGACAATCCAACCGATCGACTAGCTTGTGGTCAACGACACAATAACTATCACATAATCGTTTGTTACCCAAATCCTAACTCCAAATGACTATCAAGTCAATGGCGACAGGACCTAGGCGTCCGTCCCTATCATGGTATTATCAAAGTGTGAATGCGAAAGTGTAAATCTTAGCAGACACGAACAGATAACAAGATAAAAGCACCAATCATAATCTCAACATTTAGCAAGATATATTAAACAACTTGGTTTATTACAAGATTTCAATTACATATTCAAGAGTAAAATTTTATAGGTATGCTCGTGTATACTAGGGATCTTACAACAAGTACAACTGACATAGATCACCAAGCCCATCAACTTCTAAGCATATCTAAACCTATAAAATATGTGAAATAAGGAAGTTCCACCACATGAGGTGCTAAGTACAGGTCTAAAAGATACATATACATAACCTTTGCATAGTTTGAAAAGATTTGTAGAAGTAATGAGAAAGAATAAACAAGTTAAGTATTTAGAAAAATGAGAGCCCATGTTTTATGTTATTTTACTCCAATTATACCATCAATATCATATAATCATAAGGCCTTTGACCAACTTCCCATTGGAAGGGTCCGTTAGGGTGCTCAAGATTAGCTAACATTTTTATACGTGAGGTACCTTGAGGCCATTTCCAAGAGATAACCCTATTTCTTCATGAGGGACCTCAATGACTAAAGACAATGAGAAAAACCTTATTTCAACATTTGTATAAGGGAATTTAATATTATGTTTGCCAGTTATAAAATAACAATACAAGACAAACATTGAGTACATACTAGAATACTACATGCAATATGTGAGAAAGTAAATAAGCATACATATGTATCACATTTCAAGCAAGAAATCCATAGTCATATAATTATTTAGAACTCATACTTGATTTCATAGCTTTACTTAGCCTTGACTATCCAGCCACAAGTAACACCTGATTAAGCACAAGATTACATGTATGCATTAGATTCTCATCATTAACCATAACTAGGTTCATTTTAGGGTTTTTGACCAAGTTAGGTTCCAAGTTTGGTCAAAGTTATGTTTGATGATCTTTCACTAATCTATAGGCATCACAAAGGTGGGTTTCAAGTCTCATGTCATTCTGATGTTATGTTCAAATTACATGATCATTTCAGGATTTGAGTCACGAATGCACATTATAGGGTCAAAGACTCCTAATAAGGTATGCAAGGTCATGATCCAATTGAGACAATGGATCCAAGAATTCAAGAATGATTTAGATCAAGAAATTATGGACATAAGAATCACATTCCTACATAGGTGTATGTCCCCTAGGGTTTAGGGATCATATTCCCAGCCTTGAGTATCAACAATCTCACATACATGCAAGCCTCAACATAGTTCATAATCCATCAAAGTTGAACACGAGGATAAGGTGGGACATCCATATCTAAGTTATCATAATGGGTGGAGTATTCCCTAATTTGAGAGAGGGGATCCAATGAAAAGGATTGACATAGGAATTAACACACAAGAACCACAGACAAGCCATATATGGGCATGTAGGTCAAGAGGGGAAACATACATCATTATATCATGAAATGGGGTTGGTCTTGGACAATTGGATCACAAAACAACATGAAGTTACTGTTTGTAACATCTAATATCAATTGATGCATCAAAAAGTATCGAAACACCTTTGTTCAAAGTTATACATATATCATCATAAAGGAGTCACATTCAAGCATTCCAAACCATATAAACATGCATAGCAAATAAGGAACAAAGGTGGATCTGTGTACCATCTGGTAGAATAAATCAATTGATTTTCATGATAGATGAGCATTTAGATATCATTAGGAACCAAGATAAGTCATTAATAGGATAAGATACCTGATTAAGGTCTAAACAAGTATCAAATGTACATTTAGGACATCAAAGTGAAAGAAGGGTGATTAAGGTTCCCATAATGCTCAAGGCTCACATAATATACTTATTTGAGGTTAATAAAGTAGATTGAATACTAAAATTACATATTTATCATCCACATGTATCAAAAGAATTCAAACATAGTCAAAAATTATGTTTTTAACAAAATATGGGGAAGATGAAGAGATTTATGGTCTGTAAATAGTCTCATGTTGTATATCTTTTCAAGACGATCAATTTGATATATAGGTTCAAATATTTTGGCCTTAGGATGAGCAATTTATGCATTTTAGAACATGTTCATCAAGAACTATATAGCTAAGAGGGTAGGGGTGCAACCAATCATACACCTGATATGGGTCGTCGATTCTTCATCTAATGTCTGCATTAGGGCATTCTTCCTCTCATGTGCACGCCCCATGGATTGGGGCCCTCAATGATGTCGCACACGTAGAGTGGATAACACTGGTCCGATGTTGGCCCACCTGGTGGCCCCTTGTCCCACTCAAGCTGGCTTGGTTGTTCACCAGTGGTTGTGTGCTGCTTCGCACCACTGATAGCTGCTCTGCAATGTTGCTTTGGGTTGTTCTCATGCAACTCATCCTACCGACATGTATGATCACCTCTATAGCTAGAGGGAGTCATATCCACCCCTGTGTGACTGGATGCACTACCCTCGGTCCTACGGTGCCATCACACCCCTTGTATGGTGTCAGCGGAGTGTTGTTGGTGGTGCCCAAGCTCCCCATCATGGGGGTGGTTGGGCCGGCGCTAGAGTTTCTGGAGGTTAGGGATGAAGGGAAGGAGGGTACCTGAGGACGTTAATGAGGGGGAAACATGGGGAAAAGAATGAGGGGGTAGAGATAAATGATTTGGTGGTTTTATTTGAGCCAAAAGGGGCGAGAAGTGTGACAATTGGTTGGTGCAAAGTGGTGGTAGGTGGCGGCAACCTCCGTCGGCCCTTGTACAGAGGTAAGGGAAGGGTCATGAGCCATTGGATCAAATGAGGGTCCATCATGGATCTCGATCTAAGGGTGTAGAAGGACCAAGAAAACCAAAAGGGAAAAACATTGAGGTGGCAAAGAGGAGAAGGCGCTAATTGGGCCGTACGCACCCAATTGGGCCCAACAAGGGAGAAAAATCAAAGAGATCTATTAAATCAAGTGAATTTTGAGAAAAATTCAAAAGACCATAACTTGGTCTATGATATTCCGTTTAAGGTGATTTTTGTGCATTAGATTCACAATTGAATCCTCTAGAATAAGGTACATATTAGAAAACTAGAAGATCATGGTGATGAGGTTCAATTTATATTACAAGATGGAGGCATGTTAAGAAATGATGCTTACTTCAAAAATGTAAATTAAACTCCCAATTGTGAAATTAATCATTGTAGTGGCCAAATTAGAATATCAAAACCGCCAAATTATAAAATTAACATCAAATTGAGTAATAGGCTACTTGAGGAGATAGAAAGAGAACAAGATAGGAGAGAGAAAAGTTAGGTTGTCACAATAACACTGGTTTCATTGCAACAAGTTTAATGTGTATCACTACAGTTATTACTATTTGCTTAACTCATTCAAACTTACCAATTTGATAGAGTCAGTTTATTGGACAATCCAATTGGTCTACTGGATACTTTGATCATCCATTAGTAACATTCATTTAGTCGGTCTATTGAACATTTAATTTGGTCAACTGACTGGTTCCATTGGTCTGAGTCATCATATTCCAGTCGGTCATCTAGACACTCTAGTCAGTCGACTGGCACACCAATGGGTTGATTGGATACTTGAGTCAGTCGAATGACAACTACTATTATCCACTTTGATTACCTAAAGACCTTAATAACTAAATTGAATCTTGTTCATGATTAAATTCCTCTTCTAAGTGAATCCTATGTGTGTTACCCGATAGGTCCCAAATTATGTTGGTAGTGAATGTCCATAACCAGATTATGACATTACAAGTAATGAGTAGTCTCTAGAAATGCATCATTGCGACCCAAGTAATTGAAAATTTGGAGAACAAGTTCAACCTATGTCTGTGATCAATGTTACCATGAATGCATAGTTTGTTTGTCTCTGATATCTAGATTGAGCATGAGGTATGGAATGATCATCCTCTTAACATGCAATCTAAACTTCTTGAACTAGATTAGACTATTGAGATACATGTGTGCTCAATATCACATATTGACTCACATGAGCATGGCCATGCATTTCTCAGTCTCTCTTATCAAGTGGCCTGCATAACAACTCTGGTAGGAGGGACAAATTCCATCTACATCACTCACAGTCAATCCCCATGTGCCACAACATATCCAAGCACCACATGTATGCAAACCCTTATTCTAGGTCACTTTGGATGGTGTCAAAGTTCATTGAATGACATGTGATGAGTGTAGTGACTTTAGATTTAAGAACTACAATTACCACTATCAGTTTGAGATATGATTCTAACTATCATTTCACAATTTCCATGTATCATTCTCAAGGTGGGTTTGTCTAGTACAATATTCTCTAACAAGTACCTATGTGTTTGACTTGATATCCGATATCATGACTACTGAGACTTTGTCATCAGTCAACACACACTCTAGTCTTATGTATTATTTTTGTCTATTTTGTTTTCACAATAATATCTAACTAGGGACATGATAAAAATGTATATATGTATATATATATATATTGTTATCATTCATATGATCTCATTGAGTAGGTCCTAAACATGAAAACATATATTACAAGTAATATCATCCTTTAGACATATATCATGTTATATCATTATTTCATAGTTGAACAAACATAATAGACATAATTGACTTTATTATTATCAAATCAAGTACACAATGCCACATTACAATCATCATATGACTGGCTCTCTGAGCATACATACTAACAATTCTTTCTTCTTATCCCTATTTTGACCATGTATTACTATAGTAGACTTTGTATTGAGTTGTGGACGTCTCATAAAGTTAGGTAATAATTTAAAATCTGATACCTTGACTAAGAATTTGTATTGACACTATTGACCCATGTTAAGGGAAATCAGTTGTCCCCCATCGATCTCTAGCACAACGACATACTTCTAAACACCATGGTTCTTCTTTTATCTTCTATTATGATGATAAATTTCTTCCTCTTTTCTATTTTTGTTTTTGTTACTACTTCCATAAGAGAGTAGTCCTCTTGCTAGGGTGTAGGGAGTATCCCTACTACTTAATTTTGTATTTTTTACTTTATCTATTATTGTATAGACCAATATATGTTTAGAATTAATTGTTTTATGCTTGTCTCTCTTGATCATCAAGTTTACATGGTTGTCATATCTTGGGTGCAGAGAACTTTGAACTAGAGTCTAGGATATTGCTTTTATTCTTATTGAATCCTTGACAAAAATTTTGGGTAGGTGCTTTCTAAGGAGATAATTGTATGATATCTAGGTAATATGACGATAAGCTTAGAGGGATATCTATCTAGATTTAGATCCTAATGCTGAAAGGGAGATTATCGACCTCAACATATATATATATATATATATATATATATATATATATATATATTCATGCTTAATATGATTCTGAGAGAATGGATGATATGTTGGATTTTGGGATATACCACACTCATATTCCGATGATACAAATATTTCCCATATTATATTACTAACATGTATTCTCAGTATTTCAGGTGATCAACATAATCAAGATCCAACTAAAAGAACCTTGCAAATACATAAGTTTGGATACTTACAAATAAAGTTGTACCATAAATATATTTGTACTTATATGTTTTCATACAACTTGATAGACATAATGTAAGAACAAGTGATGATCTTCTAAAACCTACCCCAAACCTTATTCCATACTCATATGAAGCCTTTAAGGTTGTTAGGTTTTATTAGATATATCATTAGATAAGTTTTTCCTATTATTTAGCTTTAAATTGAGCTCTGATTCACTCTCGGTCGAAGGTTTTCTCAATTGAGATATAGTCGTTTCACATTTTATTGGAGAACTCGACCGTAATATAGCCATTGGAGAAAATGTCAAACCAGAGCATATCTCAGTCGACAATATTGTGGACCGAGATGGTTTCCCATCGACAATATTGTGGACCGAGAATGTTTCTGGATGCTATTCAATAAATGGTCAAATTAGTCGTTGTAATTCAGTTTACTTAATCCTAACATCTAGTTTTCATCCAAGAACACTCTAAACACTACCCATAGTTGCTATAACCATGTGTAAACATTTCCTATAAATAGGAGTGGTCCTAGGACACCAAAAATCAAGTTTTGCATACAACAATTGAGATCATATACTGAAACTTGCATACAACTACTTGCTATCATTCTCCAGAGTTTAGGCCTATACTTTGAGTTGCCATCATTCTAGCCTAAGACAAATAGTACAAACCTTCTCCACCAAATATTAACCTTGCCTAAACCTTTTGTGGAGTGGATCATCATCACTTGTCCATAAGACCTTGATTGTATATCTTGTGAAAGAATATTGTAATCTCCTTCTTCCATTATTATTTGTGTTACTTGTGATTGTATTTGGTCTACTTCTGTAAGTGGTGGTTCTCTTCCTCAACCCTTAGTTCATCTGTAAAAGAAGAGGCGTGGCGGTTCTCTTCCTCGGCCCTCAATTCATCCGTAAAAGAAGAGGTGTGGCGGTTCTCTTCCTTGGCGCTCGATGACTCCGTAAAAGAATAGGTGTGGTGATGCTCTTTCTCCTCTATCAGTGCATTAGTAAAAGAAGAGATTTGGTGGTGCTATTCCATGTTCGATAAAGAAGAGGGATTTATTTACGGTAATCAACTTGTAATTTTTCCTCATTGATAAATTAATAAAAGTGTTTGTTGTAAATCCTAGTTGGCAATAACTAGGTAGTGGACTAACGTCATAGACGTAACCACTCTAAATCATGTATCTCTCTTTTGGTTGCCTCTTTTATTTCCATTGTACTTAAAATTTTACTTAAATATTTTATAAAATCTATTCACTCCCCTCAAGATTTTTCATTTGGTACCAGAGTACGTCTTCAAGGAGCCCTTACAGGTCTTGAAGAAATGGGGAACGGTGTGATTAGCAATCTTAGTGATGGAGAGCTACCAACAATATTTGATAGATCTAACTACAATCATTGGGAGCAGGATATGCAATCCTACATTCACAGTGTTGGAGTTGATCTTTGGAATATGGTCATCCACCCGTATGAACCTCCTACAACCAATTTTGTGGAATGGCATGAGCCAATGGTAAGAAAAGTCACACTAAATGTCAAAGCTGTAAGCATCTTATATTCACATTTATCTCTTGAAGAATTTGATAATATATCCTCTTGTGAAACTACATTTGATATATGGATAACACTTTTTGTTACACATGAAGATACTTTTCTAGTCAAGAGTAATAATATATTTCATATGCAAGAAAAAAAACTATTTCTGAAATGTATGGTAGCTTTTCTTTTATAAAAAATAAATTGTGTGCCTTAGAGACATACATAAGTGAAGAAAGTAAAGATGCATAATTCTACCATGTAGTCAACTACCTACTTGATCAATATGATGAAGGTAATAATGAAGAAGAAGGAGCACATATAGAAGCACACGTACATGGTGAAGATGAAGGCAAAAATAATGATGATGAGGTATCTCTTGCTACTGTATCAAATAATAATATTATTATGATTGAAAAATTCTTAAATAATAAATCTTCTATGATTGAAAAAGATCTTCCTAGCCAATGCTTGATTTCTACTAAAGAAAATGAAAATTTAATGTTGACATTAGAAAAATTTTCTACTAGTATAAATGTGTTACATTTTCACAATCATGGTCTTGGATACATTCTAAAACACTATGAAAGAAAGAAAAAGAGGAATCCTATATTTGATAAATTAAATGTCTCCATTAATCACGTGACATGTTTTTCCTTTAGAAATTTAAGACTTTATGTATGCCCTATCACTAAAAATAATGTACAAGAAAAGAAAAGCACACAAATTGTTGATAGTGATGTATTTATTTATACTTTATCCAAAAATGAGCTTATTGAACTTAATGAAATCACCTTATTGATTCACTTATAAAGGTTGATGAACAAATGATATAAATTTTGTTCTTTTAATTTTCTTTAAATTAATTGAGAATGGATAATTGTTTTTGACAGACTACCTCTCAGTTGAAAAGATGTTCGATAGAGGGAGAATTTAGGTGATATCTAATTTGACCGAGCTATTGAATATCATGTTTCTTTTGACAATCTTACAATTAAACATTTAGAGTCAGTTTGTTACATGTTTATTTGGTCTTTCAAACAACAAATGTTTTATTTTGCAAAAATGATATTTTCTCACACGCTCGATCAAAGATGTTAAAATTGTAACTTTATTGTAAGGAATCACTATTAGAATTAAATTATTTTTTTTAAAGGAGTGCATATGACAAAACTTTAAATGCTCCATGGAATTGCTTTGCAACATATTTACTTTTACTATTTTTTATAATATACATTTCTTTCATTTCTGAAAATTTTATCAAAAGAGCTGGTCATATTTTGTTGCAGTCAACTGTTGGAATCAAATATATTTATATGTTTCAAATAACATAAAAAAAATAATTCCATTTTATATAGTTGAGTCAAACATATTGAAGTAAAACATCATTTTCTTCATGATATTATTGCTAAAAGTGATGCATGTTTTATCATGATCAATCGATAGACATTTTTTTTCTAAACCACTTGCTTTAAATCAATATTTCTCTCACATGCAATATTGAAAATTTGTATTTTTACCATTGAAACTTTGTTTGGCCTGGTTTAAATGATGGATTGTTTTGAATCCCCATATAATGCTTTTTGTGGATAATATTTGATACTTCCATCTTTCACCATAACTTTTGAATATATTTTTTTAGAAGAATTACATTAAAGGGGAATGTATACTTGTGAGGAGATTCATGATAATAACACCAACTTTTTTGTAAAAAGAAAAATGTAATAAATAATCCTTAAAAGAAAAATCTTTAATGTCATTGAAATCTCCTATTTTGACTAAGATGGATAATCAATTCCCTCTCTTAAGTTTTCTTTGGTCAAAACATATTTCAAATTTATTGACAAGTTCAAGTCATTGACATAATGCATATTACTAATCTTTTCCACTTAAATGTGTTGCACTTTCCATGTTTTCTAATAAATGTAAATTTATTGATTTATACGACAACTGTCTTGATAGAAATAGAAATAGGTAAATAACGTGCAATTAAAATGAAAAAATGTTATGGTTCTTGCAAACCAAAAATTATATTTTAAGCATGTGTAATTAAAATGATATGACACTTTTGAAAT
This sequence comes from Alisma plantago-aquatica, assembly GCA_963693085.1. NCBI lineage: Eukaryota > Viridiplantae > Streptophyta > Magnoliopsida > Alismatales > Alismataceae > Alisma > Alisma plantago-aquatica. Next base: position 378,988,706 of record OY856410.1, read on the forward strand.
AAGACATTGGTACTAAAAAAGTGCTTGATTACTACTACTAAAGGTTCTTTGACACTTGCCAAGAAAAATCTTTTGGACTAAATAATAGAAGTTCCGTACATAATTTTTATTTTTTCCTACTTTAATTTTTATTGAACTTGTTGAAAATATGTTGTATAACTTGTTACATTCTTACATTGATATACATGTACTTGACTATATTCTTTAACATGATTTTATCAAAATTACATTAGTCATGAAACATGTCTTACTCAATATTATGCATTCTCATGTCATCTCAATAAGAGAAGAACATAATTTTTTTGAGTATCATAACTTCTCTATACATAAGGAGTAATAATCTCATGAGCCTTATTTTCAAATCATTTTGATATATGCCATCGCATTCATGCTTATTTGGTATTATCATGAAATATTTCAAGAAATGACTTCTTATAATGCTCATATTTCTTGTGGATGCATTTGACATTTTTTATAGGAGTACTATAACAAGGGGGAGAAATTACCAAGAAAAAACTTTTGATCTGAATTTGGAGATAAATAACATGTGCTATGTCATTGATATTAAATGTACTCAAATTAATTTTCTACAACTATTTGTGAGAATCTCGATCAAATAACATTTGGACCGATCAAGGACTCAGTTGAATTTTCTCTCGACCAAAATGTTATTTGCAACATGATTTTTTTTAACTCAATTTTCAAATTCACATTTTACTTGATATCTTGGTTTTTGCATATGACATGAATGTTTTATCATTAAGTTTGGGATCTTATATGGCTATCTTTTTAGTAAATACTTTTCTTATGCTTGATCACATTTTTCTTGGTATGAGATTTAGGGGGAGCTCAAAATCTTTTGATATGAGTTGCATATCTTTTTACCTTGAGCTTAGTGGCTTCTCTATATCAGTATGGTCTTAACATCTCATATATTTGATCTAGAGATATTTTTGACCATATTTCTGTACTTTATTGGTTCTCTATATCAATATGGGCTTAACATCCCTCATATTTGGTCTAGAGATATTTTTTGTTAACATCATTTTGAGCTCAAATGGTTCTCTAATCATTTTTGGGCTTAACATCCTTTGAAAATGGTTGAGAAATCAGCTTTTGGTTGTATACTTTTTGTTTTTTTATGGCATCTCTATATCATGGTGGACTTAACATTCCTTACCATTGATCTACAGTGTCTTTATGATATTTGTGCTTTATCGAGTCTTTTTGTCATGAAAGACTTAACATTCCTCTCATCGATAATTAGACAATATTTTAATCGTTCCTTGATCATATATGGCTTTTTGACTATGCCTTACTATGCCTTAATGTCTATCTTTTTAGATTTTTCCTTCAAATTGGTATTCTCTTTAAATTGATACATTGGGCATAAATTTTTCCTCTCCAAAATAACTATCTTGTTGAGGGGGAGTGTCTCCTTGAGGGGGAGCACTGGTAAGTGTTGATAAAGGGGGAGAATAACCCATGAGATAAATTGGCTATCAAAGGTATGAAGTTCTATATTTGCGGATTTCAATTTATCTTATAGAGATATTTATCATCATCAAAAAGGGGGAGATTGTTGGCTTTTTTGATATGCCACACTCATATTTCGATGATACAAATATTTCTCATATTATATTACTAACATTTGTACTAAGTATTTCAGGTGATCAAGGAACATAACCAAGATCCAACAATAAGAACCTTGCAAATACATAAGTTTGGATACTTGCAAATTAAGTTGTACCATGAATATATTTGTACTAATATGTTTTCATACAACTTGTCAGACATAATGTAAGGAAAAGTGATGAGTTTTCATACAACTTGTCAGACAAAATGTAAGGAAAAATGATGATCTTCCAAAACCTACCCAAAACCCTATCCCATACTCATATGAAGCCTTTAGGGTTGTTAGGTTTAATTAGATATATCATTAGATAAGTTTTTCCTATTATTTTTACTTTAAATTAAACTCTATGTCACTCTCGGTCGAAGTTTTTCTTGACCAAAATAGAGACATTGCACATTTTATTGGAGAGCTCGATTGACATATAGGCGTTGGAGAAAATGTCAAAACAGAGAACATCTCGACCGATAACATTGTGGACCAAGATGGTTTCTGGTCGATAATATTGTGGACCGAGAATGTTTCTGGATGCTATTCAACAAATGGTCAAATTAGCCATTGTAATTCAATTTACTTAATCCTAACTACTAGTTTTCATCCTAGAACACTCTAGACACTACCCATAGTTGTTATAACCATGTGTAAACATTTCCTATAAATAGGAGTGGTCCTAGAACACCAAAACATCAAGTTTTGCATACAAAAATTGAGATCATATACTCAAACTTGCATACTACTACTTGCTATCATTCTCAAGAGTTTAGGCCTATACTTTGAGTTGCCATCATTGTAGCCTAAGCCAAATAGTAGAATCCTTCTTAGTCAAATATCAACCTTGCCTAAAACTTTTTTGGAGTGGATCATCATCACTTGTCCATAAGAGCTTGACTGTATATCTTGTGAAAGAGTATCGTAATCTGTTTCTTCCATTCTTATTTTTGTTACTTGTGATTGCAGTTGGTCTACTTCTATAAGTGTTGGTTCTCTTCCTCGACCCTCACTTCATCCGTAAAAGAAGAGGTGTGGTGGTTCTCTTCCTTGGCCTTCGGTTCATCTGTAAAAGAAGAGGTGTGGCGGTTCTCTTCCTTGGACCTCGGTGACTCCGTAAAAGAAGAAGTGTGGTGGTGCTCTTCCTTGTCCGTCGGTGTGTCCGTAAAAGTAGAGGTTTGGTGGTGCTCTTCTATGGCTGGTATAGAAGAGGGATTTATTTGCAGCAATCATCTTATAATTTTTCCTCACCGATAAATTAATAAAAATATTTGTTGCAAATCCTAGTTGACAACAACTAGGTAATGGACTGACATCATAGGCGAAACCACTCTAAATCCCATCTCTCTCTTTTGATTGCCTCTTTTATTTCTATTGCACTGTAAATTTGCTTAAATATTTTATAAACTCTATTCACCCCCCTCTAGATCTTTCATGATAGGTAGATGTGGAAAAATTCATTCCACCCTAGTGTTTCTACCCATCTAAAAATCATCCTTTAATTCACCGCTTTATTTATTGCAATTTTAGTATAATTGAACAATCAATTCATCTTTTGTGATAAATACTAGTTCTCTCCTGGTTACATGAATTTTATGATTCTTAAAAATGTTGTCTCATGGGTTTGATCTGGAACATACTAAAATAAGATCTATCCACTTATTAGTGGGATTAACACACACTTGGTTAAAGCAATCTCTAAGAATTTCATCTCGAGTGAATTCAGTCGTGCAATAATTAGCACGTCACTTATCATCTCTCTCCCAATTACTTCCTTCCCCTTTTCCCATCACTTTCCTCCCCACTTACTATAATTTCTTTCATTACTTCTCTTATTTTTCCAATAATCTGCCTCCTCTTTTTCAATTCCTCCTCACTTATCTTCTCGCTTCACATTAGTTCCCTCATATCCCTCCTCTTTTCCTAATACCTCCCTCCTTATTTTTTATAGTTATCTGCATTACTTCCCTCATCTTTTCCAATTACTTACCTCCTTAACTCCCCTATATACCACTTGTACTTCTCTCCTCACAAAATTACCTCTTCCATCCTCTTCGCTCTTTAATTCACTCCTCTTTTTATTTTTTCTCTCTCCCATAAAAGGAGGGGTCTACTCACTCTCTCCCCCTCCCTTTCTCCCTGTTCTACTCATTCTCATTCTCCAGCCATCGGTCACTACACTCCATTGGCCATCTCAAAATTATGATGTCATACCCCTATCACATCACCCTTTGAAAACTATTTGCCCCACCGAAGCTTCTTTCAGGCATCCAAAAAACCATCATTCCGTTGCGCTTGACGCGCGTTGTGCGTGAAGGATGATTTTCGCTTGAAAATTTACTTTCTCCCAACAAAGCATCTCAAACATGTGAAAAACCACCATTGGGATGTGCTTTGCGTGTGAGGGAATGGTTGTCGGTTATGTGCATAGAAAAGACATACGTAGAATCTATCCAGACCTTGGCCAGGCCCGGCCCGAGATAGACCGAAGTTGTGGTTTGGTTCTTCATCTAGATACGGCCATCTGGGCGTAGGTAAACCTGGGACTTAGCTTGAATGGTTGATGCCCATTTATGACTGCCACGGCTGAGGAAAGGAAGGAAGTTTGGTTGCAAAGCTGAAGCTGGCACTCTTGACCAATTCTTTATTGCCATCAAATTCCCGTTTTCCGTTTTCCGTTTTCTGTTTTCCATATTCCCTATTCCGTTTTGGGTCAAACGCGCAGAAGAAAGCGATATACGATTGCTCCACGCACGACTGTTGTGTTTGGTTGACCGGTGCGACGCCATTGATGGAAAATTAAGGCAAAGAATAAAGGAGGAGAGGTAGGGCAGGCTTGAGGAGTGAAAGAAGGGAAGGTGGCGTATGGGGTTATATTACAAACGGTGGCTGACTCCACTACCGACATCAGTTACGTAGCTGCGCTGCAGGAGTCGTTTCCATGTTTGAACTCTTCTTTTACCCTGTTTTTGTCAAATTTACTTAAAATATTCCACTACTAATTATTGAACAAACGCATATTGATTGGCGTGTTTCCGTTAAAATAGATAGCTCGTTTGTTTCATCTCAGCTCTACTGCTGTCTGCGTGGTAAAGGGAATATGTGGGGCACAATCAGCGGACCAAAATTCACGGTGGATAGATGTAGTGGAAGTCTGGACGTCACCCCGCCAACAACAACCCTAGCACTGCCTAACCTATCAATCAAAAAAAAAAAAGCAACGATTAAGACACTTGTTCTTATTCGTTTCGTTAATTGCTACTTCCATGAGGATGATATTGATGGGTGTGATGGATGGACGGACTCATGGAAGCAGATAGATCAAGATAGGATAAAATATGTAGATACAGGCCAACTGGACTCCTGTCGTCCATTCACGCGCGCGGCTGACTGCAACCTATGGTGCTAGTGGTGATGGCTATGATGAGTGAATGGGTTAGGGGTGATGGTGAAAGTGACGACACGGTTGTTCTTTTCCCCTACTTGCTAATAAAAGTATTATTATCTCTAGTCAATACATACACTAAAAAAACAGAAGTTATTTAACGTTTTTTTTTCTTTTTCTGTTACATGATTGTAAGTGAGTCCCTACATGGCTATATAGCTATGTACGCTGGACCAAGCCCCGCAGTTGCTTCTTTCATTATAAAAACATACAACACTCATATCGTCATACATATGACGCATCATGTAATTGATGGATCAGCTTGACTTGGATTTTTTGGGCCATATGCTTAAAAAGGTTATCTATGTATAGCCTAAAAAAGGGTCTTCTACAAATAATAATAATTTCTGTTGATGATAGCTGGGTCCCAAGCCATAAGAAGAGGAGAAAAAGATAATATGCCTTTATCCAAGATCATGCTACTACTTTCTATCGGAAAATCAGTCTCCAACCACTGTTCGTATCAATAGCAACAGTATTTATGAAAGAGAAGAGTACGCTAAGCCATCATTTAAGCAACAATATTTTTGTGATTATTCTCCTATCTCCCTCATTGGTGAGCCCCACCCAGAACGAACATCTACATTTACTTCCCCTTATCTCAACGATCAATCTTAACCATTGGACTTTGGGGAATTGTCCTATATAGATTTATAACAAACTAAGACTATATAGCCCACACTATCTCAAAACCCAATCACACCCTACACCACCTCACACCAAAAACTAACAATCAAGGAATCTTTACAAACTCATACCAACTATCCAAATCACCCCAATGTTCTTGAACTACATTAAAAAATAATTACCTCTTCAATCAGTAACATTATCACTTTAACAACCCTGGTGAGGGTTTGCACCATTCCAAAGGGCCTTATCGTGTTGTTTCGGTAGCTATTCTAGAAGAACATGTGATTATCTCTTCATTCCCCTTTCTGTGCCTTGTGTATTGTGTTGTGGAACTGTAACGACCCCACTCCCAACAACCCTCAATTAAGGAAGGTCAGGGAGTAAGAGCCATTACCATTACATACAGGATCTATGGTTTTACACATAATAAAAAATAATTAATAAAATTTACTAAACAAACTAAGTTTGGTACAAGATAAAAATCTTTTCATAAATTCTTACAAAAAATATGGGTTCTAAATTCCACCCAAGAAATACACCATCTATCTATATCCTCCGGGCTTTACTTTGTCTGTTTACTTTTCAGTGCCTTCATTTCTTGAATTTCTAATTTCCATCATGTAGAAGATTATCCTAAGACACCGACAATCAAAACATGCGGTCAGTATAAAACATTATGCTGGTATGTGGGGGAAACAAAAGTTCACAAGTAATGGTAACAACATAATTCAACAATTATTTTTAACAAATCCAATTTAATGTTTTCATCATGACTACCCCATCTAGGTGTCTCCACCCTCTGTCACAACCCCTCAGGGCATCATATTGTAGTATTCTCAGTCTTCCCCTATCCAGACGAATGACTTTATCATGTCTCCCCCTATCTAGACGAGTGACTTATCATGTACCCCCTATCCAGGCTAGCACCAATTTGTGCCTTCCCCTATTCTGGCGGGTGGCCTTTCCATAGATCTAGAGGTGGCCTAGAAATGAGCTAGTCATGTCCATATATAATACGATAGCCATAGTCACTTTAAAGTTTGCAAGGAAGTAAAGTTCATCCAATGGTCATATATTTGCAAACCATGCAGAGAAACCCAAGAAATCCATGTAAAACTAAATCAATTACTCATAGGCGTAACCACATACCATGTCTCATAAGCACTTAAAGTCTAGATAAGAATAACCAAGAATGACCACACAAGCAACCAATCAATTCAACCTAAAAGTTAAGGCATAACATCCATGTGTCGCTAAATTATTTCAAGATCTACTTTTAGGGTTGACTTGGTTTCCAAGTTAAGTTGTTAAGTCCATCTTTGTGATTCATTAAGTTCCAATCTCCATAAGTTCATTTATTACCCTTAATACTCTTTTGATCCATAAACCCTAGTTTTGGTGTCACATTCATGTTTATATTCCAAAAGATGTCCTTTATGCAAAAAGTCCCAATCTTCATTCTTTTTAAGTCATATTAGGGTTAGTGAGGTAGAAGAAAAGGTATCTGGTACTTTTATGTTCTCTGGGTTGCCAAACCCTAATTCCATCATTAAAGGTACTCTTAATTGCAAAGAAACCCTAGTCCTTCAAATCTTGGGTTATGATGTTCATATGAGTCCAATGTGTTTTTATTCATAACAGATCGATCTTTGACTAATAACATCAAATAAATTCATTAGATTTATTAATACTAAACAATTAGGGTTTTGATTCATTTAACACTTTAAAGATGTCATATTTAGGTACTTTTATTACTAGAAAAAATCTAGATCATAATTATATTTTTATTGGATTCGTTGCATTCTTCTGATCAATTTTCATATATAACTTGTTTTCATCTGACTTACCAATTATTTTCAATCAATTTTAGAAAATATAGGTTAATCTGACCAACCTTAGTTTGACACATTAGTAAAACCATTATTTTAAGAAATTTGGCTCGACAACCTTAAGTTAGTGGCTAAAAGACAACATTACCCCCTCGATTTACGTGTACATGTGAGGGAAGCCTAGTCATTTTAGTATGTTTCACCTTCAACCTTGTAACAACGATAGACAACCCACGGAGGAGAAAACCTCTGGCTCGACCCTGCTCCTTTCGGCACTCCCATTGTCAGGCAAGGTTGCCAGTGGATACGACCTCCCTTCCTAGACCGTAAGCTCTCGGGGAGAGGATTGGGGTGGTCTTCACCATGAGAATAGAGATTCCAAAGGTTTGGTTTTACACCCTAGTTGTAGAAAGAAGAAGATGTTACAAGCCCTTACCTGACACTCCGTCGACGTCGACTAATGGTGGAGGCTCTCCACAGTTCACGTGATCCTTGATCGGGTCTGGAGCTGCATGGAAGCTTCCTCCTCCCACAACCATAGCTAGAGAGGATGGTCGGAATGCAACCATCCACTCTTGATCTGTTGGTTTCCGTCGTGCCTCCAGACTCATCTTGAAGGTTGAGTAGCACCCCTTTTATAGCATGGGCGCACAACTTAAGCCCCTACTCCTTCACAAATAGGAAGGAGATCAGGTTTCTAGAAACAACATAATTGAGGGAAAGTCCCTTAAAAAAGGGCAACTTTGATTTTTAATAAAAACCCATATTCCCAAAATAATTATCCCTCTCTCTTTATAACTCACTTTCTTATTAAAATTTAAGAAAATCTTTGATTTTCCATCCTCCTTCTTTAGCACAATTTTAGATCAAAGATAAATGGTTGTCAATTTGAAACTTGGCTTGTTTGAACAGTTTATCTAATTACATATTTAATTTCCTAGATCACAAGACAACTTGGAAAGTTTTGATTTTTTTCTCATAGCCTCATAACGAGGCTATCTCCCATTTAAAATTACATTGGATACTTATTATGGGCACGAAAACCCCCATCTTTCTACTTTGTGTCACAAGGACCTATATGTAAACTTTTATTAAATATAACATATCTCTCTCTTCTTTTATCATTTTAATCCCAAAACTTAAGGGAAAGTGTTCAATGACTTTATCTAGGCATGTGCAAAGAATTGGGACTAAACATCGAAAAGAATAACACCTTTTCATAGCATGCAAGTCATCCACTTATAAGGCGTATATATGCATTCAAACACATCTTTTCTCTTTCTTTCTTTTTTATTTTCTTTATTTTGTCTATTCTTCCTATTAGAAACCATGTGCAAATGAAAAATAATTAATACGGGCCACCCATGCCACTCGGTAGAGAATTCTACATCATTCTCTTAAGCACAATTATTTGTTATCTATTTTCTTTTATCTTTACTTATTATGGAATTTTCTTCTCATCCTTTTTTCTTATATCCATTATTGTATAAAAAAATCAGTAGGAACCAAAAAATTCACAACATAGGGAAATTTTGCAAAAGAAAATCATACTTTCAAAACAAAGCATAGCATATTTCCAATATGTCCTTTCTATTCAAATAATTTCTTTTCTACTGTACAAATATAGGTGAAAAACCAGGTTGTAACAGGAACCCTGAGCCCACATTCAAACATGTTAATCCCTTTTCTTCATGGATCACTCCTTGGTCACTTTATTTGTAATCTAGAGTCTTTTCATGTGTTTTATATTATTTTCATTTTTTGCACAACTTTACGCCTCCTCCCTATATCATGTGCTTGCAAGAAGACCTTCTATGGCATCCACACATCCCTAAACATCAACTAAAATGTCATTGAGAACACAAATGATTGAAACCATGTACAAAAGTTGGGCACCAAATTACAAAGTATTGATCACAAGTATTCCTTTTTAAATGAGTATCATGGAGATTGAACCATAATCAAACATAATATATGGAAATTACCAATTTTACTCTCACCAAATCAATCAATGTTACACGGTCATGGGTATAAATATAATTTTGTCACAGTTTATACTTGTGCATAGCAAAGAGACTCTAATCTTGGACCCATGGAAACAAACCTTTATTCTACCGCATTGTGAGACTAGTTTCCATATGAGGTTTCTGTATTTCATAATATACTTTGAAACATAATTTTGGGTTTTCTAAGAATATGATATTACTTCAAATTCAAAATAATGACACTATTTTATCAAGAAATGTGGAAAAATAGGTGTCAAAAAGGCAATATTATATGGAACATTTATGTTTTCAAATCCTGGTTTCCACCATTTAAAACCCTAGTTTTTCAAATCTCTAAGAGTAGGATTTTATCCAATGTCTACTCTACTCTCATTATTAACATATGAAATATTATTCACATATGGTTCAAGGATTAACCATTTACAAGAGGCCTAACTAGACCTGTCAAATGGGTGGGTGGGTTGGTTTTGCGTTGGGTCATTGGGGTATGGGTCTCGTGGGTGCGGGTCAAAAAGACTCAATTATAAATGGGTGGAACAATGACAAACCCAAACCCGACTCAGTGGTTTGCAGGTTGTTGGGAAATACAGACACAGAGTAAGGCAGCAGAAGCAAAAACTTATCTATCCATATTCCTCATAATAGGAAGATCACGTCAACTACTATGAAATAGGAAGGATGGTTTAATGAATTTATACCTAGTCCTGGATCAAGTCTAGCGACAACAACTCATTGCAATGCAATTGCCTTCTAGTTACTCTTGGATGGTGGTTGTGCAGCTCCTGGTCTTCACCATGAGCAACTAACAAAACAACTTCTACAGTGACTCTTGCGGTCTCACCACAGACTGTAGGATGACTTTGCTCTCCTACTAGAATCCAAAGGACTCCTACCTCTAGAGTAGTCCACACAGACCAACTAGAACTCCTGTCTTCCAACTAGAAAAAATGGAAAGGAATTGTACCTCCCATTGGCGTACTAGTCACCAACTTTCTCTCCCACAATAATGATCCTCAAATGTTCCCTCCCGTCACTATCCCTCCCTAGTCACGTAGGACTTTCTTGGACTCTCTTAGTTATCACAACCAGAGAGGACAACAATTGTCAAAGTAATTGATTCTCAATTCTTTGTGTTATTGTTGTGCACTGGGATTCCCCCAATGCCCCTCTGTTTATGGGCATGTTTAGGGCTAGGGTTCCCAGTCCATTCAGGATCTATTTGGGAGTGGAAGGGATCAGAAGATCTTAAATTTTCACAACATGTGAGACACAAAACAGTCATCTGGTAGTCCATATGGTTGTCTGGCACTGTGAGACGGTCGTCTTGTACTTCCAAATAGTCATCTGGTAGTTTCCCACTCACATATAGAATTAGCAATTTGTTTCCCATTAATACTAAACATTAATTCCTTGCACCACATGTATTATGAAATCGAAACTATTTAAGAAAGTTTCTAGAACCTTTCTCCAGCCTTAAGTGATCTCACACATGCAAGATAGTCATCTCGCTCACCCAGACGATCATCTGGTGAGCCAAGCTGAACATGTCAATTAAATAGATTGAACTACTTGGTTCACACCTTAGTTTGAGTAGAACTTAGCCAATTTGATTTCTGATCAGCCTGTCAACCCAAACGACCATCTCAACACTTGAGATGGTCATCCAGTGCACCAAACGGCCATCTCACCCTGTGAGACAATTGGTTGGGGTGTAGTCAGTTGATCCTATTGTGTGAATTGAGTACTTAAACACTTTAGTAATCAATCCAATCAGCACTCAAGATCAAACTCCTCTTCTATATGAGTTCTGATGTGTGTTACCCTATAGGTGCCATATCACACTGGCACATAACTAGCTTATGAATTCACAAGCAAAGAGTCGTGTCTAGTCACACATCAGTGCAACCCAAGTGAATGGAAAGTTGGAGAACAAGTTCAACCTATAATATGTATAAAGTGTTGCAGTGATTGTATAATTACTTTGTCCTTGATATCCAAAGTGAAATAGAAGTATTGACTTGTCAAGAGTAGACTGTCTAAGATAATGTGACCTCAGTATCATATATTGATTCACAAGTGCATGCACATGTGCATGCATTTCTCAGTCTCACTTATCAAGTGGCCAGGATATCATATACCAATAGGAGGGACAAATCCCATCTCTATCATTCACATTCTATCCCCATGTGTCAAAGTCACACAATCATCATCGTTATATAAACCCATATTTCAGGATTGTGTTTGATGATGTCAAAGTGTGCCTAATGACAAGTGACGAATGTAGTGATTTTAGGTCTAAGAATCACAATCACCACATTCACTATGAGAGATGACTATGACCGCCAATGATGGTTTCCATGTGTCACTCTCAAGGTGGATCTGTCTAATACATTGTTCCCTAACATGTATGTATGTGCTTGGTTTGATATTGCCATATCATGACTAATGAGATTCATCCATCAGCCAACCCACACTCTAGTCTTGTGTTTTATTGGTGTCTATCTACCTTCCATAATAACAACTAAATTGGGACAACAAAAATGTATATGCTCTTAACATTCACATGATCTCATTCTCCAAGTCACGTACTTGAAGACATACATAATTGAGTATTGTCATTCTTTATACATCCATAATGTTTCTTCATTATCTCATAACTGAATGAAATAGAATGAATTGGAAGCTTGCCTTTTTTATTATTATTAATCAAATTCTTTATGGTATATTCCATGTCAATCATCACATGATTGGATCTATGAGCATACCTTACCAATATGGGTTGCCCGCGGGTTCCCATATAAAATAAAAAAAATACGATGCTAGTGTTTGTTTACATAAGATATGGCACAAAATAATCATGTTCTACATTTTCATGTAAACTTTATTTATTTGTCCAAAAATTTGTTATAAGAACATTATCAAACAAAAATACACCCATGAATAGAGATGCTACATGCTATTAAAGAAAAGCCACCGGTGGGCTGAATTAATTATCTAGATTACATTAATGTTGAAACAACAGGCACACTATAGAGTTTAGATGCTTAAGTCAGAAGCATATATCTTTTAGATAATGAGGACCACCTACAACAAACAACCAAACATTAATAAAGCAATGTATATTATCAAGGGGACATCCAAATGAGAGGGGATACAAATGGGGGGGGGAACTAAAAAAGACTAAAATTTAAGCATGTAATAAACAACAACGCAACACCCTTTTATTCTGCAATATGAAGATGACATATCGAACAACTCCACACCCTTTTAATATTTAGTATGAAGATGACACACATCAACTCCACACCCTTTTATTTTTTAGTATGATGATGCTACATCCTTATGTATGGTTCTGGTTATCCATGTTCCTCCTTTTCTTCTTCAACTTGACTATGTACAACAATAACTCCCCATCTCTATAGTCTAGAAAAGTGACCATTATGCATATTGTTAGTATAATACAACACAATACAAAAGGATACCTTTTAGTAACTACTTCATGATTGACACATATTATACACCACATCTCTATTTCTTAAAATTGGTTGTGGTTTACAATTTTTCGACAAGAGTACAAGACATTTTATATTGCCCATTATTGCCAAGTTGTACTGATAGGGACGTAAACATAAGTATGTGGAAAGCTTCCTATGTGCTACATGTGTAAATGTTTTACTAATAGAAAAATCTTATATGATTATATCTATTAATAAAATTAGTATAATTAAGTAGGTCACCCTAGGGCGCCCATGGATTGCCCATGAAACCTGCTAGTTAAACAAGTTGGTACAGGTTTGGTCTTTTTTCCAAATGGTGGTAAGTTTTAGGACCCAAACCCAACTTAAACGGGTCAACCCATAAGCACCCGTGGATTTTGACCTAGTTTGATAGGTCTAGGCCTAAATTAATGGGTTGGTCAACTCAATGTAATAATGTCTTGCAATTGATATAAAAATAGTTTTTTGTTTGGATTGGATGTATGTGTGTGTGTATGTGTCAATACATATATGCATACATACATACATACATACATACATACAAATAAACAAGGAGTGGCTCAAGTGGTCAAGCACGGTGTCCCCTAACAAAGGGACTCAGGTTCAAATCCCAGTTGTCGCCTTGATTTACCACCCTCCCGGGTGTTCGGACTCCGCCACAGGTGTGGGAGAGGGGAGGAGAAATCTTTCTCTCTTAATCCCATACATATAGAAAAATACACACATACATACATACAATACATACAGTCTGTCCCCTTGGGCTCTGGCAATCGTAGAGGCAATCCAAGCTCGGGCATGGCATCCAAGTCGACGACCACTTTGGTCGGAGGCATCCACCCTCGATCCACGCAAACCAACCAACTCAACTCCACCACCAACCCACCACCAACCGATGAGAGAAGGAATACCAGAGAAGAGACCAAGAACCCTAACCCTAGGTCATTGGTCGATGAGAGAGATAATGGTGGATCATCATCACAATCAGGCAAGAAAGTCCAGGGCAGCCGCAATGACCAACAGGGAATCAGGTGTGCTTGGACTCAAGTCCTAAAACACCCGCCACCATAGGGAGGCAAGAAGCAAGAGGAGAGTCAATTCCTGGTTGATCTAGAAGCAGAAGAATTCAACCGAATGAAGAACATCTGGGAGTTTAAAATTCTTGTCTACATGAATGGTAAGAGGCCCTACCATCAACATCTCAATGTGTGGATACGGTGCACATGGGCACCCAAAGGATCGTTCAAACTTCTGTCACATGACAAGGGGATCTTCTTGGTGAGGTTCTCCAATGTGACTGATAAGAAGATGGTGCTCGACCAGGGTCTGAGGTTGTTCGATGGATAGTTGGTGATCACCAAAGATTATTGACATGGAGATGAATTGAGGCATGATGGTCTAGCCACCATACCAGCCTGGATCTCCTTGAATTCCATTGGGAGGTCTTGGATGCGTAGGGTGGAAGGCACCATTGTTGCAGGAGTAGGGGAGGTTCTTCATATCGATGAGCGTTCCTTGGAAGATGACACAATGAGGGTCCTTGTGGAGCTTAATGCAGATGATGAAATGCCAGACACAGTGTGGCTTAGCGTTCACGGACATGAGGCCTTACCGGTGGGGATTGAGCTGGGCTACAACGCACCAAAGTGCAGAACCTATAGAGCATTTGGTCACTCTGATGCTAATTGTGAGGAAGGTAAAGAAAAGCATAAGCAAGAGAAGCAAGTGTGGTGGGAGAAACCTAGCATAGATGTTGCTGCGGTCATGAACAACAATGAGAAAAACCTTCCCAACAATCCAGACAAAGAGGATAGCTCATCAGCCAAGGATACAGAAGCAAACATAGATGTGGGGGGTTGATGAAGCTAAGTCAACATGAGGCAAGAGAATGGACAAAGATGAAGATGTTGAGAACTCTCAGATCTAACATGTTGAAAGGGTACATACACACATACATATTGAGAAAGGAAGTTCATAGAGAGAAGAGGGTGAATTTTTACATTCTCCCAGGAAGAAGAGCAATCACAAGTTGGGCATCCCTAAATATCGAGGTGTTGGAGATGTTCTTGATAAGGGGAACATATTTGATGCTATGAGTGACTCATACAAATAATAAGAACAATTGGTCAACTAGGCAGAGAGGGATGGTGTTAAGAAGAACAAAAAAGAGCCCCCAAGGAGTACCATAGCCCAAAACAAATCATGTTAATATGTCCATGCTACTATGGAATATCAAAGGAGGGTATGACAGGAATAAGAAGGAGGTTTGGGTATGGATGGATGCTAGTGGACACTCCTTAGTTGCTTTAGTGGAAACAAAAATAAAAGAACAGAATAAAGACAACATTAGATATTTGTTTCTACAGGGATGAGAGCATGTCTCTAATGTGGCACATTCTGAGTTGTCCAGAGTCTGTGTGTCTTGGAAACTGGGTGCACGGTAGGTGACAGTGATAAAGATGTAAGATCAACACATCACAGTCGAATGTAGAAACAATGGGGGCTTGTACATGTGGGTGTCAGCTATTTATGCTCATAATGATGTGAAAAGCAGACAGGGGGTATGGCATGACCTGGTTTCTCTATCTAGAAAAAACTCTCTACCGTGGTTGGTGAATGAAGACTTCAACACTATTCACTTGTAGGCAGAGAAAAAGGGAAAAAGGCCAGCTTTGTATACAAAGATGAATGATTTCAATCACACAATTCACAAGGTTGGTCTGTTTGAGCTACCAATGATTGGGGGTGACATCTTAACATGGAACAATGAAAGGGATCTTGGGAACAGAATTACAAGCAAGCTGGACATAGCAAAGGTGAATGATGAGTGGCTACAAATTTTTCCTAATGTGTAGGTAAAAGCAGGTGGTTCTAAAATAAGTGACCATGCTCCTATATCAGTGCAAATTACAGTGAAGAAATAGAAAAGGAAACTATTTAGATTCTTAAACTATTGGGCTGATTGGAAGGGTTTTAATGATGTCATTAAGGAGAGATGGGATATACAGATAATTGGAAACCCAATGAAGTGAACATTCCAAACTTGTTGGTAGATACCAAATACCAAAAGAGAATGTAGAGAGGTCAGAGAAAAACTTCTACATGACCCACTTATTGAAGAAATGATAAGGAAAGACGGGGAGTTGAAGTTGATGTTGGAGGACCTGAAAAATGCAGAGGAAAAATTCTACTAGCAAAGAAGAAGAGACAAGTGGATGGAGGATGGTGATAGGAATACCAAACTTTATCACATGATAGTTAAAAGGAGGGAGGCTGATAACATCATTTTAGAACTTATTGATAAATATGATAATGTTGTCAAAAAATAGGAGGACTTGGAGGAACAAGCTGTAGAGTTCTATTCTTCTCTCTATAATAAGAACTTTGATGATGAGATGAAGAAGGAGGAGATGAAATGGATGTTAAAACTCTCAAGCACTCATAACAACATTCTTACAAGAGAGATAAATGAATAGGAAGTCAAAGAAGCCGCTTGGAGTATTGGTAGTAACAAGTCCTCGGGATCTGATGGTTTCAATGATTTCTTCTACAAGAAGACATGAGATATTGCCAAGGAGGATTTGATTGCATATGTTAATTGGTTCATGGAAGGGGGAAACATGGTCAGACAGGTTAACGACTCTTTCCTAGTTCTTATTCTCAAGAAGAAAGTGACAACATCTCTTACTGATTTTAGACCTATTGATTGTGGTTCAGTGCAATATAAAGTTATTACAAAAATTCTAGCTGCCAGATTGAAGTATGTACTCCCCTATCTCATTTCTGAAAATTAAGGACCTTTGTTCACAGGAAGGAGCATTAGTGACTGTGATTTACTAGTAGGGGAATTTCTATAGGACTACAAGGTGATGAGAGACAGTAGAAAGGCTTGATTGAAACTGGATGTGTCCAAAGCTTATGACAGTGTCAGATGGGATAAACTTTGGTGGATCATGGAGAAAATGGGTTTCAATGAACAATGGATTGGGTGGATGAAATAGTGTGTGGGAACAAAAAGATTTTCCATACTGGTCAATGACATCTCTGCAGATATGTTCAAAGGTGGAAATGGACTATGTCAAGGTGATCCACTTTCCCCTCTTCTCTTTGTTATTGTTATGGAGTACTTCACACAGAAGATGTTGGATACGGGAGGAAAAAAGGAGATCAAGCCATATACTGTGCACGACACCAAAGTGACGACACACTTAACCTTTGCAGATGATGTGCTTATCTTTTTTGAAGCTAAACAAAACACATTAATAAACATGTAGCTTATTCTTAAGGAATTTGGTAAGTAGACATGGTTGTGCGTAAATGAAAACAAGACCAACCTCTTTTTGTTCAAAAATTACTACCAAATGGAGGAAAGATTGAAGGATGCAATGAGAGTGGAGATGGGGAAATTTCCTACTAAATACCTCGGGTTCCTGTTAGCTAGAGGCAACCTACAAGTCAAAGACTTTATTGATTGCATGGACAGACTAGAGGAGATGATTAGCAAATGGCCAACCCATAAAACATCCATGGAAGGGAGAGCTACACTTCTAAAGTCTTCTGTAGAGGGACTTCTCACATCTTGGGTGCAACAAGGGGAGATCCCCTATCCAGTTCTGGATAGAATGGATATGAAGATGACAAATTTTCTTTGGGAAAGTGGGTACCACCTGATGAGATATACACGTATGGCTCTTCCCAAAAATGAAGGAGGCCTAGATTTGAAATCATCGAGAGATATAGAAAAGTGGGGGATGATGAGAAGAATCATTATCTATCAGGAGGGTTCCTCTACTTGGGGGAAAATGATGAGAGATAGATATCAAAGAGGTCTTAATTTCATACCACAAATAAGAGAAGGTTATTCACACACTATCAATGTTATGATAGAGATGTGATAACAAGTTAGACATCTTTTTGAACCTCATATGGGGCGTGGATGGAGACTTAAAGACATGAAGACTAGCCTTTGGGAATTCACAAGATCAAGAATTGTAAAAGACAAACATATGGAGCAGGTATGGGTCGGAATACATGTGCTAAAACGGAGTATGGGTGTTTATAAAATTCTGCACAATGCTCTAGCTACTCTGGATAAAATACATGGATGGAATCATGAAGTTGTTGTTGTTTCCTTACTATGCAAGAAAGAGAATAGTCCCATAATCACCTAGTAGGCCACTGTAAATTTACAAAAGATGTTTGGAAGATAATATGCGAAGATTTTAGATTGCATCTACAACTGAAAGAGGAACCGAGAAGCATTTTGGCAAGCTGCGAGCAAAGCAACAAAAAGAGGATCCTATTTGTTTCTCGTTGCTACCACATTTGGGAGGAAAGGAACACATGTAAACATAGAGATGTATCCGCTAATGTAAAGAGTATTTCTTTAAAATATGTAAATGTGATAAGTGTATGCTACACATTAATTAGAAGAGTGAGTTGTTGATCTATTTTCTAGATGTATGGCGTTGGGCCTACATGTAACTCTTCACCTCCTATATTTTTAAGAGGATGTCAGAATAATTTACCTGATCCCATCAAATGCAATATATATATATATATATAGAGAGAGAGTTTGGCTAGTGTAAACTCGAGTGTACTGGCGATACCATACACCTCAGTCATTTTTGAACATGAAATAAATTTATGAAAAATCTAAGCCATTGATCTTATTAATTATCATAAGAACATATTATATAATGTAGATCTTTTTCTACTAGATGTAATGCTTGTGGGGAGAAGAGACATTGGAAGAATGAATGATCCCAAGATAAGAACGCATATCATTATTCTTAGAAATCCTCATCTAATCTGGGAGTGAACAATGAGGATGAAGTTTTCCATCATGTAGTTGAATATCTAATTTGAAAATATATAAAAAACTAAGTAAAAGAGTAAGATATTGGCTAATATTTTCCAGTCCTTGAATGTTGAACTTAATGAGATAAATTATCAATTCCTTGTGAAAGGGAAAATATGTATGACTTGTTTCTCACAATACTTCCTTGTGAAATTATGTTTCTAATCTTTTATACAATTCTATAAATATGGAGAAACAACATGTTCTTTGCTCACATGTTTCCTATGATCTTATCGTTCAAGTTAATGATGTATTAAATTGTAAAATTTATACTCTAAAAGATAACATTGGTAGTACTAGGAGATGCTTAATTTCTACTACAAAAGACTCGATAATGATTGGGATCGAAAAAGAAAATCTTAAGAGTTCATGAGATAAATTTATAAACAGTACAAATATGTTGAAGAATATATTGCATTCTCATAGTGGTCATGCAAATATAAGTGGTCTTGGTTATATTCCAAGAAATGAAATTATGAAGAAGAAGAATATAGGTCCTATATATGTAAAATCAAACACAATTGTTTCATTCTCTATTAACCATATTAAATGTTTTTCTTGTGGGAGATTTTGGTCACTATGCTTCATCATGACCAATTACGAGGAGGAGTGATAGGAAAATAGTCTGGGTTTCAGGTACCTCTCTCGAGATGGTTTTTAAGAGATTGTAAGCTTGTATGGATATCTATTTGATCTTGTTTTCTGTGTTATATTTAATTGGATAAGGTTTACCATTAACAGATAATTGCTCAATTGGTATTTAATATTGAATCAATTTTTATTGGTTCATATTTCTACTATATTAATTTTTCCCAGTAGATTGCCTCTCTGTCGAAATGTAGTTCGACCGAGGGTCAATTGGCTCAAACTAAAGTTCAACCAAAATGTTGATTGTCAACTTTTAATTTGTCTTTCTTCAATTGGTATTTATATTTGTCTTGCTACATGTATCTATATTCTTTAGGGTCTGAAATAAATTATTATACATGATGCTAGTATTTAGTTTTTTTAATGCATATCTTTATCTTAGGCGATTTGTTTCTTGATTTGAGCTCAATTTTTATGAGTATAAGATTGAGGGGGAGCTCAAGTCATGTGATTTATATTTCAATCTTTGTTAGTTTCCATTTTTAAATGACTTATCTTTATCAATTGTGGGCTTAACATCCCTTAATATTGGTTTAAAGATTCTTTCTTATTTTTTCTTTGGTTTTTATTGCATCTCTTCATCAAAAAGGACTTTACATTCCACTAATTGATATTGGAGAATCTTTGTCAAATGTTGCTTGATATAATTGTCACTTTTAGAATAACATGACATGCTATTTTAATAGTTACTTCCATTTGATATTGTCTTGTTTCATGGGCATGAGGTCTCCTCTCCTTATGATTATATTTTTGAGGGGGATAACTCATTGAGTGGAAGTTTTGGAAATTATGCCCACCTTTTTGACATAAAAAAAGGGGAAGAAATATCCATGAGATAAATTTTCTTTCTCTGTAGTAAATCATAGGTTTTGGTGCTCTTTTTGGGGTATCTAAATTTTTATTTTGGAATCTTTTTCATCAAAAAGGTGGAGATTGGTGATTTTTTGATATCTCACACTCTATTTTTTATGATAGAAATGTTTCCCATTTGTGTTTCTAATGTGTGAATTAAGTGTTTCAAGCTGTCAATGAACTCAGACAAGAACTGATTTCGAGGAATACATAATAATATGTGTTTCTAAGCTTGTACATTGAGTTGTACCTGGATTATACTTTATATAGATCCAAATTGATAGGATTACTATAAGAACAAGTAATCAATGGACCAAAACTATCCTAAACCTAATTTTATACTAGTGTACACCCATTAGGATACATATATTTTATAAAAGTTATTTGATCTATTTTCCCAAATTTATGACTTTATGAGTAAGAGAGTTTTTTTTATCTAAACACATTTTGAAAAAAATGCAAGATAATTAAACTTTAATTCTTCTGAGACATAGTCGTCAGAACAAAGGTGGTCATGGTTTTTTTTGATAAAACTACAAAACAATCAGGACACATCTCAGTTAAATTACTTTTAGACTGAGGACAATTATGTAGACTTTTCAACTAGTGTGAGTTGGCCATTTTAATCCCACCATCTATCCTATAATGACTAGTTTCTCACTAAACACGTTCATAACACCCCTAACAACTATATTAGATATTTATAAGTGTTTAGAATATATCGGAGTGTCTTATAGGAATAAGAGCACACTTGATCAAGACAATTACATGCTACCCTCCCAAGCTTAGAATATCACATTACTATCTTCAATTGCCTCTAAGATAGTCTAAGCTTTAGCTCAACCTTAGTGTCTTATTTCACCAAATATAGCCTTTCCTAAACCCATGTGGAGTTGATCATCACTTGTTCATTTGTTCTTCTATATTTATCTTTATAGAAGAGTTGTACTTTCTTTCTTCTTTCTTTTTCTATGTTTACTTTTTTTGCTTTGTGCTACTTCTTGTGAAAAGGTTAAGACAAATTATCAAGAGCTAATTCTTGAGGGAAGGTTGTGTGAAGGTGGTGGAGGTAGATTGTGATCTTCTCTAAATAGGATGGTCTTAGAACATTTAGTAAAGAAGGAAAAAATTATCCTTAATCCAGAAAGGAGGTTAGTGTTGAGCCATGAAATACATTGATATTTGTGGTTTGTATCGGTCAAGAAAAAGTATAAAATTAAAGGTAAAGAAATCTTAGTTGGAAATTACTAGGTAGTTGATCTATGTCATTATATTCCAAAACCATTACACATAATGTGTCTTTTTTTATTTCTTAGATTTTCTTGTACTTGCTTTACATTTCGACTACTATATCTTGTAAGCAAGTTGCATTTAACAAATATTGTGTTTAAAGTTGGATGAGTTTGCATTTTGTACTATTCACCTTCTAGATCTTCAAATCCCTAGATTTTCTCAAGTACTTTAGAATATTCTATACAGATGTCTAGTGACCTTCATTTGGATCTCATTGGTACCTACATCATGCTCAAAGAGTACTAGACATCAAGACATGTAAATAAAACTATATTTATGATTGATTTGACTATAGATGGATACTGAATCCTTATCATGGTGTGCCCTATCTTCAAAATTTCTGGGACATTGATCTCTAGAGTGACTTATTTTATTAATCATCGGTAAGTGTCCTCTCTTATACTCTTGCATGTTTAACCTTTACAATACTTTATCAATGTATGTACTTTGACTTAGACCAATAAACCTTCTAGATATATCAATATATATCTTGATTCCAAAACTATAGGTTCTTCTCCTATGTCTTTTATGGAGAAGGTTTTTTCCAACCATGTTTAACCAATGGTATAGTAGGGGTGTAAGGACCCCAACCCACCTTTTGGGGTAACCCTGTTTGTTTTGCTGAAGTATGTTGCTTAGCTCCTTGCTATAAACATATGAGATGTAATTAGGGCATGTTGGAAGCTTGAGTTCCTTGTTTGAGATTGTTTGGTTGATGCTTGTGTTTTGTGGAGAAGTTTTGGTGCAAATTGTAATATTACCCAGAGTAGGGGTTGGTGTGCAAATTTTCCACCTCTAGATTGTTACTTCTCTCTCTTAGTATCATCTAGAGGAGAGAGAGATGGGAATCTTGTTTGAGCCTTAGATGAGTGGTGAAATCCTTGGTGATGTTTTTGGGTACATGTTTGAGGTGTGCCTTAGATATAGGAG
The DNA here is from genome assembly GCA_963693085.1 of Alisma plantago-aquatica. Taxonomy (NCBI): domain Eukaryota; kingdom Viridiplantae; phylum Streptophyta; class Magnoliopsida; order Alismatales; family Alismataceae; genus Alisma; species Alisma plantago-aquatica. The sequence continues at coordinate 379,011,314 of OY856410.1, forward strand.
TGTTGTCTCAGGCTTGAGAGCCTTAGAGAGGCCCTGTATCAGTTTATGGGTGTCTTAAGGGACATCCTATCAGTTTTGTGGTGTCTAGAGGTGCACCATATCGGTTTTTGGTTCCTAGGGTTTATCCATGTCGATTTGTGAAGAGGGTAGATATGTGTATCAACCTTGACCATCTTAGGTGACCTAGTGGGCGAGACATAGATCTTATCACCTTGTTTCATGGTGTTATATGTGGCCCTTCTTCGTGGACAAGTGTCACCTAGGGTTCTAAGGTGGTGACATCTTCCCATTGCTCTCTCTTTCATCCCTCTTGTATATATACCCTTTCTCTCAATGCAAGAGAACCCTTTTGGTTATCCTTGCATTCTTTTTTTGGTGGATGATCTTGAGCTAGAGGAGTCTCTCCCTTGGATTTTTGAGGACGAGTCCCAAACTTGTGATTCTCTCTTCATCCTTTACCTTGGTAAGCCATGGTTCTTAGCTTCCTTTCTCTCCTTCTTTCTTCTTCTCGACCATGGACCTTGGTTACTTTCTTTTCCCTCTCATGATCTCTTAACCTTGGTTCCATCTTCTCTCTTGGAGGTGTTGTGGTGATCAAGCTCAGAAGATCTTCATCTACCTTGAGCTTGTGAATCTTGGAGCTTGGTGGTGATCCTTGAGGTGGGTTATATAGCTCTAAACCCTCTTTGTTATTATCACCCTTTACTTGTTATCTTGTTCTTTATCTTTGGTCTATTATCTCTTGCATACTACTAGTTTATTCTTGGTTTTGCGTTCTATTTTGGAAGAAGAATCTTGCTTAGATGATGCTCATGTGTTGCACTTCCTTTTCCTTGCTTATAATGCCATTCTAAGGTTTAAGATGAGTGGGTCTATATGTTTTGGGTGGTCGTCACGATCTGTGACACCACTGATTGTCACAATTGTGACTTATCAACACGACCATGGAAAGGCCTAGAAAACATGATTTGTTGATGGTCATCACGTCCTTGGGGAGGCCTGGGTCGACACACCTTGGTAACGTTTAGGTCATCATGTCTTATGCACGAGTAAATTGATATGAGAGCAAGTGTTATGCGTTGTTTGGAGAAGTATTACCCACTAGGACTGTGGATGTCACGCCTTAAGAGGCGTTGATGCCCGATAGACTCAACTCTTGAGTTGTGTTATGCTGGTATGCCGATGGCTTGATTGGGAAAAGGCTGACACACCCTAACTAATACCTTTCTTGGTGTGGTTGCTCGATATATCCGTAGTTGGGATGTCTGTCTCACCTTGCACGCATTGCTGAAACCCTAAGAAACCTATCACCCTTTGTGATACTGACATACACAAGTTTTTCCCAAAATCTACTGATGTCCATCACACCTTGTGATGGTGTTACCCAATAGGTTGGGTTATCCAACACTCCCCCTTCTTAGGTGTTGCTTCCTGATACCCTCATGATGATAAAATGATACACACCTTGAGTAGGTAGCCCAATGACATGTTTGCTCACCTAACACACCTTGATCGATGCCTTGTGATGGTTTTTAAGATACACCATGTTGATTCTCTGGTCACATGTTATGATGTGATACCTTATGGACAAGTTGTAAGGTTGATGTTGAGAGCGATGTTTCTATACCTCATAACATGTTTTCTAATTATAATGAGAACCATGTTTCTTTATTTCATAACACACCTCATAATGATGATGAAAGTAATGAAATAAGGATGGTTTTTGATCCAAACTTATTAACCCTAATTGAGTAAAGAGAAACCCTAATAATAATGATGTAAATGTATGGAACGAGTCCTATGAGTTGATGGTGTTGATTATGTATTGCTTTCTTGTGATTAGTTTCTAACCATGCATGCAACAACAATTCATGTACATAGCCAGGTATGAGCTATGGTGGTTATGATATGTTTAAATGGACCTTGTAAGGCATAAAGTGTTGATAAGGTAAATGGTCTTATGAACTAATGATGGCTTATAGCCTTGCATGAGATGATTTTCCTCAGTGATGAGAGGAGGGGTTGTCACCCCAAGATATGTGGTCCTTGTGTTGGACACATGTTGAAAAACAAATAGGAAATGATGAGATCATACCTTATATGCTCCAGTATGTTCTGATGATGTGCCATACTCTTATTTATGTAGATTTTGTTTAGAGGTCATACATTGTAACTTGATTTATGCTAAAGATGCTTAAGTAACCTAATTAATCAAGTATAACTTAAGCTTGAAGATTTCCCTATGCCATAGATCCATTTAGTGTCAACAATTGCTAAATGGTTAAACGAGTTTAACTCAGAGTGCATATTTTTGAATATGTGGGGTACAAGTCAAGTACTTCCTTATATCCTTAACTAGAATATGTGTGAGATGACCATGCGTGAGTCGATCTCATTGTAGTGTGTATGGCCATGCGTGGGACACTCCTTCTTGTTAGAACGGCCATGCGTGAGCCTGTTCTTATGGCACCATACATGTACCAAGGTGGGCTAGTTATGATTATATATGTGGATGGTCAAGCATGAAACAATCCCTAAATTTGACTATATTTCATTGTTTCAGTTGATTGATATGTCTCTGTGGTGTTTTCTCTTGTCCTGACCAAGAGGTGGGGTGAGGTAGTGGATTACAGATCTTCCATTCAACCTTATATGGCACCGATTTTGACTTATCAAGTGGTCGGTGGGATTTGGGTGGTACAACTCAAATCCTCGAGGCATAATAAAATACATAATCATCAGTGTAATATTATTGTATAGGATCAAAATACAGAAACATTGGATGAGACCTTGCTTGATCTTTATACAATGTTGTTGATAGGATATATACATGTTCTTCATATTCCTTTTAGATTGTTAAGATGTTTCATAAGTCAGATAGTAATTTCTCTTCCTCTTAATAATGATTACCTACTTCACTTAGCTATAACTTTACTACTGCTTTGTTTATCTTATCTGTTATAATAATAGTGTTGGTGGTGAGTTATATCTCCTGTTGAGATTTGGAATCTCACCCTGTGGTTTTCCTAGACCCTTTTTTGGTGGACAAGAACGAAGAGGTAGAGATCGTTCAACGGAGGTTGAGGAGTAGAAGGAGGGACAATAGCTGACGAGGTTGGCAATGTTACTAGATGTCTTTTGCTGATAGAGTCCTAGAGTTGTCCCTGTGCACTCGGGTCTTCAGAAACATTTTGTATATGTTTCACGAACATGTTGATAGCATGCCTCATATATGATTTGAGGCATGAAAGGACTTATATGTGATGGTTCTTGCTGCTTAGCAATTTTATGGAAAGATTTTCATGTATAGTGTTTTTTGATAATACACTTGTTAATCTCTCTTCTATAGTTTTGTCTTGAGTAATCTCACTTTGTGTGGCGTGGGGCATCACAATCAGGTTGGTATTAGTGCTTCAGGTTCGCTGAGTCTACAGGGACCTAGGACTAGGGTTTGTGTCTGTTCTAGTGTCTCCAAACTATCTTATAGTCAATTCTGTTTATAAAGAAGAAGAAGAGAAAATCTTAAAGATGTTTGGAGAACACAAAGAAAATTCTATTGAGAGTAGTGTTGAAACACCAGGTGGTGGTGCAAGGAACCAGGAACGAGAATATCAGGTGCCTAAAGTCCTCCAATTTTACCCAGCCTTGATAGAAAACCCTACCTTTCAATATCTTTTTGGGCAGTTTATGGCTACTATGACTCATATGGTGGACATGATGCCTACACCCCATCCTAGGGTACCGGTTCCCCATACTAAATATTTGTGCACTAGGAAGACTTTTGAGTGGCTTTGCCATGTTGGAGCAGTTGAGTACACATGGGACAACTAACCATACATATGTGGATCTGTGGCTCACTGAGCTTGAGAAGGCTTTTAAGATCATGAGTATCCCTGAGGAGGATAAGGTGAAGTATGCAGTGTATCTCTTGATTGGAAGTGTTGGCCCATTGTGGGCCATAGAGGAGGAGAAGAGACCCAATGTTGTGATCAATTGGGAGGATTTCCGACGTGAGTTTATTAGTCGATACTTCACTCAAACATATATTGATGAGAAGATCAACCAATTTGAGAGGATTTGACAGGGACCCATGGCGATCAACAAGTATGAAGAAAGGTTTATGGAGTTGTTGAGGTTCAATCCTTACATGGCTTCCATGAAGGACAAGCAGATTTGTCATTTTGAGAAGGGGTTGAATGCCGAGTTGTCTACCCCAGCTACTACTTTGGATAATTAAGAGATGTTTGCTTCATTTGTGGAGTCTATTCGAAGGATAGAATGATTTGTGAAAGAGAATAGAGAGGCAAGTACTAAGAAGAGGTCTGCATAGTTTCAGGGGTAGTCATCAGAAGGCTTTAAGAAGTCGAGGTTTTCTACACTGCCAGTATCATAGAGGTTTAGTGATTCGACACAGTTAGTGGTCACCTATAAGGGTAGAGGTTGCAGTTTTCTGCCTGCTGGAGCTCACAACACAACATCAGTATCAGTGATTGGACCACCTAGGCCTTAGTATGAGAACATTATGTGTTATAAGTGTGGAAAAGTTGGGCATACCAAACCATTCTATCTAGTAAGAGATGATGAAGTGACCTAGCAACCAAGGAAGAGCTAGTATGGCTCGCAGAGATAGTAGAACAACAACGTAGGAGGACGAGGATGTGGCCGAATGTCACAAGCTAGATCATCTACTCAGAGAAGTAGAGGACGGGGGTGACAACAAGAAATGGCTAGGTTCTATGCCATGAGTCAGACATAGGCGGTGGTCAACCCCTGAGTGGTGGTAGGTCAAATAGAGTTATTTCATTTTGATTTGTCTTCTTCTTACTTTATATCTATTTTGGTTGATCCAGGTGAAACACACTCTTTTATCACACGTGAAGGGCTTAATAGTTTCCCTTTACCTGTTAGTTGTAAGAAGAATAGTTTGTTGCTAGAAACCCTGTTGGTCAGTTCTGTAGTGTTGCAGGATGTGTGTCCTTCCTATGTTCTCTTCTTTTTGGGACATAACATTCAAGTGGATCTCATACCACTTGACATGCATGGATTAGATGTGATCCTTGGAATGGATACCTTGGAGAAGTATAGAGTGGTCTTGGATTGTAGTTCTAAGCAAGTGATGTTTGTGGATGGTAGTGAGACGTGGATCTTCCAAGGAGATAGGAAGATTCTTATGACGTATCTTGTATTGATGATGGTAGCGAGGAAGCTTCTGAGATAGGGTTGTGAGGCATTTTTGGCACACATGATGGATACTGAGGCAAGGAGTCCTAGTATTCATGAGGTGTCAACTGTTAGGGAGTTTGAGGATGTGTTTTCGAAGGAGTTTCTAGGTGTACCCCACCCTGAGAGATTGATTTTGAGATCAATCTAGTTCCTGATACACAACCAATAGCTCAGACACCGTATAGAATGGCTCTAACAGAGATGGCAGAGTTGAAGAGATTGTTGCAAGAACTACTTAACAAAGGTTTCATCAGGATGAGAACGTCACCATGGGGTGCTCTAGTATTGTTCGTGAAGAAGAAGGATGGGTCCATGAGGTTGTGCATAGATTACAGATAGTTGAACAAGGCCGGGATAAAGAATAAGTACCCTTTTCCGTGGATAGATGATCTGTTTGACTAGTTATGTGGCATGACGATATTCTCAAAGATAGACCTGTGGTCCACTAGTTAAGGATCAAGGAGGATGGCATACCCAAGTTAGCTTTTAGGATGAGGTATGGTCACTACAATTTCATGTTTATGCCATTTGGGTTGACCAATGCACCAAAAACATTTATGGATTTGATGAACACAGTGTTTCGGTTGTTTCTTGATCAGTTCGTGGTGGTCATCAGTTCATGGTGGTCTTCATAGATGACATCTTGATATACATTCGTGATAGTCAGTAGCATGAACAACATCTTTGTCAGGCATTGACCGTAGTGAGAAAACACCAACTTTATGCTAAGTTTAGCAAGTGTGAGTTCTGGTTGAAGGAGGTAGCTTTCATAGGGCATGCTATGTCTATCGAGGGAGTGTGAGTGGATCCTAAGAAGGTAGAATCTGTGACAGAGTGGGAACATGCAAAGATGCCGATTGAAGTGTGTAGTTTTCTAGGTTTGGAAAGATATTACCAGAGGTTCACCAAGGACCTCAGCATTGTCACCCTACCCCTAAAGAAGTTTACAATAAAGGATGTACCATTCGTTATGGATGACAGATGTCAATGTGCTTTTTAGACTTTAAATTAGAAGTTGACAAGTGCACTAATTTTGGTTCTACCTGAACAAGGAAAAGGATACACAATATTTTGTGATGCATCCAAGAATGGTTTGGGATGCATGTTGATGAATGATGAACAAGTGATTTCTTTTGCTTCCCGACAGCTTAAGAAGCATGAGGAGAATTATCAACTCATTTTTTGGAGTTAGATATAGTGGTTCATGTTTTGAAGATTTTGAGGCACTATCTATATGGGGAGAAGTGCCAAATCTTCATGGATTACAAGAACCTGAAATACATCTTTCACAATAGGAGTTGAATATGAGACATCGTTGTTGGATGGAGTTGATCAAAGACTATGATTGTACAATTCATTATCACTCGGGAAAGGCGAACGTCATAGCTGACGCATTGAGCAAGAAATCTTCATCCTCATCCATAGATAATGGATAGTTGAGTTCTTTGATGTGTCACAAGCGAGAATGTTGGCCTCCTTCTGTCAAATGAATGTCAAGATGGAGGTTTCTTTGTTAGCTGGTTTGTTGGCACATTTACAGGTGAAGCCTACACTGAGATAGAATTTTAGAGAGGCACAATAGAAAGATATTGTGGTACAGTAGAATAGATCAGAGTTTGGAAGCGAGAAGCATGATGGCTTTCACAAGTCAGATGATGGGGCACTTTTTCACCATAATAGGATAGTGGTTCCTAATGCTAATGATCTAAGGAAGATGGTGTTGGGGGAGGCTCATTTGTCCATGTATTCTATGCATTCAAGAAGTACTAAGAGGTATCATAACCTGAAGGATATGTAGTGGTGGCCAAGCTTGAATAAAGATGTAGCTGAGTTCATTGCAAGATATACGTTATGTAAACAAATCAAAACTGAGCATCATAAGCCTACATGAACATTACAATTGTTGCCTATACCACAATGGAAATGGGATCATGTGACTATGGACTTTGTACTTGGTCTGCCCAGGACAACCAAAGGTTATGATTCCATTTGGGTGATCATTGACAGGTTGACCAAGTCAGTGCATTTCCTTTTCGTAAAGGCAATATTCATAGCAGAGAAGCTTGCCCAGATTTATGTGGATGGGATAATGCATTTGCATGGTGTACCAACAACTATCATGCATGATAGAGGTCCTCAATTCACGAGTCACTTTTAGGAATGATTGCACACATCTTTGGGGTACACAGATGAAATTTAGCACTGCTTTCCACCCGTAGATAGATGGTCAATCTAAAAGGACCATTCAAACCTTGGAGGATTTGTTGAGGGCATGTGTTCTTCACTTTTCAAGACGTTAGGATGTACATATCAGTTTGATAGAGTTGACCTACAACAAAAGCTATCATAGTAGTATTAAAATGGTGCCATATGAATCATTGTATGGGAGACGTTGCAGATCTCTATTGTGTTGGTATGAGATAGGTGAGTATCAACTTTTTGGTCCTAAGCTTGTACAGCAGACAACAGAGAAGATCAAGGTGATACAATAACAATTGAAGGTGGCACAGGATAGACAAAAGTCATACACTAACAATCGTCGTAGTCCCTTAGAGTTCCAAGTGGGAGACATGGTATATTTCAAGGTCTCTCCTTAGAAGGGTGTTTTGAGGTTTGGGAAGAAGGGTAAGCTAGCTCCCAAATATATGGGACCTTACCTAGTGATGGCACAAGTTGGGAAGGTTGCTTACAAGTTGGAGTTGCAACCTGAGTTGCACATGTTACATCCAGTGTTCCATGTCAATATGTTGAGGAAGTGTCATCCAGATACAGAGTTAGTGTTGCATCCTATGGAGGTGGAGATTGATGAGGATGTGACCTATGTAGAAGGTCCAGTGTTGATCCTCAATTGCAGAGTCAAGAAGTTGAAGAGGAAGGACCTTGTGCTTGTGAAAATTCTTTGGCATCATTGTGGTGTTGAGGAAGCCACATGGGATCTCAAAAAAGAGATGAGGAGGAAGTATCCCTTCCTTTTCTCTTAGGATTTTGGGGGCAAAATCCCTGTTAGGGGTTTATGACTTGTAAGGAACTTGACCCACGTTTTGGGGGTAACCCCATTTGTTTTGCTTAAATATGTTGCTTAGCTCCTTGCTCTAAATGTCTAAGATGTAATTAGGGCATGTTGGAAGCTTGAATTCCTTGTTTGAGCTTGTTTGGTTGATGCTTGTGTTTTGTGGATATGTTTTGGTGCAAATTACAATATTACCCAGAGTAGGGGTTGATGTGAAAATTTGCCACCTCTAGAGCATTCCTTCTCTCTCTTAGCATCATCTAGAGGAGAGATAGTGATGGGCATCTTGCTTGAGCCTTGGATGAGTGGTGAAATCCTTGATGATGTTTTTGTGCACATGTTTGAGGTGTGCCTTACATATAGGAGTGTTGTCTTGGGCTTGAGAGCCTTAGAGAGGCCATGTATCAGTTTGTGGGTGTATTGAGGGACATCCTATTAGTTTATTGGTGTCTAGAGGTGCACCATATCAGTTTGTGATACCTAGGGTTTACCCCTATCAGTTTGTGAGGAGGGTTGATATGTGTATCAGCCTTGACCATCTTAGGTGATCTAGTAGGTGAGACATAGATCTTATCACCTTGTTGCATGGTGTTGCATGTGGCCCTTCTTCATGGACAAGTGTCACCTAGGGTTCTAAGGTGGTGACACCTTCCCCTTTCTCTCATCCCTCTTGTATATATACCTCTTTCTCTCTATGCAAGAGAACCCTTTTGGTTATCCTTGCATTCTTTCTTTGGTGGACGATCTTGAGCTAGAGTATTCTCTCCCTTGGATCTTGGTGTTGGTATAGTATGCCCACATAGCCAATCATAAGATGATTGCAATGAGGCATATGATACTTGATTTGATAATGATAAATGTAATTTTGTCTATTATGTTTGTCTCAGTCATGAGATGATGACACATACATGATAGATGTCTAAAGAATGATGTGACTCAATGACATATGTCTTCAGGTTGAGGACATGAACAATGAGATCATATGTATGATAAGAGTACATATGTTCTTGTCATGTCCCTAGTTTGATATTACTGTGGAAGCAAATTAGATAATAGTAATACATTAAACTAGAGTGTGTGTTGACTGATGACAGAGTCTCATTAGTCATGATATATGATATCAAGTAAAGCACACAGATATATGTTAGAGAACAGTATATTGGACAGACCCACCGTGAGAGTGATACATGTATACCATGGAATGGTAGTCACAATCATCTCTCATAGTGATAGTGGTTCTTAGACTTGAAATCACTACACTCGTCACATGTCATTGGGTACACTTTGACAACATCAAACACATTCTTGAAACACGGGTGTTGTAAAGGTGATGGTTGGGTGACTTTGACACATGGGGATAGACTGTGAGTGATAGAGCTGGGATTTGTCCCTCCTACAAAGGAATATTATATCCATGGCCCCTTGATAAGCGAGATCGAGAATTATGGGTTGAAGATTTCTACGGCGGGGAGAACTGTGTTGATCAAAACTGTCCTTACTAGTATGCTAAGATATTGGTGTAGGCTGGCTGATATACCTGACTTTATCTTGAGCAAATGTAGATCGATTATGGCTGGTTTTTTGTGGTTCGGTGGGAAACATGGTGTGGGATGGTTGGAGGTGGCTCAGTCTAGGCATAGCGGAGGACTGGGGCTGTTTGACCCCTCTGATATTATGTGTGAAGCTACGACAGAAAGGGTGCATGATTTTCTTACTAAACCAGATTCTACCTGGTCTTCCTGGATGGGGACACGATATGGGCCTAGTTTTGAGGTTGGTGCTGGGGAGTTCACCTCCTGTTCTATAATTTGGCGCAAGATGTGCTTGGCTTGGGACTCTTTCCGGAAGGAGTATCAATGGGTCAATGACAACTGGACTGTTCGCGAGAGAGACATGCCTTGGTTGATTGTCCGCAATCAGCCACAGGTGCCTTGGGACCAGATCCTCTGGAGCAGGTTCCACTGCCCCAAGTGGAGCTTTTGTGCTTATAGAGATATCCTTGGTCGTCTTCCTACTAGGGATAGAGTTAGTAGATGGGCGGTTGGCTCTAGTAGCGTCTGCCTTCTTTGCTGCGAGGAGATGGAGTCTCACCGGCACCTTTTCTTTGGTTGCCCGTATGCTGAGTACCTCTGGGTTAGTTTCTCCCTTAAACTCAGTTGGGGGGGTAACCCACCCACCAACCTTATGGATACTATGGGCTAGATTTTGGAGTCGACGACTTTGGATTGTCATCTCAGGAGGTTTGCGGGGCTGATCTGGACGGGGCTCATCTTCCTCCTCTGGCAAGAGAGGAATTGTAGAGCCCATGGAAAAAGGGCAAGGGATAAATTTCAATTTTTTGATGAGTTTGTTAATAGCTTATGTTGGTTTTGTAAAGCTAAATCGGGTACCCTTGTGAGGGTCAAGCCAGAGGTTAGGTTGATGTGGAGTCTTTGATGACCTTGTACAGTATACGGGGTGTTCACCTCTATACTCTTTTTTGGGATTCTAGTAATATTTTACCTTATCCAAAAAAAAGAGATTGAGAATTATATGACCATACTCATTTTATTCAATATATGATATGTGAACTCACATGCATCTCAGACAATCTACTCTAGGTCAAGGAACATGGATTGAATGTTGAAGAGGATGACGTTCCATGCCTCGAGTTCAATCCAGATTTCAGTGACAAAGGAACTATACGATCATTGTAACACTAATCACATATTGTAGGTATAAGTTGTTCTCCAACTTTCTGAGTTACTTGTGTAACAATGATGAGTTACTAGATTCTACTCATTGCTTGTGATGTCATAAGTTGTATTGAACATTCACTTCCAACGTAAATTGGAACCTATAGGGTCACACACATAGGAAACCCCTGGAAGAGGAGATTGTCCATGAATGATGTTTAGATTGAGACTAAAGGTGTTTAAGTACTCAATTGAACATACAATTGACTAACTAGACTCAGAACTATCGGGTTTAAGTGTTGAACTAGCTAGTTAGAGTTTCTAGTTGATTGGAGACTACATTGGCAATGTCAGGACTGCCAACTGACCGGTTCACTTGGTGAACCAGGCGGCTCACAGTCTTGCCAACCGAAGAAATAAGGATTTTCCCAGTTGGAGGAAAACTTTCACATTTCACTTGTTCAATTCGATTGGAATAAGGATTAATCTTTGCATTAATTGTAAACATTTAAGGAAAGTCAATTGCGGGCAAGTCTGGGAAGTGAAACGAATGATTCACTGGGTGAACTTATTGGCTCACCTACCCAAATGACAGGTTCAGTTATGAACCAATTGTCTCATCTATCCAAACGACCAGTTCAGTTGTGAACCGATTAGTTCGCCTTCCGCAGTACAAACTATTCATGGAATTTTCGAATCCTTCTACTCCCGAATAGACTGGGAACCCTGACCCTTCTCTCTACTATAGATAGAGGGTACTGGGGGCTTCTTAGAACACACAACTCAGAACATCAACTTCTCTGAAAAGTTGTTGTCCTCTCTGATTTTGGTAAGCGAGAGAGCTCGAGCAAGTACTACCTGAATAGGGAGGCACAGTGAGGGAAAGACAACTACAAAAAAGTAGTCTGAGTTTGGGAGAGTAGGTTGGTGATAGTACACCAATAGGAGGGTATCTCCTTCCTGCTAGTTCTTCTAGAATGGTAGGAGTTCTAGGTGGTTCGTGTGGACTATCTATAGAGGTGGGAGATGGCTGCCGCTCAAGAGGATACGTCAGCCACAGTCTGTGGTGGAGGCCAGAGTCCATGGTGAAGACTAGGAGTTGCACAAACACCATCTAAGACATGGCATTGAAGACCACACATGGCTACAAGGTATTGTCACTGGGAAAGCCCTAGGACCAAGTATATCACGCTAAAACCATCCTTCCCATTACATAGTCATTGATGCGATCTCCTGTTATGGGTTAATGGCCAGTAAATTTTTTGTTTCCGCTGCCTACTTTGAGGCCTTAAAACCCAACACTTGGAGGATGAGTCCCAACCTTGTGGTGCTCTCTTCATCCTTTACCTTGGTAAGCTAAGATTATTAACTTCCTTTCTCTCCTTCTTTCTTCTTCTTAGCCATGGACCTTGGTTACTTTCTTTTTCCTCTCATGCTCTGTTAACCTTGGTTCCATTTTCTCTCTTAGAGGTGTTGTGGTGATCAAGCTTAGAAGATCTTCTACCTTGAAATCATGAATCCTGGGGCTTGGTGGTGATCCTTGAGGTGTGTTATATAACTCTAAACCCTCTTTTTTATTATAACCATTTACTTGTTATCTTGTATTTATCTTTGGTCTGTTATCTCTTGCATACTAGTAGTGTCTTCTTGGGGGTTTCGCGTTCTATTTTGGAATAAGAATGTTGCTTAGATGATGCTCATGTGTTTCACTTCTTTTTCCTTACTTGTAACTCCATTCTAAGGTTGAAGATGAGTGGTTCGATATGCTTTGGGTGGCCATCATGATTTGTGATGCCAGTGACCATCACAACTTTGTTTGGTCATCATGACCTTGGAAAGACCTAGAGAAACATGCTTTGTTGATGGTCGTCATGTCCTTGGGGAGGCCTGGGTTGACACTTCTTGGTAGAATTTAGGTCATCATTCCTTATGCACAAGTAAATCAATATAAGAGCGAGCATTATTCATTTCTTAGAGAAGTGTTTCCCATCAAGACTCTGGTCATCATGCCTTGAGAGGTGTTAATGCCCGATAGACACTACTCGTGTGTTGTGTTATGTTGATATACCGACGCCTTGGTTGGGAAGAGGCTGACACACCCTAACTGACACTCTTCTTTGTGTGGTTTCCCAATACATCCATAGTTGGTATGCCCATCTCAGCTTGAATGTGTTGTTGAAACCCTACGAAACCCATCACCCTTTGTGATATTGACATACCCAAGCATTACCTGATATCTGCTGATGTCTATCACACCTTGTGATGGTGTTACCCGATAGGTTGGGTTGGCCGACCCCCCCTCTTAGGTGTTGCTGCCCGATACCCTCATGATGATAAAATGATACACACCTTGAGTAGGTAGCCCGATGCCATTTTTTCTCACCTATTACACCCTAATCGATACCTTGTGATGGTGTTTAAGATACACCATGTTGATGCTAGGGTCACATGGTATAATGTGATACCCTATAGAGAAGTTGTACAAATGATGTTGAGAGCTATGTTTCTATACCTCATAACATGTTTTGTAATTAAAATGAGAACCATGTTTCTTTATTTCATAACACACCTCATAATGATGATGAAAGTAATGAACTAAGAATGGTTGTTGATCCAACCTTATTAAACCTAATTGAGATAAGAGAAAACCTAATTCTGATGATGTAAATGTATGGCATGAGTCCAATGAGATGATGGTGTTGATGATGTATTGCTTTGTTGTTATTAGTTTCTAACCATGAAGGCAACAACATTTGATGTCAATTGCCAAGTATGAGCTATGGTGGTTATGATCTATTTTGATGGACCTTGTAAGGCATAAGGTGTTGATAAGGTAAATGGTATTTTGACCTAATGATGGATTATTGCCTTGCATGAGATGAGTTTCCTCAGTGATGAGAGGTGGGGTTGTCACCCCATGATATGTGGTCCTTGTGTTGGACACATTTTGAAAAATAGATAGGAAATGAAAATATCATACCTTTTATGTTCCAATATGTTATAGTGATGTGTCACACCCTTATTTATGTAGATTTTGTTTAGAGGTTGTACATTGTAACTTGATTGATGCTGAAGATGCTTATATTACCTAATTAATCAAGTAGAACTTGATCTTGTAGCTTGCCATGTGCCATAGATTCATTCAGTGTCAGCAATAGTTGAATGGTGAAATGAGTTAAACTAGGAGGCATATTTTTGAATATGTGGAGTACAGATCGAGTACTTCCTTGTATCCTTAACTACAATATGTGAGAGATGACCATGCATGAGTCGATCTCATTGTAGTGTGGACGGTCATGCATGAGCCACTCCTTATTAGAACGGCCATGCATGAGCCTGTTCTTATAGCGTCGTACCTGTAGCAAGGTGGGCTAGTTATGATTATATATGTGGATGGCCATGCGTGAGCCAATCCCTAAATTTGACTATATGTCATTGTTGTAGTTGACTGATATGTCTTTGGGGTGTTTTCTCTTATGCTGACCAAGAGGTGGGGTGAGTTCGTGGATTCTAGCTCTTCCATTAGACCTTGTATGTCACTAATTTTGACTTATCAAGTGGTCAGTGGGATTTGGGTTGTACGACTCAATCCTCAGGGCATAATAAAATACGTAATTAGTCGTGTAGTATAATTGTATAGGATCAAAATACAGAAACATTGGATGAGGCCTTGCTCGATCTTTATACAATGTTGTTGATAGGAAATATACATGTTCTTTATATTCAATTTAAATTGTTAAGATGTTTCATAATTCAGACAATAATTGCCCTTCCTGTTAATAATGATTACCTGCTTCACTTAACTATAACTTTAATGTTGCTTTGTTTATATTATTTGTGATAATAATAGAGTTGGTGGTGAGTTATATCTCCCTCTGAGATTTAGAAAATCACCCCGTGGGTTTCCCACACCCTTTTTAGGTGGATGAGCATGAATAGGTAGAGATCATGCAACGGAGGTCAAGGAGAAGTAGGAAGGCCATTAGCTGACGAGGTTGGCAGTGCTGTTGGATGTCTATTGCTGATAGAGTCCTAGAGTCGTCGCTGTACACTATGGTCTTTGGGAACATTTTGTAGATGTTTCATGAACGTGCTTTCTTTATGTTCCCTTTTGTATACTATATGGGGTGGAATCATGTATATATATGTTCTGGAACAATTGACTAGTTACATGTTGAAAGCATGCCTTGTCTATGCTTTGAGACATGAAAGGACTTATATGTGAAGGTTCTTGCTATTTTGTAGTTTTATGAGATAGTTTTAATTAATAGTGTTCTATGATAATACACGTGTTAATCTCTCTTCTACGGTTTTGTCTTGAGTAATCTCGCTTTGAGGAATGCATTTCCATTGTCCATTTTCCAGATTTCATAGTCATGATAAACTACAATGGCAAGCATGATCCTCATGGGTTTAACCATGTCAATGTGTGAGAAGGTTTCATGATATTCAACACCTTGAACTTTCTTGAAACCTTTCACAACCAATCACCCTTAAAAGTTTGTACATTTCCATCCACGTTGGTCTTTTTCTTGAAAAGGTCCATTTTCACCATATGGTTTTACCCCTTTAGGTGGATCCACCAGGGTCTATACCTTGTTGGTATACATATAGTGCATCTTAGATATCATTCTTTAAGACATTTACCAGAATCTGGTCCCTTAATTGCCTCATTGTCAGTTGTTGACTCGTCATCACCTATAACCAACATTCTTGTTAAATAATGAGAAATTCAAATCTCTCTACCTATAGACATGCCCTACTTGACCTTAAAGGTTCTTGTTTTACATGAGTAACATGGTATTCCACAATAGTTAGTTATTCATATTGTTCCGTATCGACCTCCATAGTTTCAATGTTGTCTTTTTTCACTCAAACTTCTTTTAGTATAATTTCCCTCTTTCTAGTTTCCTAGAGAAAGGTTCCATTTTTAGAAATATACTAGTTCTATAAATAACCACTTTGTTGTTAGACGGAACATAGAAGTATCCCTTTATTTCCTTATAATAATAAACAAAATGACAATTGTCTAATTTGTGTCCAAGCTTTTTAGAAAACTATTTTATGTCATAAACTTTACATCTTCTTCATAAAAGAGATATTGGACATTTTCCAGTCCATGTCTCATATGGTGTATTTTACTCTAACTTAGAAGGTATGTGGTTAAGTGTAAATTTTGCAGTTTCTAAAGAATATCCCCCAAAAGGAAGTTAAAAGAGAAGCAACATTTATTGTTGATTTTTCCATGTCAAATAGGGTACAATTACTTTTTCTACATACACTATTATGTTGTAGTGTTCCACGTGGAGACCATTGTGATATAATACCCAATCTCAAATAAATACCTCAAAATCTTAACTTAAGTATTCAACCTCTCCGTCTGATTGAAGGCTTTAATACTCTTTCAAAGTTGATTTTGAAATTCATTCATGAATTCCTTAAACGTTAGAATGGATTTTGACCTATGTTTCATTGGATATGCATAGGCATATCTATTGAATCTTTTAGTGAATGTGATGAAGTATTGCCACTCACCTATGGCATTTGTTATAAAATTTTCACATACATAAATAAGTAGGAGTACAAAAAAGTAATTTTCCCTTCCATTATTATTAGTAAAGGGTGCATTTGTCATCTTCCCTAATAAACAAGATCCACATGTCTCAATTGATTCCAAACTAGATAAGTTCATATCTCCATACTTTTGGAGTCTAGGAATTCAACTCTAACTTATTTGGCCTAATGTACTAAAGTTTGAATCAAGGAGTCTAGTTCAAGATGTAGTTAACCATATCTCAGCAGATGTAAATGAACCACTGCTAAGTAAGGTTCAAAGCCACAAGCTACCTATGCTGAAAGACATAGTTTTAGTTGCCATTTTGAATTTTATGATTTTATGAGGTTTGTAAAATATGTGGGGACATGTTGTATTTCAACCATACTATTTTTATTCCAAAGCCATTTATCTCTTTATTTTATCCCATATTGTTCAATTATAAGTGAGAGAGATATGCTTAAATGTGAGTGGTGACAAGAGGCCACATGGGACTCTCTGGGGCAAGGCAATATAAGGATGATTGGATTATTTGGTTAACTAGGATTTGACAAAATAAAAGACATGAAAAGATGCCTCTCCTTGCCAAGCCATGCCCTGTCCTGCTCGGCCCAACCCGGTCCCGTTTAGTTCAGTTTGTTGCATTGTGTATGTGCAATTCAATTCTTTTATAAATGAAATTTAATTTTATATTGTTTTGGATTGAGATGTGCTTTTGTTTTTGTGTTGTTCATAATGTGGCACAAAAAGTCGACTACATTTATTATCTTTAAAGGAAAGGCATTGATCCTTGCAAAATATATATTCTCTTGAGTATATTTATAGCCCCTTTTGGTCAAGATTAATTGGTCATTCATTTGATCGAGTTTGCTTGATAATGTGTACATAGGAACTTGTAACTATTATTCTTTGAAGGGAAAATATCTAGTTGGTTGGCTTCATTTTTGTTTCATCCATTTATAAAATGGACTTGTTACAACCATTTGAATAACACATAACAACTAACAAGAAAGGGATATTCTATGCATTTATACTCTCAGTTTCTTGTTGTGTGCTACACGTCCCGCTATTATGCGTGGAGTTTCCATAACACCTTTCCTCTAGATCACATTTATTTTCTCTTCCATATGCTCTTACACTTCATTGCAAACACTTGTGGATGCCTACAGTGTACTTTCCAACAAAGATCAAGGGCCAAAGAATGGTTAAAAATTATCCTCTTGTTGACATCAGGAGGCAGTATTTGAGTTATGAGCATGATTGACTCTAGGAGGCACACAGCTACAAAGGTCACACATAGAGTGCAAGATTTCATCTTCGTGATATTTCTAGCATGACACATCTTCACCCACATGCTCTTCAAATCCCTCAACCACCATTCTTTAATTATTGACCAGATTGTTTGCTTCCCTACATGAAAAAGATTGTTGAAACAATACTACAAATATTGTAACACTTTACAACAAGCCACACCCAAGTTCAGTGAATGATGAAAAGGATGCTTCCCAACATCTTGATCAAGGTTGGTAGAGTCTAGAGGAGAATCTTCCTTTTCACATGATAGAACCCCTTAATATTTGTGTTGACATTTTCTTGTTGTTGGCATGTGTCTCAACCAGGGGAATCGTGAGGGCTAGAAGGGAAAAGAAGGGTTCAAGTATGCTTTTGGAATTTTCCTTGTGGTTAGGAGAGTAGAAAATCATTGTTACAAAACTATTTATTACTCTAAGTCTACACTCCTAATGGCTACATAGACAAAGGCGAGTGAACCTGTGCTTCTATCCCTAGAATGGATCACATAACATATGCATGAATAAAATCACAACCAAGAACAAGGTAAGAGACAACATAGCATAAATAAACTAAACTACTACCTGAAATAAGATCTTAGTCCCATATGTCAAACCATTGGAACTTCATTTGCATGTCATTAGAGACCACCAGACTAAAGGCATCAAATTATCAAAATAGAACAGAAGCATCAATTCTAGCTAGAGTCATAGTGTATTTGTTACCTAATATCATAAAATTAGTACACAAAAATGTAATTGTTCTGAGTACACTATAAAATACATAAACTCATTGGTTTAAGACAAAATTATATTCTTGGCAAAACTTTATATAGTGGTAAGAAATAAATACACAAGATTAAAGACTTTCTTATTAACAAGCAACTTGTTTTAAATGAATTTCCATTATACTAAACAACACTAAGTGCCATTTGACCTGCTTCCCAATGAAAGGGTCCATGAGTATGCCTTGTGACCTTACCCAAAGAATTCAGGCATGTTCACAAGGTTTTTATAATGCGCAAGTTCAATTATGTTCAAGGTTTGTTCAATGTATTTCAATCAAAATGAACATACTAATCATAGGGAACAAGTAGCTCAAACAAGTATATACAACTGACCAATTTAAGCATACATACATACAAACAAGTTCAATACCACTAGTCTAGCCAATAGGAGGATAAAGCGTACGTTAAGTAGTGCATAAGATTAACCATTTTGGTTAAGAAAATCATATATATCAACCTTGAATAGATATTGAAAATTGAGTCAACATAGATATCTAGACATTTCAAATAAGTACATCAAGATTAACATCAACAATATTAGGTCCATTAATCAATATCATTGGGGTTGAATATGTCACCCAAGTCTAGGCATTCATTTCCTTCAACATTGTTTTCAACATCTCAACTACCCATACAAGTTCATTTTCAAGTTACATCATACATCATGGATTCATCTAGATCTTAGGGTGACACATCAATACTAGATCTGGGATATATGATTATGGTTTCAAGATCCTAAATAGATCAATCATAAGATTTGAGCAAGCTTAGTCGACACAAGCATCAACATTGTCATACTAGTCATTTGAGTCATGATCATGCACGATTGTCACCATTAGAGTATAAAGTAGACCAAGTCAAATTTGGTATCATACAAACCATAAAGATACTTATTTGAATTCATAAAATATCATAGATCAACATTAGATTTAGGCTCATGCAAGATTAGAGGTCAAGTTAATAACATGTCCATTAGCTCCCAAAACTACTCATGATTTGGGTATAAAATCAAATTAGAGCACAAGGGTGATGCACAAAGCAAATATGTATATAAAGTATGATAAGATACTGATTTAAGAGTTTGCGTGATCATTTTAAACATAAAATACCCATGTCCGAGATAGGGCTGAGATTCAACATCAATGTATCCACATAAAGCATATTCAAGGTTCAAGTACATTATTAGGTCAGAAAGAAGTACAAGTATGAATAAATCTGAAACTTAGTATAGCATGCACCAAAAACTATTTATTTGGAACAAGAGTAAGGTTTTAGGGTACAAAAAGTCAAGGTTAGGTTTTATAAAAGTGATCTATAGCATATATGTTCATTTTAGTGCATTTCATCAACATAAGATAATTACAATGTGCAAGAATAGATAAATTTCAAATCATGATGCTTAGAGGTTCTCAAGAGACTGATATTAGGATAATATTAACATATGAGACATAAACCATCAAGATTATGTATTCAAAAGAATAAATCATCTTAAAAAGACATCAAATGTATGTACTTTGGGGATATCAATAGAAGAGCAAGTAGATATAGGTGCTAAAGTATTTTTCTTGGAAATCTCTAATTTTTTGATCAAAATGACATATAATATGTCCATATTTGGATAAAGCTTCACAAATATAAGGTTTTAGAAGTTTTCACCTCAAAAGGAGAATCCTAGATCCTTGATTATTGATCTAAGGGTTAGAAATGAAGAAGGGAAGGGAGATATGGGGCGGCCTAGATATTTTGGGTTCACGACCACCCAGGCCCATGCCATGCGAACTGATTATCACTACTCGTTGCTCGTGTGTGGTCACCTATGACTCATGGTTGACAAGGAATGCCGCCCGCCAGTGGTGCCCACTAAATGGGTGGGGTGCTGGTGCCAAGCAACCCCAACCATTCTGGCAGTGCAGATCCAAGGCTCCAAAACTCGACGTCGGGTGATGCGAGGATTTTGAGTCACTTTTAATGACTAGTTTTACATGCGCTTTATGTGTTTATTAGTCACATTTGTGGTTAGTATCACATGATTCACTCGCTTTAGTCTATAATCTCATTTTGCATCAAATCTACTATATTTCATCTTTATGGTTATAAATGATCATATTGATGTGTTTTAGTAAGGCTGATTCGAATTTATCTTGAATTTTTAGGAAAAAATGAATATATACAGTTGTCGATACCATTGACCGCTGTCGATAGTATCGACTCGGCCACAGTGAGACAGCTGCAAGGAACCAAGATGAGTCGATACCATCGACACTGAAGTCGAGGGTAGCGAGATACCTACAATGAGCAAGTAGTCAACTGGTCGATACTATCGACACAAAGTCGATACTATCGACCTCGCCCAGCTTCAGCGTAAGATTGGTGATAAAAGAGACACCTAAAGGTGTCGATACCATCGACACTAAAGTCGATGGTATCAAGTCTGCATCAGCACGAAACGTCAGAAAAAGGTAGAATCGTCGATATTATGACGGGTCGATACCATCGACCCGTGTCGATGGTATCGACACCGTCAGATCAGGTTTTGTTATAGATTGTTTCTAATCAGATGGTGGTGATCTTTTGGAGATCTAAAGTGGTGCATATACCTAATTACGGTGGCCCTAAGTAGGGTATCACGTCATTAGTCATTGCACAAGTCTCAAGGAGGGGAGGAAAGAAGAACAGAGCCCAGAGCCACACCCCGATCATTCCGAGAGCTGCAGAAGGAGTTTCCCACTACCGAAAGGCTGTAGATCACTCATTCTATGCCGAGGAATGCCCGAATCTCCTCCGTTCAGGGGTTTACATCACTTCTATTCACATTTTCCTCATGTTTTCCCTTTCCCTCATCATGTCTTTCATTGAGATGAACATGAAGGGCTAATCCCCTTTATCTTTAGGACCGGGAGTAGCCCGGGTGATCGTTGTATGACATTTTTACCATAGTATTTCATAATTTGTCTCTTAAATCTGTGGTATGATTTCGTTTTCTCCATTATATCATTATGATTGATCACCCTAATGATAATCTAATACCTTTCATTACTTTGAAAGAAGAATTAACAGTTGAAAAGTGACGAAATTCACATTGACTAATAAATCCTTTGAACAAGGTGATGTACAGTTAATGGTGGAATCCCAGAGTATGGTCTTCATGCACATAGTTTAGGGTATAGGTTACTACTACCGTGGAACCGACCTAGATTTAGGTAGTGAATTGTATCATGAAAGTGAGCAATTCTGAATACAAGCCACTACCTGGAATGAGAGACGAATTAGGATAACTGTGTAGGAATTAATACAACGAGAACATGTAGTGAAACCACAATTCTAAAGATTCCCATTTGAATTGATTAAACCAAACATTTAATCGATTGCTTTGTTTTCTTTTATTTTTCTTTTCTTTTTCAATCAACTCTCAAATCATTTTAATCGGTCTAGCTGATTGCAAGTAGTTAGTAGTAGTCTACCAATAATTACGTTTCCCTGAGTTCAACTTGGGCCTCACAAAGGCCTATATTACTCTGACGCGTGCACTTGCATTCTACGCACGGTAAATTCGTCTCAAGTTTTTGGCGCCATTGCCGGGGAATCAGAAATTGTTGGCACTACGAATGCTACAAGCGGCCACTCTAGGCAACCTTTTTCTTTTAGTTACATTCTTAATTCTTGCAATTGATTGTCTATTTTTTAGAAATATATATTCTTATAACACTGTACTTAACTAAATATATCATTTTGTAGGTACCAGTACATGGTGAGCATGCGTAGAACAGGCTACGTGCAATCATTACCAGAGGTCCCATCTTCAGGATCAGACGATGAGGAGAACTACATTCAGAATCAATTCGAGAGAGTAAATTCATATTCTGAACAAGAAGAGATGGTTGAAGAAAAGGCGATATCAGAAAAGATCAAGGCGTCTTCTTCCTCCACATCAAAAGGGCCAATCAAGAAGCAGACAATCAACATCCCGAATTATAAAATTGATCCGACACTAATAAATCTAGTCAAATTTCAAGCATTCTATGGACTAAATAACAAAGATCCAGTAGCCCACATAAGCACCTTCGTGGAGAATTGTGACATGATCAAGATCGATCATTTTCCGCAGGAGACATTGTATTTGAAACTGTTCCCAAGTTCTCTTGCAGGAAATGCAAGGGAGTGGTTTCATAATCTGGAAGATGAGATTGTTGAGACTTGGTATCAGATGATCGAGGTTTTTTTTGAAAGTTTCTTCCCACCTGAGAAGACTAATGATTTAATTAGGAAAATCCACAACTTCACTCAGAATGCAGGGGAAACTTATTCGGAGACCTGGGAAAGATTTCAGATAATGCTGAGAAGATGCCCTCATCATGGGTTAGATAAGGAAAAATAGGTGAAGATTTTCTATTTCGCGCTTAATGAGCATGACAGAAGCAACCTAGATTCAGGAGGTTCATGATTCTTTCTGAACATTAATGATATAAGGTGTTGGGAGATTCTTAAAAATATGGCAAAGAAGCAGTCCTGGGGTACCAGAGATGTACCTGAACAAGTTAGATCTGTAGGGGACGCTAAAGCCATTAAAGAACTGAATGATAAGATGGATCTTATTGCAAAGAGACTTATGGCAAAAGAAAATGAAGAGACTGATGATGAAGCACATGTGAAATTCATGCGTCAGCAACAGGGATATAGGAATAACGACTATTCCTGGAGGAAGGATAAGAAATTTTCTTAGAAAGATCCCAACAATTTCTTGCAGGACCCAGAAGCTAAGCCACAACCCACTGTAGAAGAAAAGAGCAATGAGTTGCTCAATTAAGTAATCAAGTAGAATCAAGAACTCATGAGCACGTTTGGTCAACAAATCAAGAA
Organism: Alisma plantago-aquatica; assembly: GCA_963693085.1. Lineage (NCBI taxonomy): Eukaryota > Viridiplantae > Streptophyta > Magnoliopsida > Alismatales > Alismataceae > Alisma > Alisma plantago-aquatica. The sequence goes on from OY856410.1 coordinate 379,034,710, forward strand.
ACAAGGAGAGTTTATGAATCAGTTTGGGCAAACTTTACAAAGTCGTGGGGCTCAAATGAGGACACTTGAGACATCTTTAGAACAGATGGCAGTATAGATTGCAATCTTGAAGAAACCAATGCAGCAAGGTTTTCCAGGAAATACAAATGTTCCAGGAGGAAATCAACAAGCCAAAGCAATTCTGTTAAGGAGTGGAAAGAAGATTTTAAACTCTAAGGCCGATGAACCAAGCACACCCCATCCAGAGACCACAGATGAGGCCACAGAGGAGGTCACAATCACAGAGCCAATAGAGGATGTTATACAGGAAGCCATAGTAGAGCCCATTGTTGAGGAAGAGACTCAAAAGAGGATGCCATATGTGCCACCACATCAAAGGGAAAAGGCCGTTCCAGTTCCCACTACTACAGAAATAACATTCAGTGACACTTTTCTAGGCGTCGGTTATTAAGGACAACCGACGCCTTCTATGTTAGGCGTCGGTTGTTTATGAAAACCGACGTCTATATTCGAAGACCAGCCAGACACGGGTACCGCTTTGTCTTCAGCGTCGGTTGTTTATAACAAACCGACGCTTAAAGTCGCCCGCGAAATCCATATTTCGATAAAAAAAATAGTGTCATTAGCAGCGTCGGTTATTTAGGTAGAAACCGACGCCTATGTGCGATGAAAATTTGCGCGAAAAGTGTCACCTTCAGCGTCGGTTATTCAAGGATAACCGACGCTGAAGGTGGTTCCCGCCAAACAATTTCATGAAAATATCGTCCAATTGGACGTCGGTTTTTTCAAACAACCGACGCTAAAGATGTTTAGGCGTCGGTTGTTGTAAAAAACCGACGCTATTTGGGAATTTATAACCCGCGATGCCCGACTCTTCCCCTTTCTTCTGTTTCATTGCGAGCCCTTTTTTCTGCTTCTCCATCGATTTCCCACGCTGTCGCCGTCGATTTCTCTGCTCCTTGTTCTCCACGACAGCACTGTCGTGCCGCCACTTCTACTCCGGCGCCCCCTTCTCCGCCGCCACTGCTGCTGCACCCCCTTCTGGACCGTGCCCCCTTCTCCGGACGCCTGGAGATCGTTGCCGCCGACGCCTGCCTGACGCCTGGAGCTCGCCGCCGCGCCCTGCTACTCCAGCCACCTGTTGCCCGCCCTGCTGCTCCATCCGCTGCGCCGCCGCCACGCCGTCAAGTTCAACCTGCAGCTTCCACCTGGCTCCCGCTGCCTCCTTATCGACGCCAACAGATCTGGTATGCGCCAGTGTCTTTTCCTTTCCTCTACCTATTTCTCATTTACTGCGCGGATTATTTTGTGAGGTGAAGCATTTTATACAATGTAAGCTTCCGATCCTTCATGGAGCTGGTCACTTACTGATGAGGTTTACTTTGCTATAGATAATAATTTCTGGAGTCAGTCCACAGACAAATTGATAACTGTTCTTAGACAATTATAAAAAAAGAACTATGTCATCTTTATCTCTGACTATGTGCTCATTTGTGCTAGAAATTTTGATGTGCTGTAAATTGTATCTTTACAATAACTGATCTACTTGCCGATTTTAATGATTAGAGATACTGATTAATAGTAAGTATTGATGAATACTTACTTAATTACTGATTTGTTGATTAGATATGTATAGAAGTTCCTTATAAATATATTTTTTATATACACATACATGTAATTTTGTATAAAATACACGATGTAGTGTGATCTTAAATCCTAGAGTGTACCCCTTTTGTTCTATGATGGTACCTATGACCCTAAATCCTAGAGTGTTTGTTGGCCTAGAAACCCGTCCAAGATTGACTCATTAGGAGTAAATCTTGGATAGTCCCCAGTTTGGGACTGTTCTTGAACACCTAATCTCACTTAGGATGTAAGTGTATAATGTGTATTGAGTTTTCGAGAAAATTTTGGTAGCATTTCCCCGTTTGTTCTCTAAGTACATATGTACATAGAGAACAGCGGGGAAATGCTGCCGAAATTTTCTTGAAAACCCAATACACATTATACTCTTACTAGTGAGATTAGGTGTTCAAGGATGGGATAGGTGGTACACATTTATTATATATAAGAATGACATCACATGTGTTTGTTGGCCTAGAATGTGAACAATCATTGTTTTTTATATTACTTGTACATTGGTATAAATTAGAATGAACAATCACTAAATTATATACTATTTGTATGGAGTCCGGCTTCATTGTAGATATCTATTATTGTGTTTGTTGGCCTAGAAACCCGTCCAAGATTGACTCATTAGGAGTAAATCTTGGATAGTCCCCGGTTTGGGACTGTTCTTGAACACCTAATCTCACTTAGTATGTAAGTGTATAATGTGTATTGAGTTTTCGAGAAAATTTTGGTAGCATTTCCCCGTTTGTTCTCTAAGTACATATGTACTTAGAGAACAGCGGGGAAATGCTGCCGAAATTTTCTTGAAAACCCAATACACATTATACACTTACTAGTGAGATTAGGTGTTCAAGGATGGGATAGGTGGTACACATTTATTATATATAAGAATGACATCACATGTGTTTGTTGGCCTAGAATGTGAACAATCATTGTTTTTTATATTACTTGTACATTGGTATAAATTAGAATGAACAATCACTAAATTATATACTGTTTGTATGGAGTCCGGCTTCATTGTAGATATCTATTATTGTGTTTGTTGGCCTAGAAACCCGTCCAAGATTGACTCATTAGGAGTAAATCTTGGATAGTCCCCGGTTTGGGACTGTTCTTGAACACCTAATCTCACTTAGGATGTAAGTGTATAATGTGTATTGAGTTTTTGAGAAAATTTTGGTAGCATTTCCCCGTTTGTTCTCTAATTACATATGTACTTAGAGAACAGTGGGGAAATGCTGCCGAAATTTTCTTGAAAACCCAATACACATTATACACTTACTAGTGAGATTAGGTGTTCAAGGATGGGATAGGTGGTACACATTTATTATATATAAGAATGACATCACATGTGTTTGTTGGCCTAGAATGTGAACAATCATTGTTTTTTATATTACTTGTACATTGGTATAAATTAGAATGAACAATCACTAAATTATATACTGTTTGTATGGAGTCCGGCTTCATTGTAGATATCTATTATTGTGTTTGTTGGCCTAGAAACCCATCCAAGATTGACTCATTAGGAGTAAATCTTGGATAGTCCCCGGTTTGTGACTGTTCTTGAACACCTAATCTCACTTAGGATGTAAGTGTATAATGTGTATTGAGTTTTCGAGAAAATTTTGGTAGCATTTCCCCGTTTGTTCTCTAAGTACATATGTACTTAGAGAATAGCGGGGAAATGCTGCCGAAATTTTCTTGAAAACCCAATACACATTATACACTTACTAGTGAGATTAGGTGTTCAAGGATGGGATAGGTGGTACACATTTATTATATATAAGAATGACATCACATGTGTTTGTTGGCATTTCCCCGTTTCTTCTCTAAGTATATATGTACTTAGAGAACAACGGGGAAATGCTGCCTAATCTTTTCCTAATATATACTTGTTTCCTAATATATACTTGTTTTCTCTAATCATAGAATGGATAGATCATGGATGTCCATTCGTAATCGTTGCACCCCAGAGTTTATATCTGGTCTTGATCAGTTTATTAGATTTGCCGAGGAACATAGGAAAAAACCTACAGATAGGTTCTACTGTCCATGTAGGCATTGCGGTAACAACTTGAAAGTCAACACTGGTGAGGAAATCAAAAGTCATGTCATGTGGAACGGGATTGTACAAGGCTATAAAGAATGGCACTGGCATGGAGAGATTTCAAAATCGAAACCAGTAGATGTCGATAGCAGTGCTTGGGTGGAAGAAGAAATTGCCTCTGATGACGTAAATGTGAACGAACCAGTTCCAGCAGACATCGTTGATGCGATGCTGGATAGTTGTAGGGTAGAGCACACCGATCCACCTCCTATCTTTACAAACATTGTGCATGATGCTGAGATACCGTTATACACAGGTTGTGCTAAGTTTACGAAGCTTAGCGCTGTGTTGAGATTGTATAAGTTGAAAGATAACAATAGATGGAGCGACAAAAGCTTCACTTCATTGTTGACTTTGTTGAAAGAAATTCTTCCTGAAGGAAACGAGCTTGCAATCTCAACATACCAGGTAAAGAAAATGTTGTTCCCAATGGGAATGGAGGCCAAGAAGATACACGCATGCCCGAATGATTGTGTATTATTTCAAAAGGACTATGTAGATTTGAAAGATTGTCCAAAATGTGGTGCGTCACGGTATAAATTGACGACTTCGGGGGAGTCCAAAACTGGTTCTCCTGCCAAGGTGTTGTGGTATCTACCTATAATATCACGGTTTCAACGCTTGTTTGCAAATCCGAAAGATGCGAAGAATTTGAGGTGGCATGCAGATGTTAAGAAAAATAATGATGGGATCCTACGACATGCGTCTGATTCCCCACAGTGGAAGAAGATTGATCTATTGTACCCTAAATTTGGTGAAGAAGATAGGAATCTAAGACTTGGGCTTTGTACAGATGGGATGAATCTGTACGGGACATTGAGCAGCCAACATAGCACTTGGCCAGTCATGCTTGTTATATACAATCTTCCTCCCTGGATGTGTATGAAAAATAAGTACGTTATGTTGTCATTGTTGATATCGGGCCCTAAACAACCCGGAAATGATATCGATGTTTATCTTGAACCTTTGATTGATGACTTAAAGAAACTTTGGGCTGAAGGTGTGATGACCTATGATGCTTCAGCAAGAGAGACATTTCGTTTGCACGCTATGTTGTTTTGCACTATTAATGACTTTCCAGCATATGGGAATTTGTCTGGATATAGTGTCAAAGGAGCTAAAGTGTGTCCTATATGTGAAGAAAACACTGATTCAATAAGACTAAAACATGGCGGCAAGACTGTATATCTTGGTCATCGAAGGTTTCTTTCAAAATTCCATCCGTATCGTAGGAAGCGCAAAGCATTCAATGGATGGAATGATGAACGGAGTGCACCTAAACCTATACCAAGGGATGTTGTTTATGAAAGAGTAAAAGACATTGTCAATGAATTTGGTAAGAAATCACAATGTAGTATGGCCACACGGAGTGACAATTCTTCATTCAAGAAGAAGTCAATATTTTGGGATCTTCCTTATTGGAGTTCTTTGACAGTCAGGCATTGTATCGATGTAATGCACGTTGAGAAAAATGTCTGTGATAGCATCATTGGTACTCTATTAAATATACCAGGTAAGACTAAAGATGGGATAAAATCCAGACTGGACCTACGTCAAATGGGAATAAGGTCAGAATTAACAGAATTACGTGAAATGGGTAATAAAAGAACATACTTACCTCCCGCTTGTTACACGTTGTCTAGAAAGGAGAAGAAAACTTTTTGTGAATGCTTGGTAAATGTTAAGGTGCCACATGGTTACTCATCCAACATCCGTAGATTGGTATCAATGAAAGATCTGAAGTTGATAGGTCTTAAATCTCATGATTGTCACACTCTAATGCAACAAATATTGCCCGTGGCAATTCGATCTATATTGCCGAAGCATGTAAGGTTTGCAATTACCAGACTTTGTTTCTTTTTCAACAGTCTATACAGCAAAGTTATTGACCCTGATACTCTCGATAATTTGCAAAGAGAAGTGGTTGTTACCCTATGTCAGCTTAAGATGTATTTCCCTCCTTCGTTCTTTGATATCATGGTACATCTTGTTGTCCACTTGACTAGGGAAGTGAAAATGTTGGGACTAGTTTTCTTGCATTGGATGTATCCCTTTGAACGATACATGAGCATTTTTAAAGGTGATGTTTGAAACCGTTATCGGTCTGAAGGGAGTATTATTGAAGGTTATGTGGCGAGAGAGGTTATGGATTTTTGCAATGACTTTCTCAGTGGTAATGACACTCCTGATAATGACAAGAATATTGAGGAGGGCAAAGGAATTTTGGGATCACGGGTGAAAGTAATCAGCCGTGAGCAGTTGGAACAAGCTCACTTGTATATTTTACACAATATGGACGAAGTGAGTGTTTATATCGAGGAACATACCAATTTCATAAAGAGACAACATCCTCAAGCAAGTTCAATGTGGCTTGCTAGAGAGCATAATAAGACTTTTACTAAGTGGTTTGAAGATAAAGTCTTACATCAACTATCTCAAACACCAAATGATATTACAGAAACTATCAAATGCCTCGCCTTTAAACCAAAACTGAATGTTATGTCTTATGAAGGGTTTGACATTAATGGATTCACATATTACACAAAGCGCCAAGATGATAAGAGTGTCGTCCAAAATAGTGGGGTCACTCTTCAAGCGTCGACTATGTACTTTGCAAGTGCAAAGGATAAGAGTCCACGTGAAGCTAAAATGTCATATTACGGTGTCATTGAGGACATTTGGGAGTTTGACTACATAGATTTCAAAATTCCGCTCTTTAAATGTAATTGGGTTGATAACACCAAAGGAGTTATAGTGGATGAATTGGGTTTCACTTTGGTGAACTTTGAAAAGATTGGCGAGAAGGGTGAACCATTCATATTGGCATCACAGGCGAAACAAATATTCTATATCGATGATCCTGTGAATGATAAATGGTCGGTTGTTCTTCATGGTAAAAGACAGTTCATTGAAGATCCTATAGATGAAGAAGAGTACTATGATAAGTATGATGACTCCAGTCCATTCTCAGTTGGGTTGCCAACTCCACAAAATATTGAAGCTAATGATGACTTATATGTGCGCGGAGATCACAATGAAGGATTGTTAATTGATAAAAGATCACAATTTTAGAGACATGTATGTTTATACAAATGCTAAATGTTTGCCTTTTTCTAGTTAATACAAATGCTAAATGTTTGCCTTTTTCTAGTTAATAAAAATGCTAAATGTTTGCCTTTTTCTAGTTAATACAAATGCTAAATGTTTGCCTTTTTAATGACATTTTCAGATGGCTGACCATGATGAGCATGATGTCCATGATGAGCATGAAGTCCATGATGAGCATGCTGTCCATGACGAGCATGGCGAGGATACTAATGTAAGTTCTAAAAACATATCCTGTATTTCTATAAAATTCATTATCTTCTAGTTATGTCATATATCCTATATTTCTATATTGGGCTAAGTTAGTGTGTTTTATTTTTGTCAAATTTTAGGTTGATGCACCTATACCCACTGAAGCACTGGAGAAACTTGATGCGCAACACCAGACACTTAACAAGAAAAGGGGCATCACTCTGTTGAAGAAGTTATTAGCGCTAAGTGGTAGTGGATCCAAATTGGTGGTGGAGTTTGATAATGGAGGAAATCCAATTGGAGTGAACCGCAATAATTTTGTGAACTATCTTGGGTGTACCACTCGGAGCCATTGTAGTGTTAAGTATGACAATTGGCATAAAGTTCCTCAAAGGAAAAAAGACTTGATATGGAAGGATTTATGCGTGAGTTATTATTATTTGCAATTCTATTTTGTAGATTACAAATTCTATTATTTGCAATTCTATTTTGGATACTAGTTAATAACATTTCTATTTTACAGAATCTGTTTGCATTGGATGAGAAGTTGCATCGTAAAAATGTGATGCAACGCGCTGGAAAGATGCTTAGGAATTATAGGACAAATCTGAACAGAGAATACATAAAAGAGGGTGATAAGAAGAAGAAGTCAGCCCTTGAACAATGGAACTTCTTGGACAAAGAAGATTGGGACAATTTTGTTGCTTCAAGAAAATCTGAAGAATTCAAGGTATTAGGCGTCACTCCTAATTTAATTAATATACATTGTATTCACCTATTCAAGATTAGCATTTAGTGCTACTAACCAAATCATTAATGTGCATACTAACTAGGCCCTCAGTGATGCACAAAAAGCAAGGCGTGCACTGAATGTGCATGACCACACTATGGGTCCAAAAGGCTATGCAAGCGTTCGCCAAAGACTACAGGCGGAGTCTGCGGCTACTCAGGAGTCTGCTCCTACTCAGGAGTCTGCCACACCCATGCCTCGCCATGATATCTGGATAGCTGGCAGGCAAAACAAGAAGGGTGAAATAAAGAAGCATGTAACTGCTGAGGTGGCTGCAAAAATGGTAAAATACAACTCTTAGAGAAATCGTTTGAATATTGATTATTTGTGGTGTTAACTTACCAATTGCTGTTTATGGTGATTAGCGGGAGCTGCACGAGCAGAGGAAACAAGGCACGTTCATCCCTCAGGGCACAAGGGATGAATTGACAGTTGCTCTGGGTAACCCAGAGCATCCTGGACGTGTTAGAGGTGCCGGCGCTGGTGTTGGCATCAAAGCATTCTTTGGGCCATCCCAGCGCAAACCCAGAGCGGGACTTTCTCAAGAAGAGGTAACCTATTCTTTTTTTAGAATGTTACTGCAAAAGGAAATTCATTAATAAGAAGCTAATGTTTCTTTTATCCATGTATAGGAGAATAAGAGAGTTGAGGATTTAGTTGCTAAGAAGATCAACGATGTAGTTGCTGAGAAGGTCAAGGAAGAATTGCTGCAGTGGCAGGCATCTCAGGCTTCCAATACGCCTATGGCGACCCACTCTTCTCCTGATGCACAGACTGCGAGTAATCCTGGAGACCCATCACCTAGCACGTCTGCTGTAAGTATTGTTTATGGCATTGTAGTTAGTCTTTTCAAGTTGTTATGTTTTCAAGATGATATGTATATATGTATAATATTCTTTACGTAAATTTGTAGGCATTGAAGCCATGCCGCTTAAGAATGCAAGACTACGTTGTTGCAGAGGCGCAAGCTTACCCGTCCCTTCCTGGGGAAAGGTTTCACGGGACTCCAATGCCACAGGGCTATGTTCGTGTGGGCCCATTACGTGTGTTACCCGATTGGAGGGAAGTTGCGTTGCCATATGCCCACCCAGATATTGATACACTTGGTGAGGCAGAAGGCGGGGTGATATTGTGACCCAAAGCAGATGTCATCTACACGACTGAAATTGTAAGATAAATTTACATTGATTTAGACTGTTAATGTGTATATATGATGTCAACTAATCTGAAATTATATGTACATGTTAAAAAGAAGACACCAGGAGCACCTAGGCCTCCACTTCCACTTCCCGCATTACCCGATTGGGTTCCAACTGACCTAACATACCCGTTAGGTCCTGCTTGTAGGGGAATGGCATGTTGGCTACGGGCACATAATGTACATTGCCCTATAATTATTTCTTTAGATGCAGATTATGCAGGTCAATCATACGATAGCTCTTTATTTATACAAGATATTATTGAGCTGTTTATGTATGATTGGCTGAATACATCAATGATAGAGACATGGATAAGGTGAGATCTTGTTTATACATCCATATACCTTGTGTAAGATCCGGTGATCTGGTTTCTTATATATTAATGCATACGCCTATATGTTTTGCAGCTACCTAGTCGAAGATCATTGCAAACAATTTGCATTTGATCATGTGGGATTTTTGATTCCATCATTGATTAGTTTGGTAGCTAAAGACCCTGATAATGTTCAACAATACTGTATAGATGCTTTTACAATTTTTGGTCAGCAAAAGAAGACGATAATAATAGCTCCATTCAATGTCAAGTAAGTTTACTTTATTTATAATTTGGACTTAAGAAAATTCCATTTTTATTTTGCATTTTGAGTTATTAATTGTTAACTTCTTACTTCTAGCGGTAGACATTGGGAGTTACTAGTTATTGTCCCCGGGACATTCACTATTTATTATCTAGATCCTGCGGGGAGTACATTGAACACTAAAATTGGACACGTAATGAGAATGCCATTATTCTGGTGAGAAATATTTCATTTTTATATCCGTTAACATCTTTTATTACATTACTATTTACTTATGCAATTTATTGTGTTATATTAACATGTAGGGGTTTAGATGCATTCAAAAAGGCTGGAGGAACGGTCCCAAGGAAAAAGAACCAGCCAATAAATTGGCAGAACGTACAAGTAAGTTCCCGACTCGAATATATATATTATTGATGTGAATTGTGCTTAGTTGTATTATTTTGTATGTTTCAATTTATAGTGTGCTACACAAGACAATGGCTGGGCATGCACATACTATGTGATGCGATTTATGCAGATGATTATCAAATATGCCGCATTGGACATCGATACCATACATGAGGTATTATATATACTTTCATTAGTTAGTATGCAATATATCAATCTTATCTTATTTTTATATTATTACTTATATATATACATCATTCTCTTTGCAGGTGTTTAAAACTGACAACACTACAGGTAAACGCTTAAAAAATATACATGCTCCATATACGATGGAAGCATTAAATGAAGTAAGAGAAGAATGGGCAAAAGCCATACAAGCAGTGGCAACTGTAAGATATAACTGGGATGTTGATAGCGATAATGAATGATACTTTGTAAATGAATATTTCTGAATGTTAATACATGTATTTGAATGTTTCTATATGTGTGAATGTGAGAATTGAATTTATGTCTGAATGTATGTACTTGTGTGAAATTTTGCTTATGACTTTTGCAGGTTTGCGGCCTGTTTGTAGGCTGATATCAATGGATGTTGTAAACCTGCAGTTCAGTTACTGAACTGCAGGTTCTCATCCTGCTGACCAGCCACAGCAGGCCTGCAAACTGATATGAAAAAAAAAATAGGCGTCGATTATTTATAAAAACCGTTAGCAAAGATCTACAGCGTCGGTTATTTATAGATCACCGACGCCTTATGTGGCCAAAGCAGTCCTCAAAATGACGTCGAATATACGTATCAAACTGACGCCTATTTAAATTAGAGGCGTCGGTCTTTTGGTATATAACCGACACCAAAAGTGTTCGCGCCACAAAAAATGGCGTCATTTAGGACACTTTATGCGTCGGTTATCTACTAAAAGACCGACGCTATAAGTAGTATAGGCGTCGGTCCGTTAGTAAATAACCGACGCAGAAAGTGCCCTAGCTGACGCCGTTTTATGTGGCGCAAACCCCTTTGGCGTCGGTTATCGACTAAACGACCGACGCTGATAGTTTAAATAGGCGTCGGTTAAACAACCGACGCCGAAGTGTTCGACCTTTAGCGGCGCCCGCATAGGCGTCGGTCGAAAACCGACGCCAAATGGGGTTAAACGACCGACGCCAAAGGCCACTTCTGTAGTAGTGTCCCTATCCAAATAGTCTGAAGGAAAAGAAAGTGGATGCCCAGTTCAAAAAGTTTCTAAATAGTTTTAGGAAGCTTTCTGTCAACATCCCACTGTCAGAAGCTATTGAGCAGATACCCTCTTATGGTAAGTTTCTAAAGGATATAATTACCAATAAGAGGAAGATTCCTGATACTGAGGTGGTGGTTCTTAAAGAGTAGGTTAGTGCCTTCATTTTGGGAACATTACCACCAAAACAACAAGATCCGGGCTTCTTCAATATTTCATGTTACATTGGTAAGGTGAAATTCGGTGAAGCGTTGTGTGATTCCGGGGCAAGTATAAACTTGATGCCCCTCTCGACATTCAAGAAGCCGGATCTTAAGGAATCTAGACAAAGCAACATGACGATTCAACTCGCAAATAATTCTGTGGTACGAACATATGGTATTTGTGAGGATGTCCTGGTAAAGGTTGATAGATTTGTATTTCCAGCTGATTTTGTGGTAATCCAAATGTAAGATGACCAAGGGAATCAGCTACTCCTAGGAAGACCCTTACAGGCTACTGCTGATATGATATTGGAGATGGGTAGAGGTCGATTAACATTGGGAATAGAGGATGACAAATTTGAAATGGTTATGCCACCAAGTACAAAACAATCACAGGAAAAGGAGCAATGTCGCATGATGAAGCATTTTAATCAAAACATTTCTCTTTGTTTGGGGAAGCCATTTCTAGATATGGCTCATGTAATGACCAAGGTAGATAAGGGGACACTGGCAGTGGATATTATGGAACAAACAAAAGTTGTTTCTCTTTGTAAAGCTGTGGGTTATCCAAATGATGAAGAGGAGGAAATTCCTCTATCTACTGAGGATGATGTAATAGAGAGTTCTGTGCTTGACTCATGTCCAGAATCGCCCCTTGAAGCTTGCTTATTTAACTTCATGAATGATTGTATGAGAAGCATGTCGTTACAAGAATGTATAAAGATGCTTAAAGTGCTCCCGTGCTATTATGCCATGGGTTATGAGTATCTTTGGCCGCTCCCACCATCGCTTCAATCATCATTGATCTATCCACCAGAATTAGAACTAAAGCCACTACCCCCTCACTTGAAGTATGCATTCTTAGCTGATGGTGAAAAACTACCGGTGATTATTTCAGCATATCTGAGTGTCGGTGAAGAAGAGCAGTTGATGATCATGCTGAAGAACCACTGTGGCACATTCGGGTGGTTAATTGCTGATATTAAGGGGATTTCCCCTACGCTTTTCCAGGTCAAGATCCAACTCGAGGAAGGAACCAAGTCTGTGATTGAACCACAACGTCGTACCCGAGCCTGATGGAGGTCATCAAGAAGGAGGTGATCAATATCCTTTCTACGGGCATCATCTACGCTATTTCATACTCGATGTGGGTAAGCCCCACACAGGTAGTCCATAAAAAGGGGGGAATCATGGTCACTTAGGATCTTATGAATGAACCTATTACTACCCGATTGGTAACCGAGTGGCGTGTTTGCATTGACTATCGCCGCTTGAATTCCGCAACTATAAAGGATCATTTTCTGCTCCCATTTATTGATCAGATTTTAGAGCGGCTGGCTGGCCGCTCTCATTTTTTCTTTTTGGACGGCTATTCCGACTAGAATCAGATTTCTATAGACCCTAAGGATCAAGATAAGTCCACCTTCACTTGTCCTTATGGGACTTTTGCATATCGCTGAATGCCATTTGGGTTATGCAACACGCCAACTACTTGTCAGTGCTGTATGCTAGCTATATTTTCTGATATGGTAGAATGCTGATTAGAGGTTTTCATGGATGACTTTTCCATCCACGGTGTATCCTTTGATGAGTGTTTGCAAAATTTGGATAGAGTGCTACAAAGATGTGAAGATATGCATCTGGTATTAAATTGGGGAAAATGTCATATGATGGTTAGCGAAGGATTAGTGCTTGGATACAAGGTGTCTAGCAAAGGACTGGAGGTAGATCCAGTAAAAATCGAAGTTATTGCCAAATTACCTCCACCGAACTGGGTGAAGGGAGTGAGGAGTTTCATTGGGCATGCAGGTTTCTATCGCCATTTTATCAAAGATTTTTCCAAAATTGCTAAACCATTGTCTGAATTGCTTGAGATGGATGCAGTGTTTGATTTTAATGATAAATGCATGCAATCCTTCAATGTTCTTAAAGAAAAATAAATTTCAACACCAGTTGTTCAAACGCCGGATTGGACGAAACCATTCGAGCTCATGTGCGATGCATTAGATTTTGCTGTTGGGGCTGTTCTTGGGCAACATTTTGAGAACAAACCTGTAGTAATTTTCTATGCATCAAAGACTTTAAATGATGCACAACTTAACTATACTACCACTGAAAAAGAACTGCTTGTCGTGATTTTCACATTTGAAAATTTTAGGCACTATTTAGTGGGGTCAAAAGTTATGGTTTGGACAGACCATGCTGCTATTAAATATTTAATGGAAAAGAAAGATGTCAAGCCTAGATTAATTAGGTGGATCTTGCTCTTACAAGAGTTTGACATTGAAATTAAAGACAGTGCGGGTATTGAGAACGTGGTTGCGGACCATTTATCTCGGTTAGAGCGGGTAGATGAGCGAGATATCAATATACCCATTACTGAGACGTTTCCCGATGAGAAAATCCTTTCCATAAAATCTAAAGATCTATGGTTTTCACACATTGTGAATAATCTTGCATGCAAGGAAATACTGGATGATTGGAATTTTCAAGAAAAGAAGAGATTTTTCCATTCTTTAAGATATTACTTTTGGGATGACCCCATTTTGTTGAGGCAATGCAGGGTTGGCATCATACGTAGGTGTGTACCAGAGGATGAATATGATAGTGTACTTACTCACTGCCATACATTACCCACCAGCAGCCATCACGCGAGCACAAGGACAATGGCCAAAGTGTTAGAGAGTGGTCTTTATTGCCCTACACTCTTTCGGGATGCCTATGACTATGTGAAAAGATGTGACTCATGTCAAAGGGCAGGTAATATCTCAAAGCGGCAAGAGATGCCCCTCACTGTGTTTCAAGAAGTTGAGGTATTTGATTTATGGGGCATCGATTTTATGGGACCATTTGTTTCCTCAAATTCCAATTTATATATTTTGCTGGCCGTTGATTATGTGTCGAAGTGGGTAGAGGCAATACCCACAAGAACTAATGACGCTGCGGTAGTGTGCATGTTCATGAAAGAACATATATTTTTCAAATTTGGTGTGCCCTGTATCATTATAAGCGATGGAGGCACCCACTTCACGAACAAGAAATTTGCTACATTAATGAGTAAATACGGGGTCAAGCACAATGTCGGTCCCCCGTATCACCCATAGACTCAAGGTCAAGTTGAGGTTTCTAATCGAGAGATCAAAATATTGGAACGCACAGTGGCATCTTCCAGGAAGAATTGGAGTGCACTCCTATCGGATGCTTTATGGGCACATAGGACCACATTTAAAACACCTATCGGCACTACGCCTTTTAGGTTGGCTTATGGGCGGGCTTGCCATTTTTCGATTGAGTTAGAGCACAAGGTGCATTGGGCGTTATGGAAGCTCAATGTGAGTTATGATGATGCAGGGAAAAAGAGACTATTGGAGCTAAATGAGTTAGATGAGCTTAGGATGAATGCCTATGAGAATCAAAGGATCTATAAAGAAAGGACAAAGCAAATCCATGACCGCCACATTCAAACGCGTGTTTTCAAAAAGGGTGATCGTGTTTTACTATTCAACTCGAGACTAAAGCTTCATCCTGGGAAATTGAAATCCAGGTGGAGTGGACCTTTTATGGTGGAGGAGGTGAGCCCACATGGTGCTATTATGGTGAGAGATGGAGAGCTCATGTTCCTAGTTAATGGTCAAAGGTTGATGCTTTACTTTGGAGAGAACTACCCGAGAAAAGTGCATGAGGTTAAACTCATGGCACTTAAGGAAGAATCAAGAGCCTTATTGCGTCTAGCCTAAGACAATAAACAAGGGCGCTTGTTGGGAGGCAACCCAACCATCAGTAGTTTTAATTTGTAGTTCCTTCATTTTATTTCACATTTGCAAGTCAGTTTTGTTTAATTTAATTTTTAGTGTAAAAATGATACCCTAATCATTTTTCTCGCTGTGCAGTACTGAATCAAAGTCGATACCATTGACCACAATGTCGATGGTAGCGACATGGGTGCAGGGAAGTGACTACAAAAATTTTTATGAGTCAATACTATTGACGGCCTCATCGATGGTATCAACATGCTATCAGCGAACAAAAAAATGCATTCGATAGTATCGACAATGAGAGCCCCTCAAGGCAAAATGATCAGCTATCACAATGCCGCGGTGGCTGAATTTGAACATCCCTTCGTACATGTCTTACACCGCATGTTGTGTATTACCTTCTTTGCTCGAGGAGAGCTTTCACTGAGTAAATTTCAAGAGACTGACCTCTTCTTTCTGTATAATTTGCTGACACAATGTAAGCGTAACTGGGGCGTGTTCTTCCTAATGCGTGTAATGGCGGTGAAGAAAAGTACTCGACGGGCCCCAATTCATTTTGGGGGACTCATCACTCCTTTATCCCTCTACCTCAGGCTAGACCTTTCTTCAATGCCTCCCCTACTAAGTAAAAGCTCTGTCAAGCTTCATCATTTGCATCGGTCTAACTTGTTGACATTTCGTGATGGCAATGTATATGCACATTGCCACGTAAACAAAGAATATCAAGAGTGCGCCTTTACAGATCCCGTCTTCAACATCCAGGGGGCTCAACATTTCAGATGGCCCATAATTTCCATCGACGACTCTGACAGTAGAGAAGACGAGGATGACAATGACAATGATGACAGTGACGAACAGGAGGAGGAAGCAGAGACTGTTACTCCTCTTCATTCACAAGTGGCACCCAGGAAGCAGCCACACTTCTACCTGGGTGCATCACCATCCTCGCAGCCTCAGCCACCACAACCCTCTCAATAAGGAGAGGATGTTTATTCTATGTATGGCATGTACACCATGCTATAGAGCATTCAGGAGACGCAACAACAGCACACTGCGTCATTTGCTGATATCCATGATACTACAAATTGGATGTATGTTAATCAACAAGCTATCTTTGAGAATGAACGTCAGTTGTTCGCCAATCAACAGCAGGTCTACGACTGGTTGGGGAGGATCGAGCAGCAACAACAGCCATTTTATGATCACTACTGGAATCAAGGGTACTTCGGGGGCTACCAACAGCCACCACTGATGCCCTCATATGATCCAAACTTCCAGGGGCAATATCCATCATGGGATCCCAGCACCCCACAGTACTCGCCACAATACCCACCACCTGATCAGTAAATGGTATCACTGTTCCACCTGCTGAGATTGTTTTTGACAATGAGGCCATAGTCGAATTCAAGCTTGGGGGGAGATGGAACAATTTCTATCTTTTATTTTCCTTTGTCTTTATCCTTTATTTCCTTTTCTTTTATTTTAGCAATTTTTTTAGCTTTTAGGATTCACATGCTATCTAGTGTATCTGTGGATGTCTAATGTAATTTGTCATCTCTATGTTTTTCACATGGGAGTTATGGGTAAATTTGAAAATTTTTCATGTAATTGCAAGCTTGCTTTGTTTGAACTTGAGCACTTAACTTATGAAAATAATTGGGTTTGTCAACTTTAAAACAAAAGAACACAACTATACATTCCTATGATTCAAGGAAAGTGGATGGAATTGGATGTTGAGCCTAAACTGACCAAATGGTAATGGGACTTTAATCAGAAATAAGAGAGAGAAACCCCTTGATTTTACACATGTCAGTAAGGAGGGACATATAATAGCTTCCAATGGTTCTGTCAATTAATCCTGTGATCTATCCACCTCATCTCATTTACACTCCACCATAAGAATTGGGAGCACTTTACAGTTTGTCATCTCTTGATTGCATATCATGTAGATAGGATTGCATTGAGTTAATTTTTACATCTGTTGCATATATGAAAAGAAAATAAAACGTTGCATTATAGTCATGCATGTACAAATTTTAGAATGCATGTCAATGTTATTTTAGTTGCATTTTGCATAATTTTAATCATTTTTTACATGATGTGCCTTGCTTCTTTTGAAAATAAAGAACTTGTTTCATACTTTCTGAAAAATAAAATACAATGAAAAAAATAGTAGTTATGAGAATAAGCCCAAGACGAAGATGTGAAAATTTCATCTTAGTTCATTAAACAAAATAAGGGCTAAAAAGAGAAAAAAAAGTAAGTGAAGATCAGAAGGAGGAAGGAACTTGTTCACATGCATAATAAGAAGAATAAGAAAATGTGTAGTTTTGTAGATATTCTATCCCTCATTGGGATGGAATGATAGTGCATGCATCATTCCACCTAAAATGTAAGCATTAGGTCATTTTCATATGCATGAGAATCATGTAGGTCATTTTTGTACTGTTGTATGTCAAACTGTATTGTGCTACTTTTTCTTACATAAACCGCCTATCCCATCCACCCATTGCTCAAAATGGTAGGCCACCTGTGATTATCTCCTCACTTTTGTATTTCAGGAGATTTGCTTCCATGTAGATGGTAGTTAGGTTATGAGCAACATAGATAGGAAATCACAAGATGCACCAAGCCTGAACCGGAAGATTTTATTATATTAACTGCCTTATTTCATAGTGTTCACAAATCTTGGAGTGGATATCTATTATGGATGATCATTTTCACATGTAGGGTAGTTACCATTCTGTGGTTAGTGAGGGCCGGTATGTGAATGTCTGGTGGGAATCATACGGTAATGTCTATTGTGATAGTATGTTCTTTAGTTGACCCTCACAATTTTATTCTATAGTTTTGTTGCTCGAGGACGAGCAATGTTTAAGCTTAGGGGAGTTTGATGCGAGGATTTTGAGTCACTTTTATAGACTAGTTTTACATTCATTTTATGTGTTTTTTAGTCACATTTGTAGTTAGTATCACATGATTCACTCGCTTTAGTCTATAATCTCATTTTGCATCAAATCTACTATATTTCATGTTTTTGGTTATAAATGATCATATTGATGTGTTTTAGCAAGGCTGATTCAAATTTATCTTGAATTTTCAGGAAAAATGAATATATACAGCTATCGATACCATCGACAACTATCGATAGTATCGACTCGGCCACAGTGAGACAGCAGCAAGGAACCAAGATGAGTCGATACCATCGACACTGAAGTCGATGGTAGAGAGATACCTACAGCGAGCCAACAGTCAACTGGTCGATACTATTGACACAAAGTCGATACTATCAACCTTGCCCAGCTTCAGCGTGAGATTGGTGATAAAAGTGATGCCTAAAGGTGTTGATACCATCAAAACGTCTGAAAAAGGAAGAATTGTCGATATTATGACGGGTCGATACCATCGACCCGCGTCGATGGTATCGATGACGTCAGATTAGGTTTTGTTACAGATAGTTTCTAATCGGATGGTAGTGATCTTTTGGCGATCTAAAGTGGTGCATATACCTAATTACGATGGCCCTAAGCAGGGTATCACGCATTAGTCATTGCACAAGTCTCAAGGAGGGGAGGAGAGAAGAATGGAGCCCAGAGCCATACCCCGATCATTCTGAGAGCTGCAGAAGGAATTTCCCACTATCGAAAGGCTGTAGATCGCTCATTGTATGCCAAGGAATACCCGAATATCCTCCGTTCAGGGGTTTACATCACTTCTATTCATGTTTTCACCATGTTTTCCCTTTCCCTCATCTTGTCATTCATTAAGATTATCTTTAGGACCGGGAGTAGCCCGGGTGATCGTTGCATGACATTTTTACCATAGTATTTCCTAATTTGTCTCTTAAATCCGTGGAAGATGCTATAGGGTAAAAACCCTAATCATAAGGAGGGGAAGGAAAGAGGGAGGTAAAACAGACTAATTGATCATTTTATAAGGGGGCGATACAGTGTATAGGGTGGGGCTGGTCGACTTGCTCTGGCCACCTACCATGTATGGGGAGTAGATGAGAAAGAAGATGCCCTATCCGTAGGATAGGGGAATTGTACGTGGCCACAAGATCCACAACTCCTCATCGGTCGAGGGACCACTAGATAGATTGCCAAGGAAGGTAAAACGTAATGGGTCGTTCCTAGACTGAGACCCACATGGGTTCAAACAAGACAAAAGGTCTAAAACAAGGTTGAAACAAGACAAACTTCAAGAGAGCATATCTTTCTCATACAAGCTCAGAATTGAGTGAAATTGGTGCGTTGGAAAAGAGAGATCTCTACAAGATGAACACAATAAAATTGTATAGATGTATACAAGAATGTTGTAAAAAATACAAGCAAATAATGATAATGTGTAACATTAAGATAACCTAATTTTTGTTAAATTTAGTATCACCAAGGTGATAGATGCATACTAGATGGAGTAATTGTGCATCAAGACACAAAAAACATGACATTGAGGGAGAAAACAAGATTGAGTTAAAATTTTGAATTCATATCCAAAGTGTGAAAATCTAGGTTATCATGAGAACAATCTTGACCTTATCATCTAGATATTAATTTTGATTCCCCATTTTTCTAAAAAATTAGGGGAATGGTGTTTGTACGGTCAAAGATAGTCGACATGTAGGGGTGACATACATGATATTTCATAGGCAAATTCAGTAGGGGTGAAATCCATAGAGCTTACCTTAATCAACATAGAATATTAATTACCCACAAGTGGATAGATCTTATCACTACAAATTTTAGGATCAAACACAAATGACAACATTTTCAAGAATAGGTTGATCATAGCAACCTAAGAAAAACTAGAGTTCATCACAAGAGGTTATCTATTGATTATACTAAGATGCAAATAATTAAAGGGATGAATTAAAGGTTCATTATCATTTGATGGGAAACTAGGGTGGAATGGGTTTCAATACTACTACCTATCATTCACTCACTTACTACATCATATTAATATCAGTGTTGAGGTCAGGTATATCCCCCTTTTGGCTTTAGGATTTAAACCCAGACAGATATCACTCTAAGTTTTCACTCGTTGTTGTACTCGACCCAAAAAAATATGATGGATCCTACAGTCATCAAGACAATTAAAAAAGAAAAAAGAAAATAATAAATGAATAAATCTCAAAGTTACAACCTAGTTTTATACATAAAACATGGAAAAAACAAAGATATGCATTTAAATTTTCGAGAAAACACAAAATAACCCGAGTTGAATCCATACAAGGGCTGATAAGAAAGGTATGCATTAATTTAGAGATTAGACTCGACAATCGTGTTATGAGGAGGAAAGGTGTTCGAACCCCCATCTATCCCAATAACGATATTGCAATCTTTTTACTCATCTAGGGTAAAAATTGGTGATTGGGAATTTTTTAAAGAAAACAATGATATATCGATGAAAATGATTATTATTTTTGGTGGAATTTTTTGGGATACAGACATTGTGGCTTTCGTGTCACAGCCCTAAAGGTCTGATTTTTTAGTGTGTGTAGGAAGAGATAGATTCAATAGAGAAAGATTAGATGTTTGAGAAAAAGCATGCTGATCTAAAAAGTTATGAATGGATCAGAGCAAGAATCAATTATTGTTATGGATATAATTGAAAAACGCATTAGTTATTATTTCCTAGCCTACTAGCTTTAGCAGAGCACTTGATGTTAGAGGAAGGATGCTATGATCACATGGGGAAAATAAAAGGAAGAGGTAGTCATTTATCTTTGTTTAGAAGAGACGAAAGGGGCCTGAAATATATTGGGTATGGGGTTCTATTTATAGGTAGATTTTAGGGTTTGAGATTCTAGGCAGAACCTTTTGGAAGAGGCGGTGGATCACCATGATGTGCCCTACTGAAGGGCATGTAGATCAAGGTGATCTGCCATGTGTCACACGATGGATGGTTGTGATCCTCCTGGTGTCCCTAGGTGGAGAAAGGCATTCATCTGTTAGGAATGTTTTGGAGAAAATTATACATAAAGATAAGTCAGAGTTATCTCTTGGATTTTCTTGGAAAAGCCAATGGGAAAGGGAATATTTAATTCTAGACAATTAACTAGGTTTTTTTTTTTTGAAAAATAGTGTATTCAAGCTAGAAATAAGGGACAATCGCACAAAAAAAAGTCAGAGTTATCTCTCAAATTTTCACAACAATGGCAATTGGAAAGGGAAGATTCAATTCCAGGCAATTCAATAGGTCAGTTTGGGAAGAATAGCCTATTTGAGATACAATTTAAGAATAATTACACTTTCGATCTAAAAGAAGGTTTCTATGAGAAGGCCTCAAACTGGGTTAAAGTGTGTGAAAATGGATGGATTAAATAGGTGAAAAAATGTGGGAAATGGGTAGAACATGCAAAATGGGATGAACTTTGCCATTAGCCAAAGAATTGACATTTGAGCATGATTTTCAAATAAGTGAGGCATAATGGGGTGTCAACAGTTTTCCCCTATCAAGGCAAGGCCCAAAATAAGAGTGAGAATGTAGGCTTGATCCAGGGATGACCCCCATTTTTGTCCCGAAAGGCCAAAAAGGTTGGACTCATAAAAATTGTTCTAACAAACCTTATGGAGGGTGGAAAGCGTAGGTGGTGTCTTTTTCTTTTAATGATGAATTAAAGTGGGGAAAGATTGAGAATAATGACTTCTCTAGAGTAAGGACAACCTATGACTTAGGTAGTATTCTATATATGAGCAATCATTCAATCCCCTGGAGTTCTGATGAGAGTCTACCATCATAGCTTCAGTTCTTAAACCAATGCATGCTTGATTCTCCCACCAATTATTCCTTAGTGAGAAAAAGGGTATTTGAAAAAGCAGATGTGAATTTTGGTTTGTCAGCAATATTAAGACCATGAGATTGTAATCATTGAGAATTGTGGCAGCATCTTGAATGTGAAAAAATCTTGATAAATAGTCATCATCTCTCTTCTCTTTAGACACATTTAAGTTTTTAGTTTTTTTTCTTTAATTTTATATTTTTTTAAATGGAGGAGTTGATGTGGTTCTTACTGCACTAACAAACTCACCCAGGGCTGAAATCCTTGAGTTTTACCAAAACCTTGTGCAATAATACCACCCGCAAGTGGACGGGTCTTATCATAGTATAGTTGAGGATTGAATCCCAAGGGACACCATTTTTAAGAATCTTTAACTAGTCAAATATAGCTGAATCAAGACTAATATTTAGAACAAAGGTTGGGTTGAAGTTACTTAAACTAAATGCGAGGAAATTAATGAGCAGGATTAAAAGTTGGTTAAAGATTAAAGATGGGAATCGCTGGGATGGTCCTGGGTTTCACCACCGCTATACATGCAAACACATCCAAACACAAACATCCAAGCTAGATATAACCATCCAAATAGAGCTACTGCAAACCCTTCGTTAGGATGTTTAGGTTCGCGTAAGCACCT
Source organism: Alisma plantago-aquatica (assembly GCA_963693085.1). NCBI lineage: Eukaryota > Viridiplantae > Streptophyta > Magnoliopsida > Alismatales > Alismataceae > Alisma > Alisma plantago-aquatica. Next base: position 379,057,308 of record OY856410.1, read on the forward strand.
TAGGCATCATATGTCTCGTCGACATCCAAATCACACCCTTATAGCTCTGAAGATACAAATATCCAACTAAAGTTGTGGGCCCCCCATACAAGTGTTTGGCACACAGAAGCATCACCGTGGGCTAGATGTCTCGTCCCCTCATGGATCACATGCTTACGACTTCAGGGAATCCCATCATAAGTTCTCTTCAGGGAGTCAACCGCGTTAATCAATATTCAAAACCTATGTATTGAAGTTCTCGCAACATAGGAACGAAATAGATCATGCAAGTAGGTGATCAATCCACAAGCACACATCAAACGATTAACAATGAAATGAAAAGTTATATACAAGCCATGGAATGTTTAATAATTGGACATGAAAGAATGGGCAACAGGGCTAGTCCTCGCACCCCAGTGAAAGGAAACTTCTCGCTCATGGTGAGAGAAACAAAAAGAACAAGAGAGAGGAAAGATTCTTCCATGAGCATGGTGAAGAAGATGATCACAACTCGATGGAGAGACGATCTTCTACATAATGTCACGGCAAATCTGGATGAGGAGGGAAGAACACCACGGTAGACGGGGAAGATCTTTTTTCTCCACCTTCTCTCTCTTCTCATAGTCCTTTCTCATAGTAGGAGGAGCATTTCGTGAACGTGATGGCGGCGTAGGCACAACGTAGATGATGAAGACAACTGCAGATCTGGGTTTCCACCTCAGATCTGAATGAACGGGTTGGATGGAGCGGATAGATGGATGCACTAGGGGTCGAACGCTTCTTGGGCACAACCTGGTAGTGGAGAAGACTGTCTCCTTAGGCTGGGGACAGACCTGCAGCCTAACGACGTCTGGAGAGGGTGCCTTGAATGGCTGGGGTAGAGGTCTATTTATAGGAGTGGTTGGGAAGTGCCACTGTCATGGCTTTTCTATTGTACGATCGTGGTTGTTTCAGCCCAGGTCACAGTCTTCATCTTTGCATTGATCGTGGTTTCTTTCCATGGGGTCGCGGTCTTTGAAGAGTGTAACTGTGGGTGAGGTCTTGGAGATTGGTTGTGGTTTGCCGTCCACTACTGTAGACCACGGGGTTGCAAGAGGTAGTGTCGTGATGTGGAGGGGCCGTAGTGATCACATCCTTCTGTTGTGGGTGCCACCGTGGGTCACGGTTTCAGGAATTGCAATCGCGGTCGGAGGCAGATGATCGAGGTGAAGAGGCAGCAAGTGTAGCATGACAATTAATCGCGGTGTGTAGGCTACCCACCGCAGGCGCGGTTAGGGCAAAGTGTTGGTGAGATGATTGATGTAGTGGTTGTCGATGGGTGGAAGCAAAAGATGGTCTCGTGGTAGAGGAGGGTGAGAGAGTTTGAGAGACTACTGACTGACTGCTATGAATCACGATCGCGGCTTAGGGTTTAGAAGGGATCACGGATGGAGGGGAAGCTTGGTCGCGGTAGATGCTTGTTGGAAGGGGTGAAGAGCAAAGGAAGTCGTGGTCTAGGAGAAGAGAACCACATGTCGCGGTCAGGTGTAGAATAGGACCATGGTCAAGGCACAAGTAGACCTCGATCGGTGGATCGCGATGGTGAGGAGGTTGTTGTGAGGACAGGGTGCAAGTCCAGAAATAGGTGAAGGTGGAAGGAAGATGATGATGACCCCAGGTCAAGGTCAAAGAGGGTAGGTGTAGTGGCTGACTGCGATCGTTGCTTTGTTGACGATGGTGGTTAGTGTGAAGGATGATCAGGCGGAGGGGTCGTGATGTGGAAGTCGTGATGTGTCAGAGACCATCACGGGTCAAGGTCTGGAGGGCTTCATGGTGTTTAGTTGCTAGAAGAGTAGGTTGGTCACAGTTTGTAGCGGAGACGTTGATCGCGGTTAGTGTGAAGAAGAAAAAGACCGTGATCGTGGTTTGAGGAGAAGCTGGTTGCGGTATTGGTGTGAAGAAACCGTAGTCGCAGATAGTGGAACCGCGGGTAGGGAGAAGAGAGGTCATGGTTAGGGAGTAGCGTGGAACCGCGGTCATAGTTAGCAGCAAGAGAGGTCGCAATCTTGAGGGTGCAGGTCGTGGTTTCCGTCAGGAGGGGTCACGGTGTAGGGTGAAGAGGAGGGAGCCCTTGACGCTCCTATGACTTGAATAAATAAGAAAGGGCCACGATGGTGAATGGGACTTGGAGATAGGGCCCATGTGCTCCAATTCAACCTACAGATAGATGCAAAATTCGATTAGAACCATGGATAAACCAAACAAAATTAGGGAGAATCCAATTAGGCTAAGTAAACTTGTATATGAGAGATTAAGGCAATAAAAGCATAAAATCGGTGCAAAACGGGGCCAAACGAGTCGACAGGACCAAGATTAATATGAGTTCATCAAAATACCTTAAACTTAAACGTTGCTCATCCTTGAGTAACACAAAATCTAGAACGGTCACCAATGAATACTTTCACTCGTGTGATTGCCTCATCTACACATCACAATTGTTTCTTCTCTACTCTGTATGACTAAGCATCTCAACTTCCTGAGACCACTGAACACATCTTACAATATATTTGTTCCTGAGTCTCTTTCCAAACATCACTTCCTCCCTACCTTTTCCAACATTAATCATGTCTAAGAGTTTTTTAAGAGATCGGAGATACACGCAAAACAACAAGTGTGCGCCTGATCCGACACTAGTGTTTTTCAAGATATTGGGCAAAAGTAGGCATTCATTGTGCCAGTAGGTGGAAAAGGGAGTGAAGGGTGGTATGGAAGGAAGAAATAAATCTCTCCTCTATTCGAATCAAGATTTTTTTATATGGTTGCAATTTTATTGATTGCATTTTTTTGTGTGTGCGCATTGGCATCTTTTCCTAGTCATACACCCCTATTACACAACGAGGGGTATGGAAGAAGCGAATAAAGAGGGAGGAGGTGTGCCTCCCTGAACTTAGGGTTTGACATTATTTTGGCTATTTTCATTTCTTTTTGATGGACAAAGGGGTAAGAAGATGATAGAAGAAGTGTAGAAGAGAGTTCAGATCAGAATGCAACTTGATTTACAATTCAATGCATCAGGTTGTTCTCCTTATCATACTCTGCTCAAATAATGACTTGATGTGGATCTAGTGGGGATTCCCTGCTATTGTTCCACTAGTCAGTTAGGATGCACAATGTGTTTGATCCCTGTCTGTTCGACAGATACTTTCCATTTTTACTGATCATGATGTTAGGATTCATAAGCATCACACGGTGATTTCTAACCATTGGCTAGTTTCATAAATTTTCCCCCTTGAGGCTTCACTTTGAATAAGGAGGGTATAATGATTCAAACTGCATGGAAAAATGGGATATCCGACTAGGTAAAGGCTTTGATTGAAACAAAAGCGTCAAAACTTCATCAAGTTTCTATATAAAACTACTTTGATAACTTCAAAATTCTAAATTTTTTTGAAAATTTTGAAAATTTTTGCTCAAAATTGCAACGATGAAATCTTAAGTATGAAATAGATAGGAGTGGGTGGAAAGTAAAGTAAGTACCACCCACCCTCCACCCCAAACTTAGAAATTTGCTCGTCCCGATCAAACTCTAAATCCAAGATGGAGGGGAAAAAGCATGCCAATTGGTCCACCAGATGTGGTTGCATTCCTTTCGGTGATGCGTCCTCCATCTGAAATCTCAAAAATGAAAACTACGAGGACTTAAAATTGCAATTTGCGATGCATTATCTACTAGGGGAAAAATTTTCTAATTCAAAACTAAAAGGAAAAGCAAAGTTAAGGATCAGGTTGCTTCCCAACAAGCACCTTTGTTTTATGTCGTTTGCTCAACTTTATGATATCATCTCCATGGTGGGACTCTATGTGGATCTTGGGCTGGATTGACATATTCTTTTAGTGGTTTCTTTCTCAGCCATCCATTAATCTTTGATTTGATTCTGGCCTCTTGTATTCTTCCCCATACGGAGCGACCATTATCAGAACATATTGGAAAACAAATTGAGTTATGTTGAGTGGTTCTTTGTTGCTCAATGCGAGGTGGAGAATAGTTGTAGGGGATCTGAGTGGTGTCATCGATGGTGTAGTGCTGATGAGACATGGAAGAAAAGTTCTTTTGCTGATGCACTATCCCTTCATCGTAGAAATTGTGGTCACTGATGTCTATCAGATATGGATCTAGGGGATGGTCTTGGTAGAAGCCATAATCCAAATCTTATTGAGGAGGAAAGATGAAATGAGTAGGGTCCATCAGTTGGGCTGCTGGTACAGTAGTTTCTCAATGAGATGGCTCAAGGATACATGAAGAAGGTTCGGTATGTGTAACAATAAGGCTCGAAGGTGTCTCCTCCACAGTTGGTGGTGTTCTTTTTGTATCTACATAGACCAGTTCACTCTCAGTCTTCTTTTCATCACGGTCTTCTTCTGAGGGAATGTCAAAATTTGAGGAAAGGACTCACTGTTGCATTTAAATTGATTAACATAGTCAACAAAATGCGCCTCTTCTTCTGTAGTGTGTTCCTTTGCACTTTTAGATGCATATAAATCAAAAGATTGGTTTCCCACTCTTAGGGTCAAAATTCCAGCTTCAACATCAATTAGAGCTCTAGCAGTGGAGAGGAAAGGTCTTCCAAAAATGATGGGGAAGCGTGGATTCTCCTTGATGTCCATAACTATGAAATCACAGGGGACATATAGATTCCCAAGCCTTACGGGGATATCCTCTATCATGCCAACTGGTCTAGTTATGGAGGAGTCAGCAAGCTCGATGGACATTTTAGTTGGTAAGAAGTTAGTAAGGCCCAGTCTATTGCATAGGCTAAGAGGTATGATAGACATGCTATCTCTAAGATTAGCTAGACCCGGTCGGTTGATGAAATCACTTTTCGAGCTGGAAATTTTGAAAGTGCCAGGATCCTTATGTGTGCGAGGCATCCTATCCATAACTAAATCTGATGATGTTCTTTCTAGTTTCACTATATGATGTTCTTCAGTTTTGTACTTTCAACTGAGTAGGAGTTTGAAGAACTTAGACCATTGGGGCATCTCAGCCATGGCATCCAGGAGTGGGACATTGACATACGACTTTCTTAAAACTTCCTTAAACTTGTTGAACCTAGTAACGAGCTGGGTAAAATTTAGTCAATTTGGAAATGGCACACGAGGTTTATACACTGGGATTTTGGGTTGCAGAGGGGTAGGACGGGAATCTTCAGGCTGTGTTGTCATTTCTTTCTGAGTTGCAACTACACTATGCTCACCACTTTGGACATTTGTTACAGTGACAGGAGTTGTGGGCTCTAGTAAAACATGGCCAAAATAGGTTGTCACAACCTTAAGTTATTCCGCGTGGCTCAGATTGTCTTCTGGTTGGCCAGTTAAAGCTCCAGTAGGTGGCTTGAGGCTGGCTGATAGTTGAGCTAGTTGAGATTCAATAACCTTCTGATGGGCTTGTTCGTTCTCTATCATAGTCTATTGCGACTGCAACATCTTCTCAATGGCTGAGAGTTTGTCATCGGGAGAGATGGGACTGGCTTGCTGTCCTTGTTGTTGTTAAGGGACTTGCTTTGGATTCTGGAAATGAGAATTGTTCTGATAAGTGTTGTAGTTTCTATTCTAGAAGTTACCTCTAAAGTTCCCATGATTCTCGAAATTTTGTTGTTGATTATACTAGAATCCTGGCGGGCCTCGTTGTTGATTATTCAAACCAAGTTGTCGTGAGTTTTCTGCTCCTGAAGGATTTCCATATTGAAAACCTGGATGGTTCCTGTTGTGATTCAGATTATAATATCCTTGACCAGGGATAGTATTGACAACATTCAGATTTTCCATTCGACCATTATCTCCTTGGGCACAAGTATTTCCCAGAAAAACATCATAGAGGATATTACAAGCTAGTGTAGAATGATCAGTGCCTTTACATGCTTCACAGAACAGTGAAGCTGACTTGACTTTTTCTTGTTGTCGAGGGGGAAAATGTCTTCTTTCATAGGCGGAAAAAGATGATTCAAGTTGGTCTTACTTAGCAACTAGAAGCTTAAGAGACTCGGTCATAGACTTGTACTCAAGAGTAGCTTCTGCCATAGCAACCTTCAACACTCCTTTACTTACGGGTCTACCCCAGTTGTCTTGATTTTCTTCTCTAAGGGTGACAACCTTCCATGCCCTATCTTAGCTTTGATGCATGAAGTTTCCCCTAGATGGGGAGTCTAAGAACTTCTTGATATCATCATCCACACCCCTATAAAAGATTTCGATGAGTTGATTCTTAGGAATTCCATGGTGTGGACACTTGTGTAGGAGCACTTTGTATCTTACCCATGCTTCTACAAGGGTTTCACCGGGGACCTGAGTGAACTGTGTTATTCGGCCCCTAATTTCATAGATGAGAGAAGGAGGATAAATTTTTTCTAGGAAGACATTTTGAAGTTGCTCCCAGGTGGTGATGGGTTCACATTGCAAAGAGTTGTACCAACTCATGGCTCTATCAATAAGAGAATATTTGAAGAGATGGAGTCTGATGGCATCATATGTGACTCCATTTTTCTTTGTCATAGCACATAGATCTATAAGCCTTAGAATATGTTCTTGACTATCTTCTCCTTGCTTACCATAGAAAGGGCTATTCTAAAGCAATCTAACCCAATGTGCCCTGATCTCAAAATTGGAAGCATTGATGGGAGGAGATTGTACTGGGTGGTGAACATCACTAGCTTTAGGGATTGATAATTATCGAAGGTCTTTTTGTAACTCAACTTGTTGAGTTGCTACTTGAGCTGCTTGGATTTCTTCTTGAACTGTAGCTCGGGCTTCTTGCATAAGCCTTTCTCTTTGTGCATTAAGGGCTTGAGCTACCCTTCAGGCAATCCACTCCTCTTTTGCCATCCTAGCTTTGTTCTCTCTACTATAACAATGAAAGGTTCTTTCTATCTCAAGGTCAAAGCTAGCAGCAAGGCCGGAACTATTCAAGCAGTGCATGAACTAGTTTTTTAGGGTACCTAGGATGGAAAGATCTTTCGGAAGTAAGATGGATGGATTAGGGTCAAATTCAAGTAGATTCTCAATTGTATCAAAATTAAAAGCAAAATCCTAAATTAGCCTTAATGGAACTAGATTCAACTAGATGATTCCGTTGTCCCCGACAACGGTGCTAGAATTTGATGTGGTTCTTACTGCACTAACAAACTCACCCAGGGCTAAAATTCCTGAGTTTTACCAAAACCTTGTGTAATAATGCCACCTGCAAGCGGATGGGTCTTATTGCAGTAGAGTTGAGGATCGAATCCAAATGAAAATGTTTTTAAGAATCTTTTACTCGTCGAATCTAGCTGAATCAAGACTAATATTTAGAACAAAGGTTGGGTTGAAGTTAATTAAACTAAATGTGAGGAAAGTAAAGAGCATGATTAAAAGTTGATTAAAGATTAATGATGGGAATCGTTGGGATGGTCCCAGGTTTCACCACTGCTACACATGAAAACAAATCCAAACACAAACATCCAGGCTAGATATAACCATCCAAATAGAGCTATTGCAAACCCTCTGTTAGGGTGTTTAGGTTCGCGTAAGCATCACCTTAGGCATCAGATGTCTCATCACCATCCAGATCACACACTTACAGCTCCGAAGATATAGATACCCAACTGAAGTTGTGGGGGACCCATATGGGCGTTAGGCACACAAAAGCGTCACCGTGGGCTAGATGTCTCATCCCCTCACAGATCATACACTTATGACTTTAGGGAATCCCATCAGAAGTTCTCATCAGGGAGTCAACCACGTTAATCGGCATTCAAAACCTACATATTGAAGTTCTCACAACATAGGAACAAAATAGATCATGCTAGTAGGTGATCAATCCACAAGCACACATCAAACAATTAACAACACAATGAAAAGTTATATACAATCCATGGAATTTTTAATAATTGGACGTAAGCACGGGTAGCGGGGCTAGTCCCCACACCCCAGCAAAAGGAAACTACTCGCTCATGGTGAGAGAAACAAAAAGAATAAGAGAGAGGGAAGATTCTGCCATGAGCATGGTGAAGAAGATGATCACAGCTTGGTGGAGAGACGATCTTCTACACAACATCATGATAGATCTGGATGAGGAGGGAAAAACACCACAACAGATGGGGAAAATATTCTTTCTCCACCTTCTCTCTCTTCTCGTAGTCCTTGCTCACAATAGGAGGAGCAGCTCATGGACGTGATGACATCGTAGGCACGACGTAGATGATGCAGACAGCTGCAGATCTAGGTTTTCACCTCAGATCTGGATGAACGGGTTGGATGGAGCAGATAGATGGATGCACCATGGGTCGAACGCTTCTTAGGCATAGCCTGGCGGTAGAGAAGATCGTCTCCTTAGGTTGGGGACATACCTGCAGCCTAATGACATCTAGAGAGGGTTCCTTGAATGGCTGGGGTAGAGGTCTATTTATAGGAGTGGTTGGGCAGTGCCACAGTCATGGATTTTCTATTGTACGGCCGCGGTTGTTTCAGCCAAGGTCACGGTCTTCATCTTTGCATTGATTGCAGTTTCTTTCCCTGGGGTCGCGGTCTTTGAAGAGTGCATCCGCGGATGAGGTCTTGGAGATTATTCATGGTTTTCCGTCGACTATTGTAGACCATGGGGATGCATGAGGTAGCGTCGTGATGTGAAGGGGTCGTAGTGACCGCATCCTTCTATTGTGGGTGCCACCATGGGTCACGGTTTCAGGCACTACGATCATGGTTAGAGGCATACGATTGAGGTGAAGAGGTAGTAGGTGTAGCATGACGATTGATCGTGGTGTGTAGGCTACCCACCGCAGGCACAATTAGGGCAAAGTGTTGGAGAGATGATTGATGTTGTGGCTGTCGATGGGTGGAAGCAAAAGATGGTCCCGCAGTGGAGTATGGTGAGAGAGTTTGAGAGACCACTGACTGATTGCTATGAACCGTGGTCGCGGCTTAGGGTTTAGAAGGGATCGTAGATGGAGGGGAAGCTTGGTCACCATAGATGCTTGTTGGAAGGGGTGAAGAGGAAAGGAAGTTGCGGTCTAGGAGAAGAGAACCGCAGGTCGCGGTTAGGAGTAGAAGAGGACCGTAGTCAGGGTACAAGTAGACCTCGATCGGTGGTTCATGATGGTGACGAGGTTGTGGCAAGGAGAGGGTGCAGGTTGAGAAAGAGGTGAAGGTGGAAGGAAGATGATGATGACCCCAGGTCGAGGTCGAAGAGGGAAGGTGAAGTGGTTGACCGCAATCATTGTTGTGTTGATGATGGTGGTCAGTGTGAAGGATGATCAAGCAGAGGGGTCATCATGTGGAAGTCATGATGTGTCAGAGATCATTGCGGGTCGAGGTCTGGAGGGCGTCGTGGTGTTTAGTTGCTGGAAGAGTAGGTTGGTTGCGGTTTGTAGGGGAGATGTTGATTGTAGTTAGGGTGAAGAAGAAAAAGATTGTGATCGCGGTTTTAGGAGAAGCCGATCGCTGTACTGGTGTGAAGAAACCGCGGTCGCAGATAGTGGAACTATAGGTAGGGAGATGAGGGGTCACAGTTAGGGAGTAGCGTGGAACCGCGGTCATGGTTAGCAGTAAGAGAGGTCGTAATCTTGAGGGTGTAGGTCACAGTTTCTATTAGGAGGTGGTCATGGTGTAGGGTGAAGAGGAGGGAGCCCTCGATGCTCCTGTGACTTGGATAAAGAAGAAAGGGCCACGATGGTGAATGGGCCTTGGAGATAGGGCCCATGTGCTCCAATTCAACCTGCAAATAGATGGAAAATTCAATTAGAGGCATGGATAAACCAAACAAAATTAGGGAGTATCCAATTAGGCTAAGTAAACTTGTGTACGAGAGACTAAGGTAATAAAAGCATAAAATTGGTGCAAAATTGGGCCAAACCAGGGGACAGGACCAAGATGAATATGCATTCATCAAGAGTATACCAAATTAGGGCTAGGGCCCCGACTATAGAGAGGTAAAATTGGGTGAGCTTTGCTATGTGGAAATAGGAATTTAATCACTCAAGATTGAACATTGGGGTATTAGACAAGTTCCCAGATAAGTTGACCTTTATGACTAGTGATTGTGGTGGTTCATTTACCACTCCCTAAAGAATGTGTGATCTTGTAGGATTAAGTTCATAGGAAGTCTATTGAAAAAGGTAGAGATTGGGTATCAGATTATCCTCCAACATTAAGGGAGCGTCCGTGACATATCCCTCCATTGGTTAATCATCTACTCACTATATTTTTGACAAACAATTACCCGCAATTTTTGGCTCTCAGTTAATTTGATTCACCTTCTTTTGAACTACAACACTACTAAGAAAGGAATGTTAGATATGACAATGGTACATATGTGATCATCTAAAATCCCCTACAAGATGTAGAAATCAGAAATCTTAGGTCATCATATTGGATCTTAAAAAAATTGTAAATATGAGAATAATTATTGGTTCAGTTTTAGCTCATGATCCAAGATCGTAGATTGATTTGGATATGTAAGCACACTTGGTTAAATTTTAGGTCATGTGATAGGACCAAATATTTTTTATCAGACATAAATCTAGATTTAAAGTGTTTCACATTTCCTAAAATGCTCAAGATAAATAAGGTTTATCATTAAAAGAGATTTTTTTTATCTAAGGTGGCCTTTATGAGCAGTGAATGTATCTATCATTGTTTAATCTAAGAGGATAATCTAGCCATTTGAAGAGTTTCATGTTGCTTATTAGGATTTTTGAAAGAATCACCTTGGCTTCTCTACATGTGCTTAAGATGGATATGTTGGGTATCAGTCAAGTTTCTAAAATTAGGGTGACCTTCATGGCCATTGATTGTATGGTCATTTGTATAATCCTCAGAGCATCTTTGTATATTAATAACATTGATAAGATTCATCAAATGGGGATCTATAAAAAAATATTGATTTAGGGTGGCCTCCATGACCAATGACTATATCGATCAATTGTCTATTCCCCTAGTCCTTTTTTTTCAAAAAGTTCTCAAGATAGATAAATTTTATCACCATACAAGTTTCTAGATTTAAGGTGACCTTTATGAACAATGACTATATCTGAGAATTGTCTACTCCCTAGAGCATCTCTTGAATATATGATGGTTTAGTGTGATAAGAGAGGGATTTACCAATTGTACATAGGGCATTTATTGAGGTGCCTATCTATCGATAGATCGTTCACAAGAAGTGACCACTCAAATATATGGTTTTATCAAGTGTGTCTACCTGGAAGTAGGGCTTGGGGGACATGCCTACTTGAATGTAGGGCTTTGGTTCTAGGGGACACGTATTCAGGATATGTCTTGAATGTAGATGGCTAATTAGGATAGAACTTGGTTCATGAAGAATACCTATTCAAGACATGACACATCACATTTGTCAAAGTCAGTCGATGTATCTTAATCTGAGTAGGTCTTTAGCGTAGATGTGTATCTGAGTATAGGGATTTGATCCAAATACCTACCTAAATGTATGGATTTTGTTCAATAGAAATGCCTATTCATGATAGGATTAAAATCAAGGGCCTACTAGAGTGTATCTCTTAAACTGGAGGAAAATTGTATTTGAGATAGGCTTGGACAAGGGCACCTACTGGATGTAGGGCTTCGACTGGAGGAAAGGCGTATTAGGGATAGGTTTTGGAGAGATACCTACCTAAATATAGGGCTTGAAGTGGCCCCTCGATGGTAAAAGTGATGATGTAAGACTGAGAGGTCATGAGTTCAAAACCAGGCAACGAGATGAATGATTCACCAATTTTTTTTAAAAAATAGGGCTTGAATTAGAGGGAATTTCTAATTAGGATAGGGCTTAGGGAGATGCCTACCTGAACATAGGGATTTTAAAGGGATGCCTACCTGTTATAGGTATTTGATGGCACTACCAATGTAGAATAGGACTTGAGGTGATGCTTACATGAATTTAGGGTATTAAAAAAGGGATTTTCCTCATTAGTGTAGGGATTTTAGAAGAGGGGATGTTTATTAATGATAGGAATTTTAGAAGTGGAGATGCTTATTCAGGATAGGGTTTACATAAGTGAAGATGTTGGTTTTCAAAATGTATCAGGCTCAGATCAGATCAGGAACTTTTAAATTTGAGTAGTATGTACCACAATTTGGGGTTCAAGATCTAGATGATAGTTAGGTCTTAGGGTGATCAAGAGATTAATTTGGGAGTTCCTACATTGTGTAAGGCTTATATTGCATAGATCCCTACCTAAAAGTAGTTCTTTAAGAAATGAAATGCCTATTCTAGATAGGACTTGAGAAAAGGGGTGCCTACTAATAATAGGTGCCCACCTGATTGTAGGGCTTTTAGGTTCGAAGAGAAGGTGCCTATACATAATAGGTCTTGTGTTCTAGTTTAAGGTCTAAGTCCAAGTGCCAAAAGAGATAGGTAGATGAAGTTCACAATTGGTCCAGTTTTAGGTCATGGTCTAGGACACAAAAAAGTTTAGAAATCAGATTGTGCATTTGATTTAGTATTAGGTCATGATCTAGGGCCATAAATGGATTTTTAAATGTAAAGCACCTGGTTGGTCTAGTTTAGGTCATAGTCCAGGAGGAAAAAGTGATTGGAAGTTAGGTTCATGATAGGTTGAATTTTAGGTCATGGTCTCAGACCCAAAAAGGTTGGAAGTTAAATTCATGATTGGTTCAATTTTTAGTCATGTCCATGACCCAAAAGAGATTGGAAGTTAAGTTTGTGATTGGTCCAATTTTACGTCATGGTCAATGACCTAAAAGAGATAGGAAGTTAAGTTTGTGATTGATCCAATTTTAGGTCATGGTCCATGACCCAAAAGAGATAGGAAGTTAAGTTTGTGATTGGTCTAGCTTTAGGTCATGGTCTAGGACCCAACAAAGATTGAAAGTTAAGGTCATGATTGGTCCAATTTTAGGTCATGGTGCAGGACCAAAAGGAGATTAAAAGAGAGAATCCACATAAGTGGTCATGATTGAGGATGGTTAGAAGAGTGTATGAATTTTAAATTAACACAAAAGCTCAAATAGATTTGCTTTCACCAATCACATGGTTGATAACTTTGGGTCATGCTTTTTCTTTAAAGTCAAATGCAGGTTGTTAAAATTTTTTACTCCTCATCTTCAAATATTATGAATGGAGGAATCTCATCACAAAATATTTGATGATGGTAAAAATATAGAATTAAGGCCCAAAATATCATTTTGTTAGTTTGGCGATGCAGCCTTGATGTTGTGTTTCTGAGAGGTCTCTTGTGGGCTTGTACAAACTGATCAATGCATCTTGATTGGAAGGTAGATGCTTAATATTTCTCTGTGGCTATCATCAATAGATGTTTTAGTATATTGGTTCTATAACGACATAAGTGTACTAAGTAAACATGAGCTCATTCGATATGGGTTGTCCTTCTATAAGGTCTTTTGACCAATTGTCCTTTGCTGGTTTGGCAACTATTGTACAGACAGCATGCCATGTGAGACCATGCTAATTGGTAAGAGGTAACCCTCATTCATGGGTTGTAGGTTTGTCTTAGAGAATAGGTAAGGTTTTAGTATCTCAAGAGATGATGCACCTTGTCTGTGTCATGGTAAATGATAACTATTGTTCTCACCTTACTTTCCACTTTTCGGTATTGTAGTTTAAGGTGATTTGAGTTCCCAAGCATGTTTAATATTTCCCAAAATCTTATATGAAGATGTTATTCCCTCAGGATCATCACAGACTGATGTACCATTAAGGGAAGGTTCACGTAGGGTGAATTTTATGATCCAGTACTATTGATTTCATGCTTGCACGACTTAGGTTGTGCCATGTAGTGAGCATTCAAGTGGCAATTCCCTACCCAGTTGGGTTAAGACACCAAGTGTCACAGACACCCCTGTGAGCTCTATTCTCGACACTTATTGGTGTAGGCAGTGTATTATAAGCATGTATCAACATTGTCGGGTATCCTTTGGACTTAGTTTTTTTCATTTGATCATTTTACATTTAAGTTCATGGGAATTCATGCTTAGAACCTTAGAATGGGAGTTTTAGACTCCACTTCTCCTTAATGTCATTCTTAATAAGAAAATCACCACAAGCATATCTCAAAGTATGTGTGATGCTCAGAGCCTTAGGATGAGAACTTGGATTGCAGATTAATGGGAGTTTCCTAGATGACACCCATTTGTGGTCCCCAGACTAGATCATCATGGAAAATGATGATACATGGGCAATGCCACAAGGGATCCAAATCACTTTATAATCAAGTCCACCTATCTATATCGGGCCCCTTTAGTAGGGTTGTCGTTATATTTAAATATCAAAGTTTATGTAGGGAATGACCCCTAAATTTGTTTTCAGGATGTCCTAACTTGGTGGGTCATTTCCAACTCGCCTATGGGGTGCTCAACTTAAGAATACGTAGAGGGAATTAATTGATTTTGTTGTGTGATGTCAACTTATGATTGTAGATTTAGATGATTTTATTTCTTGAGTGATTTTTATGGGTGAGATTAGGTTTGTGAACTATTGGGGCCTTGAAGTAATGGTCATGTTCTTTATATCCTAGGCCCCATAGTTCTACTTTGACCCTTCCACTTCAAGGTTCATGGGGGAATGCGTCTAGGCACTTAAGTAGATTAAGTGGGATGTTTTTTTGTTCACCTTGATTTTGAATTGTTTTCATTTTGAAAATCTATTTTATTTTCATTTTGAATCTTTTTTTCCATTTGTTGATGATTTAAAAAAAAAGGAAAAATTGTTTAGATAGATCCTTCACAATCCTCAGGCACTTTAGGGCTCATGATAGCTGTTGTCTTGGTGCTCTTTGGCTGAGCTCTAGCTCTAGTGGATGATCAATCAACTTTTTGATTGCATCGACTGGTGTGTTCATATTCTGCTCTGCCTTGAGTATAGATTCAATCAATTCTTTGACTGCACCTGGCTATTTGATGACATGCTCTAAAGTGACTTATGTATGGGCATCCATTTCAACACATACTACATTGATTAGCTCTTGAATGTCGTACCTCAGGGCTATACATGCCTCTGTTTTAAGCCCTGAGGTGCATTCATAGTCATTGTACACATTGGGATCGTAGATCTTTGGTAGAGGATTTTGATGTTCTTGATGGAAATTTCACAAGATGATTGACTAGTGGGAGATCCATACTAAGAGAGTCCCCTAAGAGTGTTGACATTATCTTTTGCTTCATCATCGAGTGGGAGCAGGACTCGCTTCTAGAAATGTATCTTTATTAAGATTTTATTGGAGGATAAAAAAAAAGAAAAGGCAATGATAAAGAAATATCTTTCTTTTTTGCCAATGAGACAAAGTGTTATCACATTTTTTTGTAGGGTGATTTTTTTACATTTTTTTTGGAATTTTGCTCCAATCCTAGTGCAATATTGTTTGGGAGAAATTGTAGATTTTGGACAAAAAGAAAGAATGAAGGAAAAATGAACTGAAGAAACAAAACCCTCTGTCGATTGGCAAAACATGAGATGACGAAAAGGAAAATGAAACTCGGATCGTCTGGCTACTCTCCAGAGCAGTTGCCAATATGTTGTACCTGACCTGAAAAATCCAATAGATCCTATGGTCATGGGTACAATGAAAAAAGTGAAATAAAAATGATAAATTGATAAATCTTGGAGTTTCCATCCACGAATATATGTAAAATAAGGAAAAATGAAGACAAACATTTAAATCAATTAGAAAACACAAAAAAATATAATTTGACTCCACCCAAGGGTAGATTAGAAAGGTATGCATTAATTAGAGATCAGACTCAGTGCTACTATTATGAATGGGGAAGGTGTAAGCACCCCTCTTTTCCCAATGACTGCATTGCAACCTTTTTATTTATCTCAGATAAAAAATGATGATTGAGGTTGTTGTTAAAGAAGCAATAATAAAAATGATAAAAATATTTCTATTTTTGGGGGACCAGTGGGGCTAGAGATAGTCGTGGCTTTCCCATAATTGCTTTATATGTCCAGTTTTTAGGCGTGTTGTGGTCCCAATTGCCTCAAGACCTCTCACGAAGGAGTTCTGTCATTGATTGTTTAGAATGATGTGTAGGAAGAGAAAGAGAGAGGTATGAGAGATATATTTAATAGAGCAAGATCATATCATTGAGAAAGAGTGTGTAGATATGAACAATTATCAAAGGATCAAAGCAAGAAGAAATTACTACTATGAATATAATAGAAAAAGGAACAATTATTGTTGCGTAACCTACTAACATTAGATAGACCAGTTAGTGTAATAGGAAGGATCCTTGGATCACATGTAGAAAATAAAAGGGAGATGTTGTCGTTTCACCAGGAGAGAAGAAAGGGGCCTAAAATACATAAGGTATGGGGGTTTATTTATAGGTAGATTTTAGGGTTCAAGCCTTTTGGAAGAGGCGACAGATCATCATGAAGGGCTCCATAGAAGAACACATAGATCAATGTAGTCCACAACGTGTCATGTGACAAATGGTAATGGTTCTCCCGGTGTTTGTTGGTGGAAAAGGGCAGTCTCCCAATAGAAATGTTCTGGTGAAAATTGGGAAAAGCTTACATAAAAAGATAAGTGGGAGTTATCTCTCAGATTTTTCTAGAAAAGGTAGTTGGATAGGGATTATTTAGTTCATGACAATTCAACTGAGCAATTTGTGGAGAACATCCTATTTAATATAGAATTGAAGGACAATTGTGCACATAGAGATAAGTTAGAGTTATCTCTCATATTTTCCTAAAAAAGATAGTTGGAAAACAAATATATAATTCTAGACAATTCAATTGGTGAATTTGTGAAGAATAATCTATTTAAGGAGGAATGAAGAATAATTTCACTTTCGGTCTAAAAGAAGGTTTCTTTGCAGAAAGTCCCGAACTAGGTTAAAATTGGAAAAAAGAGTGGACAAAATAGTGGGAAAATGTGGGAATATGTGTAAAAATGTCAAAAGGGTAAAATGTGGAAAATTGGATGAACTCTATCATTAATTAGAGAATTAACATTTAAGCATTATTTTCTATCGAGTTAGAGAAAATGGGGTTTCAACACTCGTGTTACCTAGAGATCATATATCCATGGCCCCAAAAAATACCTATCTGAAGTTCTTGTATAGGGCTTAACAAGAAACAATCGATATCCTAGATCTTGGACTCAAAGTTCTCTACATCCAAGATCACGACAAGCATGTATACCTACTAAGGAGATGGGCATACAAGCATGAAACAACTACTTCTAAACATATAATGGTTAGTAAAATAATACATGCAATGAAGAGAAAAAAATGTGTAACAGAGCTACTCCCTCACCCTAGTGACATCACTCGTCGCTCATGTAGTAGCACAAAAACCAAGAACAAAAGATAGAAAGAAGGCCATCATCACACAAGAAGACAAGATCTCAGACATGGTGTGTAAAAGTGGTTCTTTAGACCCTAAGATGAAGGCATCAACAAACATCAAAGATTCCCCTAGACATTCATAAGCAATGATATGGCAAATTGATTCTTTCTTTCTCGAGAACTTGATCTATTGTTTTATGTAGAAAGAAGTAGTTCAACAATGGTCGATGTCGACAACCAATAGAAAACTTCACCACCAAATGCACCTCCTTCGAGGTTTGAACCTTGAAACCTAGGTATCATCACAGATGGAAGGATATCTGATTGATGTTCTTCAAATGATGGAAATTTTCAAAGGTTTTCAGAGGTGTATGGTCTAGAATGAGAGAACCATCTTGAAAAGGTCAATGGTGAATATCCTTTTCTGGAGGTGAATGAATTGTATTTATAGGTGGGTGTTAGGGTTCAAAACCCTATCATCCACCATGGAATTAAGTCTTCAAGACATCATAAATGTTAATAGACAATAGTGGGAGGAAGATGAATGGATTGTGGTATTGATGATCTTCTATTGATAGGCAAGGGGTTAGGATGACCATTAGAAAGAAGAGTAAAAGTCTCTTCAAAAGTCTTAGCATGACAACCATCATGAGGAGAAACTATTAGCTTTAATGTGCATATCGACCTTTAATGAATATGTGCTAAAGAACTGATGGAAGGAAAGCGCTACATGCCCTTTATTTGTTGTGAAGATGGGTTCCATTCAGAGGTATACATATGACAACCATATGAAGATAGGTTTATAAATTTCTTTGGTTGTTACCCATAGGAGTTTCATCTAAAGGCAATCGCTGGTATGTGGGGGTTGGGTTTCATCAGTTGTCAACTAAAGGAAGGGCAGAGTGATGTAAATGAAATGTTTGTCTTGGCAGGAATGCAAGCGAATGGTTTGGAAGATGTAATCCCACATGGTGGGGTGGGGTGTCTATTGTCTTGCATTGTAGGGATTGCACCTATAAAGATCAATTGACGGAGGGACCGACTAGAGGTACCACCACATCCTACACTTCTACCATGGAATTAAACTCAAGCTTCCCATGAAAACCAAGAATTTGGATCAAAACCTTATTAATTATCATAAAATAAAGAAAACCTAAATTAAAGTTGATTTTAACCTAAAATGATGGAAATGAATGAAAAATTAAACTGAAAAATGCAACTAATACTATGATGAATACATATTCATGAAATAACCCTAAACTCAAAAGTTTCTCATCCTTGAGTAACACAATATCTAAAATAGTTTCCAAATGAATACTTTCAACCCATGTGATTGCCTAAACTTCACTTCATTCTCAATTCCCTACCACTTGATATGGCCAAGTTGCACAATTTCTTGAGATCATAGAAGACATCTATCCATGTCTTCACTTACAATTTTTGTTTACTAAAACCACTTTTTCGACACTATCCCCAATACCAATAATATTTAAGAGTTTTAATGGAAATTAAGAGAATCCCAAAGAACGACAAGTATGTATATGATCTGACACTAGGGTTCCTGAAATGGATATCAAAATGAGACATTCACTACGTCTTTAGGTCGAAATTGGAGAGAAATGGGTTTTAAAAGGAATATTCAAATCTATCCTCTATTCGACTTGAGATGCAATTATTTGTGCAAATACATATACATTTTTTATTTTGTTCTATGCACATTGGTAGCTTTTACTCATTGTAAGCCCCAGCATCATAGACATGGCTATGGAATAAGCAGATGGAATAGGGAGGGGGTGTGACACCCCAAACATTGAGTTTGGCACATTTTATAGCCTTGTATTCTCATTTTTATGGATAGGGGGTAAGAAGATGGAGGAAGAAGTGTAGAAGGGAGGTCAGATCAACAACAACTTGATTTATAATTCAGTGCACTGGGCTGTTCTCCTAGTCTCATTATTCTCAAATAGTGATATGATAAGGGATCCAGTGATAATTCCATGATTTTGTTTCACTAGTTAGTTATAATAATGATGTGTTTGATCCCTCCCAGTTCCTCAAAAAACATACCATATTTTCTAGATAGACATGATGTTTGGGATCCTAGGCTACATAAGGTGATTTCTAGCCATTAGTTAATTCAGAAATTGGTAACTATGAGGATTTTATTTGAGTAGGGGAGTTAAAAGATGATGTCATGCACATATGCAAACAATAATTTTCACCTAATCCATCTAGATAATAGCTTCAATTAATAAAGAAACAAAATTTTTGAACACATGAAGTTTATTGCAATGCAAAAATTCAATGATGAGATCATAACTTGCAAATAGGTAAGTGTGGGTAGAGAGTAGATTGCATACTACCCACTCTCCATCCCGAGCTTATATATCTGCTCATCCCTAAGAAAACACTAAATCCAAGATTGATGGGAAGAACCTTGGTGGTTGGATCACAAGGCATGGTTGCTCTCCATTCAATTATAGTCATTCACCTATAACAAAAATTGTTAAAACATATGATCTTGTCATGATATTAAGTAACTTACTAAATGCAATATGGGATAAGATGTAAAAGAAACTAGAAATGAAAGTAAAACACAATTGTCTCCCAAGAAGCTCCCATGTTTAACACTGACGGCTTGACACCTAAAACTCAATAATGATATGTTGGAGGGAGAATGCGAGCAGTTGGTTGTCCAGTATATCAGCAATAGTGAAATACTATTTGAGTCATTGGACATTAACTTTTTGACTATGGCACAATGCGTGCCACATCACTCTTGAGGATAGATTGTAGGAAGTGTCTTTTGTAGGGCGTACTTCTTCAGTTGGGGGGCGAGGACTGACTTTCTACTTACACTTTCAAGCTTAAATATTTGACTTTATATATCATAGAATTCAAAGAACAAGAAAGAGAGGTTACATGCAAATAAAGCAAAGAAGCATCATTTTTGAATAGTTTATATAGAGATTAGAGTTGTTTAGTAGTACTTGATCTCCAACCTATCACATCGTTGTGTACTCCTTGTAGATGTGTGTGTTTTAATAGGCTATCTGTCGTAACTCTTCTATCTTTTGTAGTTGAAGTAGAAAATTTTGTTTTTCATCTTAGAGGTTGAAGTTGAGCTTCTTGATGACCCATTTATCTTTGTGGTCAAACTCCACTTATAGGTTTCAATACTTCCCATAAATGAGATGTAAATGAGTAGTGCCTAGGGGATTCTTGTATTGAGTTCAATAAGCATGAAGTGCATCACTCAGTTTGTGGTCCCAATATTGCCTTGTCTGACCCCCGTCTTCTCAAGAATGGATTTGATTTGGAGGTTAGACACCTCTATTTGGCCACTCGTCTGAGGGTGATATGGAGTATCCACAAGATGAGAGACTCTACAGTGACATGTTTTTAAGAAAGTGTGATCCTCCATCAGAAATTAAAGTGGGTGGATGGAAGCGTGAAAATATAATATCTTGAATAGTTTGATCACCAACTTGAAGTCATTGGACTTTTTGAGGATGGCTTCTACCCATTTGGAAACATAACCAACAATGACCAGAATGTAGGAAAATCCATAACAGGAGGGGAATGAACCCATGTAGTTGACACCCCAAATGTCAAAAATATTCACTTCTTGCCAAAGATTGAGGGGAATCTCATTCCTCTTAGAAATATGGTGGGATCATTGACATTGATTACATGACATGACAAAACTATGAACGTCCTTGAACATAGAGGGCCATAAGAATCCACATTGGAGGATTTTGTATGCAGTCTTCTTAGAACTCATGTGATCACCAATTTAGCCAAAATGACACTACTCAAGAACAAGAGGAGCCTCATGTTCATAGTTGCACCAATGGTAGAGATCATCTAAACATAATCTGAAAAGAAAAGGATCATCCCAGTATAGTGATGAATGCTTGGAATGAACTTCTTTGTATCATTTCCTACACAATTATGGATGTGGGACTCCTACAAATAGGTAGTTCAAAAATCAACATATCGTAGGATAAATGTAGATGCCTTAAATAGGTGGTCATGAGGAAAAGAGTTATATATTGGGACCATATCACTTTCTTGGATGTGTAATCTTCTAAGATGATCAATGAAAAAACTCCCAAATCCCTTTGAATCATAATTTACATATCAAACTCCTATAGTAGTAGGATCCATGTGGTTGCATGGGCATCACATCCTTCTTTGACATTAGAAACTTGATGGTGGCATGACTAGTATGGACACTCACATGAGAACCTATCAAATAGGAGAGGAACTTGTTGAAGTTGAAGAGATGAAGTGTAGCTCTTATTCTCTCATTCCATAGTTCTTCTATGCATCATCTAGAGTCTTGTTGGACTAGTAAATGACATAATGTTTCTTGTCCATATGCTATCCCATACTACACCTAGACGTAGTCATTGGAATCACACATGATCACAAAAGGAAGAGACCAATATGGGCCACAAAGGATGGGAGTTGATATGATATCTTCCTTTATAGTGATAACACTCATGTAGTCAAAATTGAAAATTAAGTCCACATCCTTCTGGAGAAGATCTATAAGAGGCTTGGTGATCTTACTAAATCATAAATAAATCTCCTATAATATCTGGCATGTCCTAGGAATTCTTGGAATTCCTTAATGGTGGTTGGTGGAGATAGATTGGAGATCACTTCTATCTTTTCTTCGTCAACTCAAATGTCTCTGGAGCTGAAATGATGTCCTAAGACAATGTACTCCTTCACATGAAGTGGCATTTTCCCCAATTTATTATAATATGTGATTCTTCACAACGTTCAAGGATAAGGTAAAGATGATGTAGGCATGATTTAAAAGAATTTTCATATACTCAAAAGTCATCCACAAATATTTCCATTATTGTCTCACAATGGCCGGGAAATAGTAGACATGCAATGCTAGAATCTGGCGAGTGCATTACATAGGCATCTGACAGAAAGCATACTTGCTAAAGGGACACATGAAGGTAGCCTTTTCTTGATCACTTGGATGAATTGGGATCTGGTAGAAACCATGTTACCCACCCAAGTAAAAAAAACCTCCTAGTGGGCGAGTCATTCTAGGACTTGATCAAAAAAGGAAAGGAGGAATTTGCCTTTCCAAGTTTTACTGTTGAGCTTGCAGTTGTCTATTAACATGTGACACCCAGTTATAATACACATGTAAATAACTTCATTCTTCTCATTTAGAATCAATGTAGTGCCTCCTTTATTTAGCACTACTTGCATGGGACTCACCCAGAGTGAGTTTTAGATGTGATAGTTTATCTCAAACATCAATAGCTTTGTCACTTGGTTCTGCAACCTCATTTAGGATTGGTTCAAATTACATTGAGGCTCAATGGAGGGCTTGGACATATTAATACTATTAATCCTAAGCATTGTTAGGGCTTGGCTTACTCTAGTCAGGTCCCTTGAGACTCTCAAAGACCTTGAAGTCAATTGTGTCAATTCCTAGTCTAAGTGTTAGGATTCTAGCTTCAATATTAATTAAGACTCTAGTTGTTTCTCGGAATGAATGCCAAAGTTGAGAGTATATCAATGATCCTCCTTGATATCCATGATGAAAAATTATAGGGGTAATATGATTTGAGGCATAGTCTCACATGGAAATCCTCCATGATACCCACAAGAGTATTCATGGAGGAGTCAACAAGTTGAATCCCAATGCTTGTGGGAAGGATGTCAGTGTTGAAGCTTAGTCATTTGTAGACGTTGTAGGGCATGATGAAAATGGTTCCCCAAGATCGACTAGACATTTCTCAAATGTGAAGTCCCTAACAAGGAAAGAATGCCAAAAGATCTAAGATCTTTGAGTTTTTTGGGCATCCTGTTCTAGATGATGTCATATACTGTCAGTGCTAGTTTCACAGTCTTAACTTCCTAGGTTTATGTGAGTGAGGAGAGATTGAAGAATTTATCCTGGAAAGAATTTTACAAAACACATTGTGGAAAGGAATATCGAAATGTATCTTCTTCATCTCTTCCTTGAACTTCATGAACCATTAGACTAGCCATGTTTAAGCTATACAGATCCAAAAAGGATCATGAGGTTTGTAGATTGGCACTGTTGGGATGGGAAGAGATGTTGATGTAGCTTCTGGATCCATCTCACAGTTGCAGATGTTTCTTATAGTTGGAGGTTCAAAAACTGGTTGCACTAGTATATCTAGCAATACAAACATAGGAGTGACTTCTTCATCCTCATAATCTTCAAGAACCTTTTTGTTTTTGTTGATGGTTGGGGATGGAGGTTCCAATAGCATACATCCAAAACATGTGGCCATCCTCCTCCTAATGATTGGGGTTACCTTCGGGTTGTCTTGTAAACAAAATCATTGGACGGAAAATGACTGCAACTATTTGTGCTAGTTGAGCATCCACATATTTATTATAAGCCTGTTGGCTTGCTAATATCTTCTTAATGGTTTCCATGAAAGTTTGATCATTAGAGACATGAGTGTACTTTTGGCTGCCCTATCCTAGGAGAAGTTGTGCTTGTTGATTTTGGGGCTATTGTGCTAGATTGTAATCATTGTGATATTGTTTAGGATTATAGCTATTTTGATGATGGCTCATCTACTATTGGAAAGTAGGAGGAACCCAAAATTGTTTATTATTGTGGTCCTACTTGAGCTGGTAAGCATTTACTATTCTGGATGATTTCTTGGCCTATTGGGGCTGTAGTACCCTATCATGGAATAGACTTGACAACATTGACTTCTTCGATGATTGGGATGCTATCAAATTGAGATTGGTTCTTGTTCAAGGTGTCCTATCGTACGTGCTTGCATTGTAGACTAGTGTGTCCTTTTGCACTACATACCTCTTGGCCCTTCCTAGAGAGAAATGAGGATGGGCTTTTCTGACCATACATCTATATGGAAGAATAAAGGTTGTCTTGTTTTAGAGCAAGAGCTTTCAAGGATTCAACAATACTTATGATATTAGACTTGTCCTCTGCCATGGAAATGGTGTGAGCACCCCTCTTTCATGAGGATCCCCAACTTTCATGGTTCTTATCTCCCTTGCTAACCACTTTCCATGCATCATCAAAGCTTTGCTGCATGAAATTTCCATTGGAGGCAACATCTAGGAATTGCATGACATCATTGTCTACTCCCCCTATAGAAGGTTTCACTAAGTTCCACTGAGGAGATGCCATGATGAGAGCATTTGTACAACAAATCTTTGAATTGTTACTAAGCTTCAAAGTAAGTCTCAGATAGATCTTTCTTGTACTAGGTGATTTCCCCTCTGATTTGATAAGTGAGGGTGGAAAGAACTTCTCAAGGAATTTACTCTAAAGTACCTCCCAAAATGTAAAGCTACAATCTTCTAGGGAATTGAACCACACACTTGCTTTTTTATGTGGGAATACTAGAATAGTCTTATCTTCAAGGCCTCTTCAAACACCCCAACATGCTTGTTTAATCCATATTGGTCTATGAACTTTTACAAGTGCTCATGTTCATTCTTATCATCTCGTCCTACAAAACTGTTGTTTTATGTTAGCATCACCCATTATGTCTTGATTTTGATGTTTTGAGCTGTAGTGGATGGTTGGACTATTGGGTTGTATATATATACAAATTTTGGTATAGATAATTCTTATAGTTCTCTCTATAGTTTTATTTCCTCATCTGCTCGTAGCTTCTCCTGTACTATAGATCTGGCTTCTACCATTAATCTGCCACATTTTGATGTGAGTGTTGGTTCAACCCAACAATTGATCTCTTCTCAATCCATCTTGGTTTGGCATACAGGAAGGAGCTTGTTGTAGGTTTTTTTGATCTTAGGGTAAAAATCTATGATGGAGTTGACTTTAGAAGAGCGTCACATGCACAATAGAAATTTCCTATGAAGTGCAAACAGTTAGGTTCAGATGGTTGAAGATAAGTTGGCCTAAAAATGATTTTCCATTGTATCAAATATAAATCCTAATTGATACAAGTTTGTTTTAATTGATAAAAAAATCATGTTGTCCCTAGAAACTATGCTAGAATTTGACATGCATGATATTACGCAAGAAAATTCACTAGGGGCGAAATCTCAAGATTTTACATTAATTAACATACAATAATCACCACCCACAAGTGCAAAGATCTTATCACAATATAGTTCAAGATTTAACCCAAAGGACAATTTCTCCAAGAATAAGCTAATTAAAGAAACTGGACAAGAACTAGTATTTATCACAAAAGGTTGATTGTTGATTATACTAAGTTGCAAATAACAAAATAACTAAATTAAAGGTTGATTACCAAATTTTAGAAACACAAGGGTGGATTGAGTTTCACAACCATGACTTATCATTCACACTCTTATTGCATCATATTTAACATGTTCGCATAAATGTTGATGTTGGGTAAATCCCCCTTTATACTTTATGATTAAACATCAGACAAATATGACTCTAATCTCTCCTTCATTTTACCTAGAGATCATACAATTATTGCCCCAGAAACCACCTATATGAAGTTCTCATCAAGGGTTTAACAAGAGACAATAAATATCTGAGATCTTGAGCTTAAAGTTCTCCACATCCAAGATCATAAAAAAAAATGTAAACCTTCTGTTCAGACAAGCTTACAAGCATAAAATGATTGATTCTAAATGTACAATGGTTCATACAAAAATAGAAGCAATAAAGAGAACAAAATATGGTAAGAGGGCTACTCTGTAAGGAGTGGGGCCCAAGAGGGGATCAACTCCCTACTTAATTTGAGGAATAAATCCATCTATTCCAAACATACTAACAAACATGTTGGTAAAGGTGAAAAAATTTCATTTATTAAGTTATGATATAAAAAATAGCCAAAGTATAACATTGAAATAATATTTTATGACTATATTTTATTTACCAAAGTTACATAATATTCTCCCACTTGAGGTTTACATTAAAGCAACACCATCATGATCTAAGTATAGGGATGTCTAAACTATCTCGTTTGTCTCCGCGAGAGTGAACTCCATAATCTAGGCCCATGTCTTCTTGCCATGTCCACCATTCCTACACTTTGAGTTGGAAGAATACCCCATAAGATAAGACAAAAATGGAAGTTGTCAACATAAAATCCGATATGTGCAAAAAAATATAGATTGAGCAATGTAAGGGAAAAAGGACATCAAATATAACAAGGCATCCCATAGAAGAGGAAAAGTACTATCCTAGTGGATATCAAAAAGAATATGGACTTCAAAATAATGACAAGAAAGTCAATAAATGATGCATTTATTAAAAAGATATGATTCATAGAAAGAATTCTTGCCATATAACAACATTTTTTTTTGGTCGGTCAAAAAGCGTGTTACTAAAATACCAAAAACTTTGGGCACTAAGTACCCCATTACAGCATAAGAGTTAAAAAAAACTCAACTTTGGATCAGAAACCTCTCGCAGGAGGTACTCAGTTGATCTCTAGAAACAAGCAAAGCAAAGAAGTCCTAACAAGCTATAAAAACTAAAAACTAGACATTCAATCTGGGGAATGGATATCAAACGCCAGGACCTCCTGTCTTGAGCTAGCTTTAATAACTTTTTGACCTTCTCTGAATTTTAGGGTCTAAGGTATCTGTATGGATTGTACATCCACCAAGAAACCTCATGAAAACTAATCCACAAAAGGACCAAGTCATTTGGAGAAGGTAGAAACAACGCATTCACACACCAGTGAGAAGACAAGGGGCAACTGAATTCCACCTTTCATTCTTTGCACATCACCAACTATCAGTATAACCACCCACAAAGTGTGGTAGTATGCAAAGGAATCAAGATTTCCTTCGGCCAAGAACCTAGGCAAACAGCCCTGTGATAACCTACGAAGGTCCTGCAAACATCTCAACCAAAATGGGAACTCAGAAGTTTAGGGAAAAAGCCCCGGCCAGAGACCAAAATCTCCATCGTGCGATGCCCTGTTTGCACAGAGGCATATCATCGAACACTTAAAGTGTTCCTTCATAACCAGAACTTAGGCGAAGCCCAAGCCAGAATATGGACGAACGAGCAGAACCAGAACACTAAGGCAACAAAGAACAGAAGAATCCATTGATGTAGACCACAGACCTCTTATCACTAGCTTTAGATACACCCACAAATTGTGATGAGTGGGGACTGAATTCAAGCAGCAACATCTTCTCCTGCTCCCCGGCCGACACCAGCTTGCGGTCCGCTGAAACCAGTACAGACAACTCTGCATGCAACTCTTTGCACAGAAGCACCACACATACCCTGCGATGTTGCCTAGCCAGTCACTCAAGAGCACGAAGCCCCTGATTGCACAGGATCATTTTGACGAGCAATTGAATGGCGTCCAACAAGTAGCAGGAGAAGACCAAAGGGAACCAGCTCGAGAGCCAACACGAGGACTCGAATGGACACCCGGAAGACCCTCAACGGACACCAAGGAGCCAACTCCGCCTAGGACGCCATAGCTGTTCTAGATGCAGACAGCGGCGCCAAGAACCTGGATTGCCAGGTCTTATCTCGGGGGGTGGGGGGAGGAGGCGCCAGGACGGTAGAGCAGCAGATGTGAGCGACGCCAGGGGAGGGCTCTTCTCCTTTCGTCTCTCTTGAATGAAAAGGAGTCGATTGAATCGAAAACGCCGACCTCAATCAGGATGCGGCTCACGCAGCGCAGACACCGCCTGCGCTTCCCCGCCGAGAAAAGCAACCGTCTAGCAGCTGGATCCGCTCGATGCCTTCACCTCCAGGAACGAACCCTACGCTTCAGTCACCGTGGCAGGAGGCCAAGGGGAGGGTGCGCCAGAGAAGACACCCCTCCCCCCAGCAGCGTCGCCGGTTAGAGAGAAACGAGAGAAGCCCTAGAGAGAGAAACCCATATTTCCCTAGAGAGAGAAACCCATATAACAACATTAATAAATCATAAACAGTATATGTAAAAATATTAGACTACTTTTATTTTATGTAGGGATGAGACCCATAAAATCTCAAGCATAAGTATGTGGGTGGAAAATGCACACCCTGGGAGGAGTAAACACACCCTTTATATATATATGAGTGGAATATGCGCACACGAGAAAGAATACACATGTCAAAATATTATGGAAGTACAAATATACTACTACAATAAATAAACTTTGTCTATTTGTACATGCACAGTGTAAAGGCAAGATACAAGTATAGTCATAATAAATCTAAAAGAGAAAAGGATGAGATCATCCCCAATATTTTATTCAAATAGGCTAGAAGACCTTCAATCATAGAATCTTATAGAATCAACAAAAATTCTATAAATAATAAAGAATTATAGAAATATATTCAATAAAGATCAAGATTCAACCAAGGAATGCCTCATATGGTATTAGTTTGTTGGTCATAATTGTATTTCCTAGATAATCAAGAAAGATGCACATACATTAAGAGAGAGTAGATCAATTGCTTAATATGATCAAGGGATGAACCATACCTCAAAGATGTTTGTCAACTTGTCAAAGTCCAAACCATTGATCCAAGTCAAGGTTCGAAGGTTTAAAACAATGATGGTTTATAAAATATCTCCATATGAATTGGTTTATGAGATTACAAGACTTTGATGATTTTTTGCAAAGAACTTGAATAGGAGGATAAGGGATAAGGTTTGGGGTCATTTCCTATTGGTCAAGTGATTTCTATGTGTGTGAAGGTCATGGAGATAGGTCTATATATAACTATTTTGCTTGGGTATCAAGAAACTTATTTATTTTTGTTTACTATAGAAAATATGTAATGTATATTGTAAAAGGAGAAAGGTTAAGCATTCGTTAACACAAAATAGGAAAGAATAAAAATAGAAAATTTTCATTCCTTTCCATTTCTTTTGGTTAATATTTCATAATATATTTCCCCTTTTTTCAACAACTTGGTCATAGAAATGTTGACTACTACATTTTCAATAAAGAGACTTACATGTATCTCATTATGTAATTACTTATTCAATGTAACATGTATAATAATTTAATGTACAGTTGTGTACGATATACATATTGAATTCCTTTTATATCCTTCCATTAATGAACCTCTTATATACATTTATTCATCCCATTATGAGTTAACTTTCTCAAAATGTTTCTCTTCTCACTTTAGAGTCATTGAAAACATGTATAACAATTTTATTCCAATAAAAGACATCTATTTGATTAATATTAGGTTAGATCCAAAATCCTAAATTTGGGGCAACCATATATATAGTTGATATGCTCTACAACAATAATTTATAGAGGAGGTAGGTGCTAATAAAATTATATATCCAAAACCAATTATTATAGACATGTGAATTTAAAATCAAAAGGGTGAAAACATTATCTATCCAACCATTTTCCTTTTCTCCTTGTTTTTAGAAAATTTAGGAGGCAAATAGAGGCTTACTAAGGAAATCATTTAGTCAAGATTGTTATTATTTCATATTTGGATTAATTAATTGAATACATAAATTTGGGATTTTTTTTGTTTCCAAACAATTTATAATCGAGTTAAAATATTTGTTTCCCTTATGATATGTTAACATGATTGTTTTAATTTATTTATTTATTTCAAACATTAAGTAGAGAGAATTAGTTCTTTAAAATTTGTTCTAATTTAGTAAATATATTTTGTATTCCACATTGTAGAATTTTTGTAAAAATTAACTGAAGTCAATCATATTCATCTTTCCCCTCAAGCGAGCAAAGTAAAGTCATCCAGATTACATAAGATCACACTTAACCACCACTCATTATGTAATACATGTGACCACATCAATAGAACCCCTTCAGGTACAAAACCTCACCCGACCAAGAACGACTCATCATCAGACCACACCTCACCAATTTGAAACATACACTCCCCTAAGGAGCTTCTTGTCAAAACAACCACTCCCTTTCCTTCCACTAAAGTCAGCTAAAGAGCCCCCCATGTATTCAACGTATGTATCTATTCTGCTAGCATAACCATCATTATCTAGTCTATTCACCATCACCTCTATCGATGACAGGATGAAACATCCATCAGAATTCTAAATTTGTGATCCTATGAGAGCATCCCCCCACTGCAGTTCCAAGAAATCACTGAGGAATGGACTCCTCAGACGTTGACAGGTGCCAAATGAATCTTGTACCCATCTCAAGACAAAATGTTCCTTTGCACCACGGGGAACCCCACTAGAGACATCAGAAACAATTGTCAATGGGACCCCCACCTTGGATGGTAGAACCAACATAGATCATTTGTGCATCCTGCACTCCTTCTGCAGGTGACCGAGTTTCTTACAATGAAAGCAAGTTAGCAATTACTTCAATTTATATTTCTATAACTCATATTCCATTATTAATTTTTGATAACGATAATTTTCCTTAGATTTATCATGATTGTACATTATTATTTCCCTTCATGTAATATCACAATTTTATTTACTACAACCTCACTTAAATTATATATATCAGAAATACAAAATCTTTTATACTTCATTTAACATATCAAATGTTTTTAATAATAACTAATTAATATTGTTGGCATTTTTTGCATTTTCTTTTCTTAATGAAATCGAGATAGTTATGATTGTTCAAATAATGTGAAACGTGGAACCCAACCTAAATGGGACCCAAGGAACTCAATTTTACCATTATATATGAGTGTTGAGATTTCCTTTTGTGGGTTCCAATGCAATTAGAGTTTCAAGCTCCTCACCATTATATTATTATATCATTAAATCAATACTATTGTTATTTATTATTTAGAGTCTCATTATATTCACATTATTGTCAAAAGATTTTCTCTATATTATTCTACATGAATCTCTAAAGTTTACTTATTTAACTTATTTGGTCCATCAATTCAATATTTATTTAAATAATGGAATATTATCCATTTTTTTTTACATCGAGATACCAATTGTTATTCCAAACAACATTATTCCTCTTATTGAACATATTCTACCCATTATTTTCATTTTAGTTAGCAAAAGAAACATATATGAATTTAGCCACCTAGGGTTTGTGGTGATCGACTTGGTGATCGTGCTCCAAGCTTTGTGGAGGGGGGATCCCATCCTCCTCGGTGCCCAATTTTATGGCCTCTAAGACTCAATTTCCTGAGGTACCGTGCAAAGCCTGGAACCAGGTTCTTAGTGGATCAGATGCATTCAAGGAGCATAATTTTGATCCTCTAGAGAAGAAGGATGGAAATAGATTCGTCACCATATACGATTGCACTTATGAAGCCATGGAAAAGTCTTGGGAGAATATTGCTATCCTCTATGTCATGGGCAAGCATCCATACTATCATCATTTTCTAGCTTGACTTAATTTCTTGAGATACCAATTGTTATTCCAAGCATCAATCTGAACAATTCTTCCTTCTACGCTTTAACTGTGCCGAAGATATGACGAACATCATAAACATAGGCCCTCGATAGTTTGAGAATAGGATTGTGGTTGTGAAAGACTACAAAATGGGAGATGATCTCAAGAAGGATTTCTTTAGTTCAATTCTGGTTTGGATTAATATACCCAACATTGGTAGGAACTGGTCTCCTCGAGACATTGGCATTGTTGCAAGCGGCATTGGGAAGTTGTTATGCATCGACTACAAGACAATAGGCCAAGAGTCATTGGGTGAAGCTCGATCTCTTGTGGAACTTGATGTGGATGAGGAACCTCTTGCTGAAATCTGGGTCAACATGTCCAATTGAGACCCCACTGTAGTTTCCATCAATTACGAGCATGTTCCTAAATGATGCTCAAATTGTAGGGTTTTTGTTCATGACAATAATGACTGTCCTTTGAAGAAGACGACCACATACACTAAATCCCAGTCCAATATCTCTATTCACGCTCCTAAACAAGTTTTTAAGGTAGTGTCTAACAACAAGAAGAATAGTACTAATGATCAAGCTGATATAGAATCTATCCCAGTCAGTAATAGGTACGAGGGACGAAACAATGAGGAAACAAGCATTGTTGATGAGTTTGTTCCCATTACCAATGAACAAACTATTGACACTAAGAAAGGTATAGAAGAAGTGACTAAAACCAAGTCGTCATGCTCGAAGGACACCTAGGGATCCACTGTGGGATCGCATGATGCCATCCAAAGTACTAGTCTAGTAGAACAGATGGGTAAGGAGAACGATGAAGACAAAGGGGATGGTGAGTTGAGCAACACTCCTATGTCTAGGAAGAACAAGACTGCTAGAGTGAGCGGGTCATGCAATACCTATTGAACTAGTCAGGGTCATTAATGACCATCCTTATGACTAATGTCCGTGGTTCTGGGAAACCACAAAAGAAAAGGGAGGTTATAAGATCAATCTTAGAAGCCCAGGCTACACTATATGTGCTAGTTGAAACTAAAATAAAAAACTTCATGAAACACACTTCTTCCAAGTTGTTCCCTGACGGATGGAAATGGATTTCCAACCATGACAAAGACCCGAATGGTCGTATTTGTATTGGATGGAATTCTAATTCTTGGGATATACTTTGTCTACATTCTAATGATCAGCAGGTCACCATGGAATGCACTAACAAAGGGGGACTTGTCATCAATGTTACTACTATTTATGCTCATAATATTTCTCAACAACACACCTCTTTATGGTCAACCTTGGAGAGGATTAGTTCTACTATCTTTGAACCATTGTTGGTAATTAGAGATTTCAACAACATTAGGAAATGGGAAGAGAAGGAAGGAGGATGAGAGGTACCAACTATAATACTCAGCTCCTTCAACACCGCCATTGACAACCCTGGCTTGACTGAACTGCCATTAGTAGGCAATGAAATCTATACTTGACATAATAGGAAGGGTACGACTAAGAGAATAGCGTGCAAATTAGATAAAGCCTTGTTTAATGATGCATGGCTAGACAAGTTCCCAGGCACCAAGATGAACCTGCTAACTTTTGAGTTCTCTGACCATTTGGCAATAAACATCAACTTGAAGGAGCTTGCTAGGAAGAGATGACTATTTCATTTTCTCAATTTTTGGATGGACTGTCCTAGATGCAAGGACATCATTGCTAAATATTTTCTCACTCAACAACAAGGTAATCCTCTATTTTGTTTTGCTCAAAAACTTAAAGTAGTCAAGACTGAACTCAGGCTTTGGGCTAAGAAATACGTCAATCTTAAAAATCTGATTGCTAAAGAAAGATTAGAGATGGGAGATATCTCTAGAGTGCTTAGAAGAAACCCATAGGACTGTGATCTCATATAAGTAGAAAAGGTCACATATGATCACATTTATATTCTATCTAAAGCTGAAGAGCAGTATTACTAGCAACGTAGCAGGCTGGATAAGATCTCCAATGGGGATCACAATACTAAATTATATCATTCTACTGTCAAAAAATGAGATGCAATTAACTGCATTACTAAGCTTTTTGACACTAACGACAATAACTTGGTTGATGAAGATAGTATTGCTCAGGAATCAATCAATTTCTTTGAAGGCTTATACAACCATAATCAAGAGGATTGTGACACCAAATAATCTTGATCTTGATTGGCTCCAACAAGTGACTAATGAAGATAATGACTACCTTTGCAAGCTTCATGATATGTAGGAACTTAAAGACGCTATTTGGAGCATAGGGCCGAATAAAAGCCTTGGTATGGATGGCTTCAATGGCTTCTTCTATAGAAGCAATTAGGAGTTAATCAAAGATGACCTATTGCATGCTATTTCTTGGTTTTTTGTAGGTGGAAACATGGTCAGGCATATCAACCATGTCTTTGTTGTTCTTATTCTGAAGAAGGATATTGTCTCTACTCCTGTGGATTATCACCCTATTTCCTACTGCTCAATGCTCTACAAAGCCATTACTAAAATTATGACAAGGAAACTTGCTACTATCATGCCCAAGCTCATATCCATCAACCAAGGTGCCTTCATATAGGGTAGAAGTATTGAGGACCACTCACTATTAGTTGTTGAGTTCACCTTAAACTTCAACACTCAAAACATATTTCCATCTTCTTGTGTAAAGCTCGACATTACCAAAGTCTTTGACTCAGTTGGTTGGAACTATCTCTGGTGCTTCCTGAGAGGTATGGATTTCTGTGACACTTGGATACAACTCGTAAAACAATGTGTGACTACACCTTCCTTTTCACTACTGCTCAATGGGAGTGCTGCTGGATTCTTCAAAAATGCAAACGACCTACGTCAAGGTGATCCTTTGTCACCATTGCTCTTTATCGTTTCCATGGAAGGATTCACTAGGATGATTGACATGCCTATGTCTTCAAGGCAAATCAAATCCTACTTAGTTAGGCGAACTAAAGTCCTATCACACCTTTTATTTGTTGATGATTTGATCATCTTCATTGAAGGCAGGAAGAACATGTTGATGTGATCATCTTCATTCGGCAAGATGTCAGGCATGAAATACAACCCCAGCAAGACACACATCTACCTATCCAAATCATGCAAGCATAAATCTGAGCTAGTGGATACTTTGAGCATTCAATGTGGTGGTTGGCCAACCAAATATCTGGGATTCCCCATGGAAGGGGGTAATCTCAAGGGTATACATTTTCATGAGTGTCTAGACAAGCTCAAAGACATGACGAGCAGATGGACAAGTTCAAAAATTTCAATGGTTGGCATAACCATACTCATCAAGCATTGTTCTATGGGACTGATAAACTACTAGTTACAACAAGGAGAGGTTCCTCACTGTGTCCTACATAGCATGGGAATCATGCTTGGTGATTTCCTTTGGTGCATCCCGGTTCATTCAGCTAGCTGGTCTCATCTTGCTTTTCCTAAGGCTGAAGGTGGTCTCGACCTGAAGTTATTGACTAATCTAGCTGATTATCACACCATGAGAAGAGTAAAAAGATACTCTTGGATGAGTCTGTTTGGAGTTCTTGGATGAGGTTAAGATATGGTTCTGACCTCAGTACCACACCCAGGTATATTAAAGGTTACTCAACGTCTTGGAGGATAATGAATGTTGTGTGGCCTAATTTCATCAACCTTGATGACTCAGTCCTATGGGACCTTTGCCGGAAAAAACAAAATGAAGATGGTGCTTTCAGGAATCTGTGGCTTCCTCATCACCATCCAAAGTGGAGCCTAGCTTCTTATAGAGCGATCAAATCTATTCTACCTACCATGGACAAAATTAGTACATGGTCTCTTATGTGGACACTCGATGCTGCCTATGTAAAAATGATAATGAAACAGCCAAACACCTCTTTAGTATCTACTCCTTATGGAGATATCTTTGGTGTCGATCTCAACTCAAGCTAAACATCAGATGTTCATATTCATTAGTCCAATGTCTGTGAGATATGGGCAGGGTTAGGAAATCCCAAGCTATCGTGAAACTTTGGGTTCACAATGCATGTGTTCATATCCTTTGGTCTGAACGTAACAAAAGAAGACATGGGGGTAAGGAGGTGGACTATGCGGACCTCTTTGCAACCATACAAGAAAACATCAAGATGCTATATAATATGTATAAAGGTACGACAACTGACATTCCTTCCAAGACAATTAGAAATTGGAATCTATGCTAGTTGTCTAGCTTTGTAGTCTCTGTTAGCTAAATGTTTTTCATTTAATGCTTTGTAAATTTCACTTTGGTTGTAATTTGTAACTTTTCCCCAATTCGTTGGGTTTGGAATATATTTACCCAGATTTTCCAAAAACAAAAAACATATATGAATTTAATTACATGTCAGCACATAATTAATATGAATGTATTGTACTATGTGATGTTCATTATAGAACCTATTTCTACATAATATGTGATATGCATTATTATACGACATACCTTTTATCCTTGTTTGGTCAAATCTAAAGAATTAATCATTCTAATTTGCTAACCATGAGAATCGGATTTCTAGAGTCAATATGCTAGGTTTGGGTATGTTACATACTCCATACACCCTAGCGAGATGACTACTTACTCATGGAAATAGTAACAGAAACAAGAACATAAGAGAGAAAGAAGGCCATCATTATAGGGGAAGAAGGGAACACGGTCATGGTGTGCAAATGTAATTCTTCATACTTTGAGAACATGTCAATCAACATCAAAGACACCCTAGACGTTCATCAATAATGGGATGGAAGCCTCATTCTTTATTTCTTAAGACCTTGATCTATTGTTGTCACTACTACAGAACCGACCTTTGGTGTTGGTTATTTAAGGCCTTTGGTGATGGTTAAAAAGCGACACATATGTGGGCAACACTAAAAGGTAAACCCTTAGGCGTCCATTTGAAAACCGACACCAGAACCCTTCGTGCCACCCAAAACGCACCAGTAGGACACCATCAACGTCAGTTTCTTAGTAATAACTGACGTCATATCACCTGCCGCCACAGTTGTGCTGGCCAGTAGGACCGTGTTGTCTGGCCACATTAGACAGTGGTTTTTTGCTATTAACTGACACTGTAAGCTTTTGTTGTCAATTTTCAACTAATAATCGATGCCTATGTTTTGATTTTTTTTCTTATTAGTTTGCAGGCCTGTTGTGGACGGTCGCATGATGCAGAAACCTATAGTTCAGTGGAACTGAACTGCAGGTTTATGACATCCATTGATATCTACCAACAACAGGCCACAAACCTACAAAATTAACAAGATTCATTATCACATATTTAGCAACCTGCAGTTCCATTCAATTTTCACACATGTAGAAACATTCAGATACATATAGAAACATTCATGTAGCAACCTACAGTTCCTTTCATTTTCACATTCACACATGTAGAAAATCCATGTAGCAACCTGTAGTTCGTTTCATTTTCACATTCACACATGTTGAAACATTTAGAAACATGTAGAAATATTCATGTAGCAACCTGCAGTTCCATTCAACTTCATATTTACACATGTATAAACACTCAGACACATGTAGAAACATTTAGACATGTAGAAACATTCACACATATGACAATTCAAAAAAATTCATTTACAAAATATCATTCTTTAGTCATTATCGCTATCAACATCCCAATTATATTTTAAAACCCCCACTACTTGTATGGCTTTCACCCATTCTTCTCTTACATCATTTAATTCTTCCGTCGTATAGGAAGCATGTACATCTGATAAGGCCTTACCTGTAGTGGGGTCAATTTTAAACACATGCAAAGAGAATGATGTATAAGAGAATGATGTATATATATAATTAATAATATATAAATAAAATTGATATATTTATATCATCTAATGAGACTATATATAATACCTCAGGTATGGTATCGAGGTCCAAGATCTCACCTTATCCATAGCTCTATCATAGATGTATTCAACCAATCATAGCGAAACAACTCCAAAATATTTTATATAAATAGTTTGTTTTCATATGATTGACCTACAACATCTGCATCTATAGAAACATTTATAGGGCAATTTATATCATGTTCGCCTAACCATACTACCATACCCCTACAATTAGGACCTAACGGGGTATTTAGGTCATGTGGAACCCAACTTGGTAATGTAGGAGGTGGAGGTGGAGGCCTAGATGCTCCGGGTGTCTTTGTTTTAACCTGTATATATAATTTCAGATCAATTGACCTCATATATACACACTAACAATTTAACATAATGTAAATTTACCATACAATTTCAGTATAGACGACATTCGATTTCGGCCACAATATGACTCTGCCTTCTTCCTCACCAAGTGTTTCACAATCTGGGTGGGCATATGGTAATAGAAGATCTATCCAATTGGGGAATATATGTAGCGGGCTCACAAAAACCCAACCATCTGGTAATGGAGACCCATGAAACATTTCCCCTGGAAGGGATGGGTAAGCCAATGCCTCTGGAACGACATATTCTTTACTTTTTAGATGACATGGCTTCAACCCCTACAAATTTACATAAAGAATGTTATATACATATATAAACAACATCTTGAAAACATATGATCTTGAAAAGACTACATACTATGTCATAAAAATACTTACAGCGGATGTGCTAGGTGGTGTTTTTACAGGATTACTCCCAACCTCTGCAGTAGGAGTAGAGCGGGACGCCATAGGTACTGTTTAAGTGGTAGTCAGAGATGTCTGCCACTTGCTCATTGCTTCACGGAGTGTCTTATCAACTCCTTCCTTGACTCTCTTATCAACTACTTCATCGACTCTCCTATCAACTATCTTATCTACCTATAAATGGATAAAAGAAATGTTAGCTTCTGATTATTGAATTCCCTTTTACAATAACACTATAAAAAAAGAATATGTTACCTCTTCTTGTGAAATTCCTGCTTTTGGGACATGTTTGCGCTGGGATGGCCCAAAGAATGCTTTGATGCCCACACCAGCGCCTGCACCCCCAACACATCCAAGATGCTCTAGGTTACCCAGAGCAACTGTCAATTCATCCATTGTGCCCTCAGGTATGAACTTGACTTGTTTCCTCAGCTCGTGCAGCTCCCGCTAATCGCCATCAACAGAAATAGGTAAGTTAACACCACAAATAATCAATAATCGAATGATTGCTCTAAGAGTTGTATTTTACCATTTTTGCATCTGCCTCAACAGTTACATGCTTCTTTATTTCTCCCTTCTTATTTTGCCTCCCATCTATCTAGACATCATGGCGAGGAAGAGGTGTGGTACCTATAGTAGAGGACTCCTGAGTAGAAGTAGACTGAGCAGTACACTCAGCCTGTAGTCTTTGGCGAACGCATGCATATCCCTTTGGACCCATTGTGTGGTCATGCACATTCAGTGCACGCCTTGCTCTTTGTGCCACACTGATAGCCTAGTTAGTATGCACATTGATTTGGTTAGTAACACTAAAGGTTAATGTTACAACCCCAATTTTTGGGTTCATCTAGTGAGAAATGTAATTTCTCATATTAAAGATAATTGAACAAAGAATGGTATAGTTTGTTTTGAATACATGGATTTAGTTTACAATAGCCTTGATGTCTGTGTTGTGGGCTTTATTGGCTATTGGGCCCAAATAACAAAGAAAATTCAATTAGTAATTGAATAATTGAATATTTGAGAAAAGGAAGAGGTAGAAACCTCTAGAAGGCAAAGAGATGTAATCCAAGGATGGATTTCGTGCCTCTTGGGTTCCTTGGGTTCCAAGGAGTCCAAAGTTGCAAAAAGAAAGCAATAAGAAAAGAAAAGATTAATTAGGTATTTCTTTATTAAGAAAGAAATTGAAAACAATGAGAAAATGTGGAAAATAAGTGAAAAGAGGTATAATAGAGTTATCCTTGGTGGAATTTCGTATCCCAAGGATTTCGAATGATAAAAGGAATGCCAATGAGGAAAATAAAAGAGAAATCCTCAAAAAGAGATATTTTAATGAGAAATAAACAAGATAATGTGAAATAATGCATAAAGATGCATCTAGAAGGATAATAAGTATCCAATAAAAAGAATTTCGAAATATAGGAATGTCTTGGGATCCAAGGAGTCCCAATAAAGAGGAAAGAAAGAGAAAATACCAAAATTTGCAAAATAAAAGATAATATGATACATTATTAATGATTTTGGTGGCATTATTAAAAAGGAAGTGATTTCTATTAAAAGAAGATAGAAATTCGTGCCAAAGAATTAAAAAGCAAACATAAAGTGAATAAGAGAAGGGGAATTTAGAATTCCTAATATCCATATAATAGAGAAAAACCAAGGATAAAGAAGAGAGAGAATGTTACTTCTCTTTGAAGGAATTGACTTCTCCTTGGAAAGGGACCCTTGGATTCGTGGATAGCCGACCTAGGGCTTCTTTATTCATCCCTATATATAGGGGTAGAGCCCAAGGTCGAGTTCCAGAAAGATCCCACATCTCCCACCCTCTTTCTCACCTTCTTCTTGCTTCCTTACGTCAAAACCCTAACCCTTGAGCGTAGCAATATCCTATAGCAACAAGGGGACGCGAAGGAGGTGCATTGGAAGCCCAATGCTCCCACGACGACGCCATAAGTGTGAGGTTATCCTTCCATGCTCTGGAACCTGCGCCAAGACCGCTAGATGACTGCAGGTCGTCCACCAATCACAGGCTTTGTGCACTTGTTTTAGCCTGTTAGGCCACACCCTGGGCAGCAGCCCAGGTGCAGCCGAAGGCGGTGGGGCTAAGGGCGAGGAGTAGCAGCAGCCAGCAAGGCCCTGGAGGTGGAGAGCAAGCTGCAACCTACTACAAAACGCGGCGCAACTAGGGCAACTCGATGTTGAAGAAGCTCAGATGTCTGTTGGACGGTTCTACACTTCACAGGCTAAAGAGATGATCCACTTACGCGGGGGTTGGAGCATCTTTTCGAAATGTTTCCCAAAGCATGTTTTGCATGGGAGTGGCTACGTGGCGCAATCCGATTGGCTGAGAGGTACGTTTCCTTGCAAAAATCATATCTAATGATTGGTAACTCCGATTAGGACAAGTAATATATGAATTTTTATCAGAAGAACACAAGAAATCCAATAAAAATAGTTTTATAGCTTGAATCTGATCATAGTTGGTAATGTTGTGTAAATTATCATCTTTAAAGAATTAAATATTAAGAAACCCTATTTTGAAATGAATAAAGTGTTTAATAGGGTTTAATGGATCATTAGAGTTGATGTTAACCTATTAAATGTAAAAAGGTACATTATGTTCAAAAAGGAAGAACTTTGCACGTGATTCGTCTAATTTAGAGTTTATGTTCATAAATATGATTAAAACTTGAAAAGGACATAAAGTTATCATCTTTAATGATTTAATTAAGGAAAAACCCTTAGATTTGATGATAGATGGACTTAATTACGTTATTTGGATAATTCAAGCTGATATTAACCTGTTGTTAATAAAAGTGAAAATAGGATCTAAATAGATGATCTTTTTATATAATTGGCTTAATTTAGGGTTTCGTGCATGATTATGCATTAATGAGCTTGAAAACCCTAATTTAGGAGAATATGTCTTTTAATTGGTTTAATTGTTCAAATCCATGAATAAATAGGGATATGATGATCCTAAGTCAATTTGGGTATAAAAGACTATTAAAATGGATAGTTGAGCAATTAAGGTTCATATAAACGGAAAAGAGTATTTTAGGGTTTGTTGACCTAAAAGGGATAAAGTTTGAGGAATGGATCTAAGAAACCCTAATGAAGATTAATGAAACTCTAAAATGGATACAAAAACCCTAGAAAGTGAATCCAAGTCAATAAAGTAGATTCTTGATAAAGTGTGTAATAAATAGAGTGCATATTCTTTTCAGGAATTATGTCATGATTGAATTGCTAGCTTGCATTTCATTCTTGGATGGGTTTACTTAATGCTTGTGAAATCATCAAATCAGGTATGTGGTTACGCTTATGAATAATCACTTTAGTTTCACGGCTATTTCCGAATGTTTTATCGGTTGCTTGAAAATAACTGTTGGATGCTTTTATTTCATGCAACTATAGAGTGACTATGACTATCACTATGAATATACATGTATAACTGGCTAGATCTGGGTCCACCTCTGTGGCTGGTAGAGGCTAAAAAGGGGTAACCTAGAGTAAGGTCTAGGTTATCGTGGGTTAGAAATTGGGCTACCAAGTGTAGTGCCATGAGACCCATTAGCCTGCCATGAGTCAAGGAGTGGGCTACTTAGGAGTAGTGCCATGTGACTCAACCCTAGAAACTGGTTCACCTATAGGTGGGACCATGAGGGGTTTAATGGGGATCTACCATAAGGAAGGTAGTATCCAGGTCCACTATAGGGATAGCACAGAGGATAGGGTACTCATGGATCACGGAGTTATATTTAAAACGTAATCTTGGTTGTTAAATGATTAATTGAATGGTTATGTTGTTATCATAGTTGCACGTTTATTGTTTCCCCCACATACCAGCTTCGGCTGACCGACGTTTTGTTTGTCGGTGTTTTAGGTTCAAGCCAAAAGGACAAATAGTAAATCGTCATATTGCAAAATACATGATGTAAAATGCAAGGAGGATTAGTTAGAGTAGAATGCATACATGGATAGAAGTTTAGAAATTCAAAGTTTTCAAAAGGTATGAAAAATTTTATTACAGCTTTTCGGTATAGATTGTGGAAATTTAATAATTGTTCTTGATTAAGTGTCGAACCTTTGATCTGGAAGTTATGGGTACGGCTTCGACCTCTCGGTCTCCCTTAATTGGGGGTTACCAGGAGGTGGGGTCGTAACATTTGGTATCAGAGCGTAGGTTCCTCATTTAACCATTAATAATTATTAAATTTTACAAACTCCATAGAACCCAAGGGAGTTATTAGAGGATTATCCAAAAGACGGAGGTGTCTATAAAAGGATCATGACTGGGGGTTGGCAATATTTTCCTCCGCACCGCTAGTCAGAATACAAGGACTCCACGATCTGTGTGACTGCCTGGCCAAAGTCTTAGGGTATGAATCAAAATAAGATACCTTTAGGACTTTCTTATCTTATTCATCCCTTCTTATCACAAACTCCCTTAAGGACCTTAAGGATTAGGGTTTTCTCTCTCCTCCTCACCCTCTTGAGCTATGGGTAAGGTTGATAAGGTTTAAGAGATCCTCCACCAAATTAAAGGAAAAGCATGTAAATAAGATGTCATGGACATACACTTAATAGATTAAGAGCAAACTAAAGAATAGATACATGCTTAGGTCGTATGACATAAGTTGTCATGCCCTCAGGAGAGACTTGAGGGTATACCTTCTTGTCAAGAGGATAGGAAAGAGAGTTAGTCTTAGAGATAGAGATCTCCATTACAAGAAACGACCTGACACATCCTCTGAGGATGATGTAAATCCTAACACTAAGTGAAGGTTAGAGAGAGAGATGGCAAGATGAGTTAGGCCAAGTGTTTGGATGAACATGTCTTGGATGGCGTATGAGCTATGAGAGGTTGGATGACCTAGTGCCTCTGGTGACCCAACCTTGGGAAGGGTTGTGCATGTTGGAGTGAAGGATATCTCCTTCATTTATGAGGTTAGAGAAGAACCTATGGAAACCCCATGAGCTTATATGGGCATAATAGTCACCCAAAATGTATTAGTAGTGCGAGCTATGGGTTGAAACCTTGACTGGGAGAGTTTGATGGATAGCTTATGTGATAAGCCTAAGGGGCTATAGATAACCTTGAGCGAACATGAGTTGAACATAGGCTTCATCTAGGTAGGGGCATGCTTTTGAGTTTGACCCTTCACGAAGAGAGGACCTCTAATGGTGAGATTAGTTGTAGGGTTAGCTCTAGAGAGAGAGAAGGAAACCCAACAAGAAGGTTGGAATCCTAGACTCTGGGATACGAGGAGAAGTCAGGAGTTGAGGATGATGTGACCTAAGTGGATGATAGTGTTCATCACATGCTTGATCCCTAGAGGTTGATGATGTCTTAGTTGCCATGGGAGGAACCAAACCCTAGAGAGAGGATGAGGCTTCTGGCACTTATGAGCCTATGGTATAAGAGTTTACCATCTGAGAAAGGAAGAAGAAGTTATGTATACCCTAGAGAGGATTAGTAACAGGTTATGAGGCCTTGTACCTTGTTGGTTGTCCTTGAGGAGGACCCAACTCTAAGGGTTTCTCGAGTTGAAGGATGACAGGAAGTGCATGTCATGCCTTTTGCATGCTTGATTCGTGGTTAAGAGTTTGAGCATGTAGTTGGACACCCAAAGGTGAACCTAGGGTTCCTAGGCCTAAGAGGGGAAGCAGTGTACCTTATGCTCATGACGAGAATTAAGTTGCTATAGTTTCGAGCATGGTACTCCTCATGTATAGAGGAAAAGGGAAGCCCCTTAAGTTTAAGGTATGTTTGATGGACCCCTCACAACTAGGATGATGATAAAGGAAGGTATGATCTTGATCCAGCATGAAGGAAAGAGGACAAGTATGACCTATCATGGTTCAGTAGGTGATCTTCTTGTGCCTTAATAGCTTGCTAGGGTTAAGTAGGCTCATGTGGATGTAAACCCTAGACCTAAGAGCTTTTGTGACCTTGTTGTCAAGAGATAGTTTTCCTCCCATCCTGGGAGAGGGACCCTTTGGTAGGGTGTATACCAGTTTTGTGGGTTTTAAGAAAACCTAGAGAGGTCTCATAGGATCTTGAGAAGCTAAGTGAAAGGTACATGGTATGAGAATGAACCTACAGACCCATAGATATCCATGTCTAAGTGCATGTGGATGAGTTACCATGGAGGTAACCAGTAAGGGGCCTGACCAAGGTAGGCAGGTCACCATGACCCCTATGAAAAGATGGATGTCAGCCAATGTATGAAAAGAGAGATGATGAAGGCTTGGGCAAGGTTCTAAGTTGGACATGTACTATAAATGGAGAATCCTAAGTCTATCCTAGGGTCAGGTAGGGATAAGACCGATGGAAATAGG
Organism: Alisma plantago-aquatica; assembly: GCA_963693085.1. Lineage (NCBI taxonomy): Eukaryota > Viridiplantae > Streptophyta > Magnoliopsida > Alismatales > Alismataceae > Alisma > Alisma plantago-aquatica. The sequence continues at coordinate 379,101,885 of OY856410.1, forward strand.
AGTTGCCTAATTCTCCAGTTGCACAAGACCATAGGGTCGGGAGGTAACAACTATCATTATCTGAGGGCCATGGGTTAGGAGATTGATAACCTTCATGAACTCATGGGACCCAAAGGGAAGATGAGTAGGGCACTCTCTTGATGCATGAGGGAAGAGGGATGACCCCAAAAGAGCTGGTACCCTATAGACCTAGAGGAGATGACCAAGGATATAAACCTCAGTAGGTTCAAGACTAGTTTTCCATGAAGGTAACTTTGATATCGAGATGATTGTGATGTAGAGACATAAGTTGCGCGTTTCATCTTAGATTGGAAGGTGTACTGGAAATGTGGGATGTACCATCTCTACTCGTGGAACAAGTAGAACTTTGTATTTGGACGGCTGCCAAATGCTTATTTGCTCTTGTTATGGGAGTGAGAGATAGGACAGTATGCATGCCATACACCAAGGATAAAAGATGGATATGAGTTGGAACATTGCTATGAGGTAAGAGGACAGAGATGATAACCTATCCTTGTGGAGTAAATAATACATAAATGGTTTACAAATAGTTAGAGTACTAAGGTAATCACATTATGAGGATGTTTTTATCATGAGATATGAGTCATACAAGATTTGAGTTTGATCACCAAGAAGATCGGTTCAAAGTGTTCTCAATAAAGATAGACTTAGAATTCGAGTTTGAGATGATAAGTGAAATGTGTGGAAGTGTATGTCCTCAATGTTACCTAATACCTAAGGATGTGAAGTGGTAATGGATGTTCTGGTTGAGATGTATCTGACTAGTTTGGCTAGAAGCTAGAAGAGGTTGTTAGGCTAACCCTAAGTTTGGAAAGGAGATATGTTTGGCTAATACTCTGATGTAATGAGATTTGTTGAACAAGTTAATGGTTGTTTGGTTAGCCAGTCTAGTCCTTGATGCAATTAAAGGATAGTGGTAGAACCTCAGACGCACTTCTTTGGAAAAGAAGGTGATGAAACCCCGACTAGAGTGGTTTAGGGTTTTTAAGGAATCGATCTTAAGGAGATCATGAGTTTAAGATCACCATATACTGTACCACCAAGATAATAAGTGATAGTAGGACTTTGGATAAAGTTGCATGTGGTATATGGCCATGCAAGCCAGGAGGTAAAGGACGAACCCCAGTAACCCAGTGTATCGATATAGAGGACAAAAGAGTCCCTGAGAGGGAATGGAAGTTCATCATTATGAATGTGGTGATAATTATCCCCTAGACCAAGGAAGGTCAAGATGAAATATGGGTTATGGTAGATCACCTTACCTAGATGACATGAGAAAGAAGAGAGTTCTGTCAAGAGACAGATCGGGTTGAACTACATATGAGAGAGATGGATCAACTACACCATGAGGTTGAGTATAAAAGCTCTTGAGTTTGACCTAAAGGTTCCCTTCCAAAGGGTGGAAATAGGTACATGGAGGACTCGATGTTAGTATAGTTCATCACCCTTAACTAATGGTTAGTATGATCGACACTAAAGGGTCTGATGAGAACATATGTGCTCATTCAGGGTGATAGCTAGAGACAGTTCTTGTCCTATGAGAGATGTGAGGATAACCACCATAGCTTGTATTGGGATTTAAAGAAGCTCTGTAAGAGAGGTTGTGTCGGTCACCACTTCAGTAAGGTTATGTTGGTGAAAGGACCATGTGATGGTTAGAAAAGGACCACAGTGTGTGTAGATGAAGTCACTTTGATCGTGCAATGGCTGAAAGGAGCCTAGAGATGACAAGAGTCATGAGAAGATGCAAAGTAGACTGACATGCAGTTCACTGTGGGAGAATATGTGACATGAAAATCCGACACCTCTAAGTTATAGCTAAGAGAGCTGAGTCCCTGATGCATGGGTTCTTTTGACATGGTTTGGTGGAGAAGGTTAAGATTGACCTTACCCCTCAGGATAAAGTAATGTGTGATGAGTTCCATGTGTCCAATTTAGAGCACTATGTGAGGTGCCCCGACCATGTGTTGAGCAATGAACCTACTGAGCCCTAAGGGAGGCTGAAATGGCCTGAGTCCATCTGTGCAGTTTATAGACGCCAGGATGAAAGAACTCAGAGAAATGAATATGTGATGATAAAGGTTCTTTGGAGATTCCATGAGTATGGTAAAGCCACATAGGGGCCAATGATGGACATGGAAAAGTCTTATCCTAAATTGTTTGTTTGCTTGATAGAACTTTGAGGACAAAATTCCTATAAGAGGGGAAGGATGTTACAACCCAAAATTTGGGTTCATCTGGTGAGAAATGTAATTTCTCATATTAAAGATAATTTAACAAAGAATGGTATAATTTGTTTTGAATACATGGATTTTGTTTACAATAGCCTTGATGTCTGTGTTGTGGGCTTTATTGGCTATTGGGCCCAAATAACAAAGAAAATTCAATTAGTAATTGAATAATTGAATATTTGAGAAAAGGAAGAGGTAGAAACCTCTAGAAGGCAAAGAGATGTAATCCAAGGATGGATTTCGTGCCTCTTGGGTTCCTTGGGTTCCAAGGAGTCCAAAGTTGCAAAAAGAAAGCAATAAGAAAAGAAAAGATTAATTAGGTATTTCTTTATTAAGAAAGAAATTGAAAACAATGAGAAAATGTGGAAAATAAGTGAAAAGAGGTATAATTGAGTTATCCTTGGTGGAATTTCGTATCCCAAGGATTTCTAATGATAAAAGGAATGCCAATGACGAAAATAAAAGAGAAATCCTCAAAAAGAGATATTTTAATGAGAAATAAACAAGATAATGTGAAATAATGCATAAAGATGCATCTAGAAGGATAATAAGTATCCAATAAAAAGAATTTCGAAATAATGGAGTGTCTTGGGATCCAAGTTGTCCCAATAAAGAGGAAAGAAAGAGAAAATACCAAAATTTGCAAAATAAAAGATAATATAATACATTATTCATGATTTTGGTGGCATTATGAAAAAGGAAGTGATTTCTATTAAAAGAAGATAGAAATTTGTGCCAAAGAATTAAAAAGCAAACATAAAGTGAATAAGAGAAGGGGAATTTCGAATTCCTAATATCAAATTAAAAAGCAAACATAAAGTGAATAAGAGAAGGGGAATTTCGAATTCGTAATATCCATATAATAGAGTAAAACCAAGGATAAAAAAGAGAGAGAATGTTACTTCTCTTTGAAGGAATTGACTTCCTCCTTGGAAAGGGACCCTTGGATTCGTGGATAGCCGACCTAGGGATTCTTTATTCATCCCTATATATAGGGGTAGAGCCCAGGGTCGAGTTCCAGAAAGATCCCACGTCTCTCACCCTCTTTCTCACCTTCTTCTTGCTTACTTACATCAAAACCCTAACCCTTGAGTGTAGCTCTATCCTGGAGCAACAAGGGGACACGAAGGAGGTGCGGTGGAAGCCCAACACTCCCACGACGATGCCAGAAGTGCGAGGTTATCCTTCCATCCTCTGAAACATGCCCCAAGACCGCTAGATGACTGTAGGTCGTCCACCAATCGCGGGCTTTGTGTGCTTGTTTTAGCCTGTTAGGCCACGCCCTGGGCGGCACCCCAGGTGTGGCCAAAGGCAGCGAGGCTAAGGGCGAGGAGTAGCAGCAGCCAACGAGGCCCTGGAGGTGGAGAGCAAGTTGCAACCTGCTGCAAAACGCGGCGCAGCTAGGGCAACTCGATGTTGAAGAAGCTCGGATGTCCGTTGGACGATTCTGCCCTTCGCGGGCTAAAGAGATGATCCACTTACGCGGGGGTAGGAGCGTCTTTTTGAAATGTTTCCCAAAGCATGCGTTGCATGGGAGAGGCTACGTGGCACAATATGATTGGCCGAGAGGTACTTTTCCTTTAAAAATCATATCTAATGATTGGTAACTCCGATTAGGACAAGTAATATATGAATTTTGATCAGAAGAACACAAGGAATCCAATAAAAATAGTTTTATAGCCTGAATATGATAATAGTTGGAAATGTAGTGTAAATTATCATCTTTAATGGATTAAAGATTAAGAAACCCTATTTTGAAATGAATAAAGTGTTTAATAGGGTTTAATGGATCATTAGAGTTGATGTTAACCTGTTAAATGTAAAAAGGTACATTATGTTCAAAAAGGAAGAACTTTTCATGTGATTAGTCTAATTTAGAGTTTATGTGCATAAATATGCTTGAAATTTGAAAAGGAAATAAAGTTATCATCTTTTATGATTTAATTAAGGAAAAACCCTTAGATTTGATGATAGATGGACTTAATGACATTATTTAGATAATTCAAGCTGATATTAACTTGTTGTTAATAAAAGTGAAAATAGGATCTAAAAAGATGATCTTTTTATATAATTGGCTTAATTTAGTGTTTCGTGCATGATTATGCATTAATGAGCTTGAAAACCCTAATTTAGGAGAATATGTCTTTTAATTGGTTTAATTGTTCAAATCCATGAATAAATAGGGATATGATGATCCTAAGTCAATTTGGGTATAAAAGACTATTAAAATGGATAGTTGAGCAATTAAGGTTCATATAAATGGAAAAGAGTATTTCAGGGTTTGTTGACCTAAAAGGGATAAAGTTTGAGGAATGGATCTAAGAAACCCTAATGAAGATTAATGAAACTCTAAAATGGATACAAAAACCCTAGAAAGTGAATCCAAGTCAATAAAGTAGATTCTTGATAAAGTGTGTAATAAATAGAGTGCATATTCTTTTCAGGAATTATGTCATGATTGAATTGCTTGCTTGGATTTCATTCTTGGTTGGGTTTACTTAATGCTTGTGAAATCATCAAAGCAGGTATGTGGTTACGCTTATGAATAATCGCTTTAGTTTCACGGCGATTTCCGAATGTTTTATCAGTTGCTTGAAAATAACTGTTGGATGCTTTTATTTCATGCAACTATAGAGTGACTATGACTATCACTATGAATATACATGTATAACTGGCTAGATCCAGGTCCACCTCTGTGGCTGGTGGAGGCTAAAAAGGGGTACCCTAGAGTAAGGTCTTGGTTATCGTGGGTTAGAAATTGGGCTACCAAGTGTAGTGCCATGAGACCCATTAGCCTGCCATGAGTTAAGGAGTGGGCTACTTACAAGTAGTGTCATGTGACTCAACCCTAAAAACTGGTTCACCTATAGGTGGGACCATGAGGGGTTTAATGGGGATCTACCATAAGGAAGGTAGTATCCAGGTCCACTACAGGGATAGCACAGAGGATAGGGTACTCATGGATCACAGAATTATATTTAAAATGTAATCTTAGTTGTTAAATGATTAATTGAATGATTATGTTGTTATCATAGTTGCACGTTTATTGTTTCCTCCACATACCAGCTTCGGCTGACCGACATTTTGTTTGTCAGCATTTTAGGTTCAAGCCAAAAGGACAAATAGTAAATCGTCATATTGCAAAATACATGAAGTAAAATGCAAGGAGGATTAGTTAGAGTAGAATGCATACATGGATAGAAGTTTAGAAATCCAAAGTTTTCAAAAGGTATGAAAAATTTTATTACAACTTTTCGGTATAGATTGTGGAAATTTAATAATTGTTCTTGATTAAGTGTCGAACCTTTGATCCGGAAGTTATGGGTACGACTTTGACCTCTCGGTCTCCATTAATTGGGGGTTATCGGGAGGTGGGATCATAACAGTTAATCTTGAATAGGTGAATACAACGTATATTAATTAAATAGGGAGTAACACCTAATACCTTGAATTCATCAGTGTTTCTTGAACCAACAAATGGGTCCCATTCTTCTGGGTCTAGGAAGTTCCACTGTTCAGTGGCTGACTTCTTCCTCTTCTCACCATCTTTTATGTATTATCAGGTGAGATTTGTCCTATAGTTCCTTAGGACTCTCCCACAATGTTGCATCACGCATTTACGATGCAACTTTTCATCCAACGCAAATATTCTCTGCAAAATAGAATTGCTATTAACTAGTATCCAAAAAATTAGTAATCTACAAAATAGAATTGCAAATAATAATAACTCATGCATAAATCCTTCCATATTAAGTCTTTCTTCCCCTTAGGAACTTTATGCCAAATATCTACCTTACAACCACAATGGCTATGAGTAACATACCCAAGATATGAAACAAACAAATTGCGGTTCACTCCAATTGCATTTCCTGCATTATCAAAATCCACAACCAGTTTGGGTCCCTTGCCCCTTAGCATTGTTAACTTATTCATCATAGTGATGCCCCTTCTCTTGTCAACTTTTTAGTACTGCTCATCAAGTGCCTCAAGTGCTTCAGAGGATACATGCGCATCATTAACCTAAAAGTTGACAAAATAAACACACTTACAGGATATAACTATAAATGGACATATACATAGAAATATATGATATATTTTTAAAACTTACATTGTGAGACGGCACATTGGTATCCTCACCATGCTCATCATGGACATCATGGTCATTATGCCCATGCTCAGCCATTTGAAAATTTCATTAAAAAATCAAACATTTAGCATTTGACATAACTAGAAGATAATGAAACAATGAAAAATGAAACATTGTATAGTTCACATATACAAATGAAACATTGAAAAATGAAACATATAAAAAAAATATAAACATGCATGCCTCTAATATTGTGATCGTTTATCAATTAACAATCCTACATTGTGATCTCCGCGCACATACAAGTTATCATTAGCTTCAATATTTTGTGGTGTTGGCAACCCAACTGAGAATGGACTGGAGTAATCATACTTATCATAGTACTCTTATTCATCTATAGGATCTTCAATGAACTGTCTTTTACCATAAAGAACAACTGACCATTTATCATTTGTAGGATCATCGATATAAAATACTTTTTTCGCCTATGATGCCAATATGAATGGTTCACCCTTCTCGCCAATCTTTTCAAAGTTCGCTAAAGTGAAACCCAATTCATCCACTATAAATCCTTTGGTGTTATCAACCCAATTACATTTGAAGAGCGGAATTCTGAAATCTATGTAGTCAAACTCCCATATGTCTTCAATGACAATGTAATATGACATTTTAGCTTCACGTGGACTCTTATCCTTTGCACTTGCAAAAAACATAGTCGACGCTTGAAGGGTGACCCCACTGTTTTGGACCACACTCTTATCATCTTGGCGCTTTGTGTAATATGTGAATCCATTAATGTCATACCCTTCATAAGACATAACATTCAATTTTGGTTTAAAGGTAAGACATTTGATAGTTTCAGTAATATCATCTAGTATTTGAGATAGTTGATGTAAGACTTTATCTTCAAACCACTTAATAAATGTCTTGTTATGCAATCTAGCAAGACACATTGAATTGGCTCGAGGATATTGTCTCTTGATGAAATCGGTATGTTCCTCGATATAGACACTCACTTCATCCATGTTGTGTAAAATATACAAGTGACCTTGTTCCAACTGCTCACAGTTGATTACTTTCACCCATGATCCCAAAATTCCTTTACCAAATTGCTCCTCAATATTCTTGTCATTACCAGGAGTGTCATTACCCCTCAGAAAATCATTGCAAAAATCCATAACCTATCTCGCCACATAACCCTCAATAATACTCCCTTCAGGTCGATAACGATTTCGAACATCACTTTTAAAAATGCACATGTATCGTTCAAAGGGATACATCCAACGCAAGAAAATTGGTCCCAACATTTTCACTTCCCTAGTCAAGTGGACAACAAGATGTACCATGATATCAAAGAACAAAGGAGGGAAATACATCTCAAGCTGACATAGGGTAACAACCACTTCTCTTTGCAAAGTATCGACAATATCAAGGTCAATAACGTTTCTACACAGAATGTTGAAAAAGAAACAAAGTCTGGTGATTGCAAACCTTACATGCTTCGAAAATATAGTTTGAATTGCCACAGGCAATATTTGTTACATTAGAGTGTGACAATCATGATATTTAAGTCCTATCAACTTCATATCTTTCATTGATACCAATCTACGGATGTTGGATGAGTAACACTGTGGCACCTTAACATTTACCAAGCATTCACAAAATGCTTTCTTCTCCTTTCTAGACAACGTGTAACAAGTGGGAGGTAAGTATGTTCTCTTCACATATAGGACATGCTTTAACTCCTTTGACATTATATCCAGACAAATTCCCATATGATGAATAGTCATTAATAGTGCAAAACAACATAGCATGCAAACAAAATGTCTCTCTTCGTGAAGCATCATAGGTCATCACACCTTCACCCCATAGTTTCTTTAATTCATCAATCAGAGGTTCAAGATAAACATCAATATCATTTCCAGGTTGTTTAGGGCCCGATATCAACAACGACAACATAATGTACTTATTTTTCATACACAGCTAGGGAGGAAGATTGTATATAACAAGCATGACTGGCCAAGTGCTATGTTGGCTGCTCAATGTCCCGTATGGATTCATCCCATCTGTACAAATCCCAAGTCTTAGATTCCTGACTTCTTCACCAAATTTAGGGTACAATAGATCAATCTTCTTCCACTGTGGGGAATCAGATGCATGTCGTGGGATCCCATCATTATTTTTCTTAACATCTGCATGCAACCTCAAATTCTTTGCATCTATCAGATTGGCAAACAAGCATTGAAACCATGACATTATAGGTAGATACCACATCACCTTGGTAGGAGAACCAATTTTGGACCCCCCCCCCCCCGAAGTCATCAATTTATACCGTGACACTCTACATTTTGGACAATCTTTCAAATCCACATAGTCCTTTTGAAATAATACACAATCATTCGGGCATGCGTATATCTTGTTGGCCTCCATTCCCATTGGGCACAACAATTTCTTTAGCTGGTATGTTGAGATTGGCAGCTCGTTTCCTTCAGGAAGCATTTCTTTCAAGAAAGACAACAATGACGTGAAGCTTTTGTCACTCCATCTATTGTTAGCTTTCAGCTTATACAATCTCAACACAGCGCTAAGCTTCATAAACTTAGTACAACCTGTGTATAATGGTATCTCAACATCATGCACAATGTTTCTAAACATGAAAGGTGGATCAGTTTTGGTGTGCTCTACCCCACAACTATCCAGCATCGCATCAACGATGTCTAATGGAACTGGTTCGTTCACATCTACGTCATTGGAGGCAATAACTTCTTCCATACAAGCATTACTATCGACATCCACTAGTTTCAGGTTTGAAATCTCTCCATGCCAGTGCCATTCTGTATAGCCTTGTACAATCTCATTACATATGACATGACTTTTGATTTTGTCACCAGTGTTGACTTTCAAGTTGTTGCCATAATGCCTACATAGATAGTAGAACCTATCTCCAGGTTGTTTCCTATGTTCCTCGGCAAATCTAATAAACTGATCAAGACCAGAAATAAACTCTAGGGGGTAGCGATTGCGAATGGACATCCATGATCTATTCATTCTATGATCAAAGAGAAAACAAGTATATATTACAACAAGATTAGGGTCTAGGGTTAACAGATTAGAGTTTAAGCATGGTTAAAACATCCTAAGTGAGATTAGGTTTTCAAGAACAGTCCCAAACCGGAGACTATCCAAGATTTACTCCTATTGAGTAAATCTTGGATGAGTTTCTAGGCCAACAAATACATGTTCTATCATTCTTATATATAATAAATGTGTACCACCTATCACATTCTTGAACACCTAATCTCACTAGTAAGTGTATAATGTGAATTGGGTTTTCAAGAAAATTTCGGCAGCATTTACCCGCTGTTTTCCAAGTACATATGTACTTAGAGAACAAATGGGGAAATGCTGCCGAAATTTTCTTGAAAACCCAATACACATTATACACTTACATCCTGAGTGAGATTAGGTGTTCAAGAACAGTCCCATACCGGGGCTATCCAAGATTTACTCCTATTGAGTAAATCTCGGACGAGTTTCTAGGCCAACAAATACATGTGTTGTCATTCTTATATATAATAAATGTGTACCACCTATCCCATTCTTGAACACCTAATCTCACTAGTAAGTGTATGATGTGTATTGGGGTTTCAAGAAAATTTCGACAGCATTTCCTCGTTGTTCTCCAAGTACATATGTACTTAGAGAACAAACGGGGAAATGCTGCCAAAATTTTCTTGAAAACCCAATACACATTATACACTTACATCCTAAGTGAGATTAGGTGTTCAAGAACAGTCCCAAACCGGGGACTATCCAAGATTTACTCCTAATGAGTAAATCTTGGATGGGTTTCTAGGCCAACAAATACATGTATGTTGTCATTCTTATACCTACAATCCTAGTTTCATCATTCATATCCTAAGTTTTGTGTAACATCATTTAATCATGCTTGTCAGTAAATACTAAACAATAAATAAACCATGATTCCATATATCAAAGATTTGAACCAGGGTTCAATCTTGAATTTTTAACTAGAGCTTCATATATCAACATACATACTAGGTCATATTTCAAGTCAAGATTTAGGCATTTAATCACCTTAAGGCACATACATGATTCACAAGGTATTTGGGTGTACAAAGAATAATATATGTTACTGATTTAGGAGTTCAAATGATCATTTTAGAAATAGAAGACCCACATGTGAGTTAATTTTTACATTCAACATAAATGTATTTTTAACACGCATGCTTCAAGGTTCAAAGCACATAATCAAATCAAATTAGGATGCTAGAATGGACATGTTTGAATCTTATTTTAACATGCATCAAAATTTATTGAATTAGGTCAAGCATGAGAATTAGACAAGTTAAAATAGTACATTAATACTAATCAGTAAATAAATGAATAAAAACTAGTAGATAATAAATACAAATCAATAGATAAGTAAATACAAACCAGTAGATAAGTAAATACTAATCAGATTATGGAAATCAGTAAAATCAAGATATGTAACCTACCTAGCAGTAGGGGAAGCAGAGGCTAGCTCCTCCAATGACCAACAACTCCTCTTGCGACCTGCAGTAGCTTCTCTGGTGACCTCAGGCTGGGGTTGCGGCGGCTGGCGGTAGCGGGAAGAAGATGACCGACGGTGAGCTCCAAAACCTACGACAGGTGCAGTGGTTTGAGGAGAAGCGGGTGGGAGGAAGAAGAGAGTAGGGTGGTAGCTTGATCAGGCAGCGGCGACGACCACAGGAGCAGGCGGCGTCAACCGAGCAGGCTGGAGTGTGACCGGCGGCTTCGGGAGCGGAAGGGTCTGTTTCTCGCGATGAAACAGAGAAGAATAGGGAAGAGTTTATTTCTCGGGGGCTATTAAGTTAATAAAGGCATCGGTCTTCTATTAAACCAACACCTAATATCCATCAGTGTCGGTTTCCAGAAAAAACCGACGTCCATTAGACAATCTTAACCCTAAAAATTTTTGTGGGGACGGCGCGCGAAACCTTATCAGTGTTGGTTTTTCCACAAAAATCGACGACCTTTGGAGGTAAATTTTTCATCGTTAGGCATCAGCTATTAGGTAAAAAACCAACGCTGTATGTGAAACTTTGGGGTTAATTTTTTTTCGCTCAAAAAATTAGATTTGGCATGCTATTTTAGGCGTCAGTTCATGATAGGGAGCCGACGCTAAATAAAAAGTGATACCCGTGTCTGGCCGGTCTTCAAATATAGATGTCGGTCTCTGTAATTAGCCAATGTTGTAGAGTTTAGGCATCGGTTTTTGGTAATAACCGAGTTCTCTAAATGTGACGTTATAAGCTATTTTTGTAGTAGTGTGTATAGAGAAAGCAACATGTTAATGATGGTGTATGTCATCAACCGATGGATAGAGGCTTCATTGAACAAATATCCTTTGAGTTCTAGACCTTAGAACCTAGGTAGTGGTGGAGATGGAGGGATCTTCAATTGATGTTCATTGACCGACTGAAAAGGTCAAATGTTTTTAGATATGAATAATATAGAAGCAAAGTAGCAACATGGAGGTAACAATGGCAGATAACTTTTTCTAGAGGTGAAGGCCTTGTATTTATAGGCGGGGTTTAAGTTTCAAAATCATACCATCCTCCATTAAGTTATGTCTACAAGTCACCATGGAGGTAAAGAGACAATGACATGAGGTAGATAGGGTTTGTGATGTTCAGTATCTCCATTAAAAGGTGAGGGGTTAGGATGAACATCAAAAGCTAAGCAAAAGTTCCTTTAGAAGCCTGAGAAGGAATACCATCCAAAGGAGGAACCCTCAATAATGGAGTGCATACCAGCCTTTGGCAGGTATGTGATGGAGAACCATTAGAAAGCTGGTGTTGGAGGACCTTCGACTATCATGCATAGTATTTCCATTGATAGGTAGACATAGGACAACAATTGGATGTTAGCCATTGTAAGACAGGTGTAACATACCAAAACCTAGAATCTTACCCTATTTCATGATTAAAAGGTTGGTAAGATTGATTCCGTCAATTTGACAAAACAAGGATAAAGTCACTCCTTAATGTATATTATTAAATCATATAACATGAATAACTCAATAGTAACCCATAACATGTTTAGGCTTGAAAACAAATATAACACATTAAGTGGCATTAGGTTCTACAATCAACACCAAATATCATAATACACTCAGTTTTACTTGATAACTTAAGTATGTGCTAACATGTAAGTTAATTCAATATGCAAGTCAAGTATGTTTCTTTTTAGGTAATATGCATTTATTGGCTAAAATATGTTTAATAAGAGGTATATTGTTCTTTGGAATAACAAATGGCATTTCTATGCCCATAAATTTGAATAATGTATCATCATCTAAATAAATACTGAGTTTATGGGCTTAATATGATAAATAAGTAAAATATGGTAATTTCTGCATAATAATATAAGGAAACTCTTTTGGTAATGTGAAGATAATACTACTCTAAATAATAAATAATGTTGGTAATGATGTAATGTCATAATAATATAATGGTGATGAACCCAAAACTCTAACTGTATTAAAATTCATTAAATGAATCTTGAGAAACCAAATATAAAGACAAAAACCTTTTTCCTAGGTTCCAATTACCTTGGGTGCCAAGTTTTGCCTTATGTGTACTATCTTACATATCATAATTTCTTTTGGGCAATAAAATATGGACTATACTTTAAAATATTAAAGAATATGGTTAGTGACTTCAAAGGTGGAAACGAATCCAAAAATTCTAATTCTTCATACCTTAATGAGTCTAGGTTTGAAATTCATTATTAATTGAATATTGTTTGGACCCTCACCTAAAATAAGAAAGAAAAAACACTTTAAAAGGCTTAATTTTCCAATTATTTAATAAATACTTCCCGATTTAATAAAGCTCCATTTATTTTCATCTGTCACATGACAATTTTGATAGATTGCCTTTATTTCCATGTCATGCTTCACTTCCTTTTATTTTTCAGACATGTAATCATATCTGCCCGTCTGATATTGAATCAGATAGTGCACACTTCATCTTATACCCTAAGTCAGGTTTTAGAAATGCATGCACTATAGCTTTCATGATTGTAGATTTTCCTTTTCCTTGTTCTCTCTCCACTCCTTCCTTTCACATTATTTCTTCATTGTTTTGTTCCCCTTTCGATTCCCAACCTTTCCATCCTCACTTTTTTGGGGTTTTAGTGTCCCGATCTTTCTCGCAATGAGCTATGTTATCCCATCCCTTTTTCTTCCTATGTTCTTTCCTTTTTCTCTCCTCTGCATGACTCCTGGTCTTTGGACCCTATAAATACCAAGCTCACCCCTTTGCCAACTTGCATATAAGTTTATGGCCATCACTTGATCCCCTCATCCTCTAGTAACAACCCCTCCATCTAGGTGCCTTGACCTACAACTTGAGGGTCCTCAAGGATGACTATGGTCATTGCAAAGCTTGTGAAGCATCCGTTAGAGTTTCTTGTGACATGTGGAATTCATAAACTTTTCTAATTTACTCAAACATGTATCAATCCCAATTTCCCCCTTTTTCATAGGGTTGAGGTCTTCTAACCCAATCGGGGGTGTTTGGGTGTCTTTTTTGCCATTTTTACATGAGTTGAATTTGTGTTAATTTTTTGAGATTGTTAGGGTTTTTGTTTCTCACTAGATCCATTTCCTGATTTCATTCAGATGTCTCCACCTTGTTGTATCCTTAGCAGAAACACTTTCAGGGGCTTCTTTCCTCTTTCGACCCCTTTGTTGGGGGTATCTGGGATCACATGGATATGACAACGACGATGGAGGTTCACCCTAGGGTGAGGAACTCTAGAGATGGCATTTTGGCTCCCTATCTTCAAGCTACAATCTTTAATAAGGTCTAGGATTATAGCATGATGGAGTCATGAAATAAGATGGGTACCGATCATTGTACCATTTAGTCCCTTTGTAGGGATTTTGATCAGTTGGGTGATAAGGAGTATTGTCATATTTTCTTCTTTTGGTTCTCTCTAATCACATTGTTCACTATTATAAGTTGTGCTCCAGGCCTGGGCTACTTGACCAATCCTTATTGGGCTAACTCAGCAAGACCGCCACCTAGATGTGGATTTACTACATACATGGGATATTAATATTTTATGATTGGTCAAATACTAAAAAATTCATTATAAATTATATACAGATAAAAAAAAATAAGTTTTGGAATTAGAAAACTATAATATACCAAATAGTACAAGTTTCATTGCCGAATTCCAAGTTGACAAACATGTATTTTTCAAGGATTTAACCATTTGAAATGAATTTATAAATACACAATTAATAATTAAAAATATAGAAAAATAAATTAAAATGTGTTATTGAATGAAAATAATAAATCTACATGATCATATAATTTTGGTAACCTAATCACTAAAAATAAAATGTGATTTTTAGGGTTTATGTAATTAATGCAAGTTTAGCCGTAATCCGATATATGTGTTTAATAGGTGGATTGAAACCCTGATGTGAACCTAGGGTTTATCTAGGATCCTGGTAGGTTGGATGTGATGTATGTTGCATCTCAAAATCAAATTGAGCAAATTCTGATTTCTCTCAATCTATGTTGCATTACTTGTTATTCAGATTGATCAATCACCTCTATTCACTCACTCTATCTTGGTCCTTTGGGACACAATACCCTATACACTTTTCTCCCTCTCCTCTGAGAGGTTGAATCATGTGAGTTTGATGATTAGAATATTTTGTTTATTATTCTTTTTTACTCTAAATTGTGCTTTCTTTCATGAAGAAACCATAATTGTGGATATGAACTATTTTTCCCGCTTATGTGGTGTATGTTTTGTATTACTTATTTGTGTGACAGAAATCTCATTAATTTTATGTATATGACTAAACTTTCAATTTCCTATACATTTGTGCATGTTTTGTGATTTAGTAGCCCTAGAGTTATATAATGCTTTGGATTTTTTGTTTATATTCCCTATAGAGTACGTCATTCCAATTATATTATGTATATGGGTGCACCTTTCCACCTAGGGTGCATCGTTCCACTTGATATTATATTTTTGGAAGTTTGGTAGTACATCATTCTCTATCAGGTTATCGATTATGTGCCCTAACTGATACAAACTTTATATTTACACTACTACTACATTTATCTCACTTACATGTAGGTTGATTAATGTTGATGATGGGTTATCAACCCTGAATTCTTTATGTGTGCTTTTTTGGCACATCTTATTATGGTTTAATGGCAAGAAAATATTTATTATCATCTTATTTTTTAATTCATATTGTTTGATATGCACTTGGATGGTACTTGTTCTCTTGGCCAAAAGACTTATATTTGATGTCTTTTTTCCTAATGATGCATAAATCCCCAATTTATCTGCACATAGTGGTTTTTATGTTGAAAACATCCATTTTGTCTTCTCTTATGGGGCATGCTTCCAACCCCTAGGTGAAGGACATGGAGAACATGACATGCATACGTGGACCTGGTTTATGGAGATGATTCTTGAGAGATAGACTTGAGATAGTTTAGATATCCCTCTGCTTAGATCCCAAAGTTGTACTTTCATGTAAGCCCCTTAATGGGAGGTTATTTTGTAATCTTGATAAATTGAATATAGTCATGATTTATTATTATACTACTATATTTTAGTTATTTTTATATACTTATTTGATAAATGAAAATTGTACACCTATTCCAGCATACTTGTTAGTGTTTTTGGATTAGATGAGTCTATTATTTAAATTTAGTAGGGAGTGGATCCCCTCTCAGGTCCCACTCCTTACAAGATGGTATCTGAGACATTAGAGGTTTGTTAATCTAATTAGTTCAATCTTATCTCCCTTAGGATGTTTAGCACATGAAGATATGGCATATACAAAAAGTTAAGTGGACCTACCCTCTTTACCCCTATAATATGTGGGAACTAGGTGAATGTTTAGTTTTAAGATGTGAACCTTAGGGATTCTAGGTTAGAATTACAAGGACCTAAATTTCAACCCTAGGTGTATATGACATCTTAGTTGGATGCATGAACAACATAAAAAGTGCCCACGATTAAAAGATGTATAAGTAACCCTGATATCTGTAAGAGATGTCTTATTAGGTTAATCCTTATAAGGGGTGAAGAGTAGTTTGATTATAATATGTGTGTTGTGTTTGAGAATGTGTTTCATATATGCCAATTGAGTCATTCTAACATAGGCATGCCTTATGATAATGCTGACTATTTAAAGGCAGTCATCCCTAACACCGGTTGATTTCACTGTTGATGTATTACTGCTTTCCATGCATTTCAACAAACCAGGAATGATTAAAATGATGCAAAAGCCACCACATCATTTTAACATATTGGAGAGTGACCGAGTCAATCACATTTCCAAATAATGGCAATGGATTCTTAGATTTCAAGAATGAAATCCTTCAAAAGGATTTAGTGTTGTAATGTACTAAAACCTAGAATCTAACCCTATTCCATGATTATAAGGTTTTAAGATTGGTTCCCTATATTTGACCAAACAAGGATAAAGTTATGCCTTAATTTATATTTTTAATGCACATAACATGAATAACTCAACAATAACCCATACATGTTTAGGTTTGAAAACAAATTTAACATATGAAGTGGCATTACATTTTGTAATCAACACCCAATATCAAAATACACTCACATTAAAATAAAAAATTAAGTATGTACTAACATGTAAGTAAATTCATTAAGCATGTGACATATGTTTGTTTTACTAACTAATATTCAAATAATGGCTTAAATATGTTTAATAAGAGGTATAATGTGCTTTGGAATAATAATTGGTGTTTCCATGCCCATAAATATGAATGATGTACCATTGTCTAGATGAATATTGAATTAATGGGATTAATTTAGTAAAGAATAAATGTATGGAAGTTCGTTCATTATAATATAAGGAAACTCTTTGGTAACAATTTGAAGATAATGGGAATCAAAATAATAAGTAATGATGTAGTGTTATAATAATAGTATTGTGATGAGACCAAAATTCTAGTTGTATTAAAACTCATAAAAGGAATACTCAAAACCCAAATATTATGGTAACAATGTGTTCGACGGGTCCCAATTACCTTGGGTGCCAAGTTTCATCTTATTTGAACAATCTTACATATCTTAATTTCTTTTGTCAAGAAAATATGGATTCAAATCTAAAATGTTAAATAATATGTTTAATGGCTTCAAAGGTGGAAGCTAATCAACAAATTCTAAATCATCATACATTATACAGTATAGATGTCAAATTTGGTATTAACTGAATATTGTTTGGACCCTCAAATAAAAGAGGAAAGATAATACACTTTAAAAGACTTAATTTTCCAATTATTTAATCAACACTCACTAGTACAGAATTGGGTTATAACGTCACTACATGTATGGTCACTTTTACCAAATAACTGACTTTATGTCTAAAAAAAACGCGGGCACCACTTAAGACCTATTAGGTCGGTTTTTTTAAATAAACAGACCTTGTAGTGTAACTCTATAGGGTCAGTTTTCCAAATAACCGACCTTATATGTATATAAAAAATGCGGGCACCACTTAAGACCTCTTGGGTCACTTTTCATAAAATAACCGACATTGTAGTGTATCTCTATAGGGTCGGTTTTCCAAATAACCGACCTTATATGTCTATAAAAAACGCGGGCACCACTTAAGACCTTTTGAGTCACTATTTTTAAAATAACCGACCTTATAGTACATCTCTATAGGGTCGATTTTTCTAAAATAAGTGACCTTATAGACAATTTTTTCGGAAGCAAAAAATTTGCTTGGTTTTGGCTTCCCGCCTCGATCTGTAGGGTTGGTTCTACATTATAACTGACCCTATAGGGATCATCGGTCGACAAATTCGTCGACCGAATAAGAGCTGAATTTCACGTATACAAGCACCTATAGGGTCAGTTTTTTTCTTTATAACCGACCTTACAGTCCTCCTCGGTTCAACACCTTTAAGGTCGGTTATTCCTACAAAACCGACCTTAAAGGCCTCCTCGGTCGACAAATTCGTCGACCGATATCTATTCTGGATCCAGATAGTTTACACATGTATAAGCACATCTAGCGTCGGATTTGCACTTATAACCGACCTTAGAGCCTTCCTCGGTCGACCAATATTTTGACCGATTCACTTGGTCGACAAATTCGTCGACCGATAAGTACCTCTAAGGTTGTTTTTTTCCTTAAAACCGACCCTAGAGGTACTTATGCGAAGGAAATCTGGCTCTTTCTTGATCGACAAATTCTTCGACCGATATCTATTCTGGATCCAGATAGTTCACGCATGTATAAGTACCTCTAGCGTCGGATTTGCACTTATAACCGACCTTAGAGCATTTTCGGTCGACAAATTTGTCGACCGATAAGGAGTCAGTTTTCATGTGTATAAGCAACTTTTAGGGTTGGTATTTTCTTAATAACCGACCTTAGAAGTCCATTCGGTCGGCAATGTTTTCGACCGAAACATATCGGTCGACGAATTTGTCGACCGAGGAACGACTAGAAAAACCAACCGTCATATCGGCTAAAAAAATCAACCGTCGTAACGGCTAAAAAAATCAACCGTCATAACAGCTAGAATTTCAACTGTTAACGGCTATAAATACGACCATTGACCGTCGTAACGGCTATTTTTTCGATCGACCGTTGGCCGACCGATAGACGACCGTTGCGGCCGTCGGTCGACAAATTGTCGACCAAAATTGGCTCTGTTTTGCTATAAATAGCACCCAAAACAATCCATTTCTTCACACCTTCACATTCTCACTTCTCTAGCTCCTCTCTAGTATATTCTTGTGAAAATCTTCAGCTTCTCTACATCTAATTCTTGCTTGCTATTTCTCCATTTCAAAGCAACGAAATGGCTTCATCATCTACGCACGGAAAGAAGCAAGTTGCAGGTAGGAAAGGAAGGACGGGCCTTGCACTGCTGCCGGTCATCAACGACGTCCCTTTCATCAACCAAGCTGCAGTCGACCGCTACCTCACGCTCTCCTAAAAAACTCCTCTTCCACGACGGCCAGTCGACGTCATGGACTTCCAAAGCATTTTCGATTTGGAGGAACTTTTCGAGGTGCAACATTTGACTGATTTTCTAAATCCCTCCTTCCAATCCTACTCCTCCAAACTAGTTAATGAATTCTATGCCAATTTAGCCGAACATCCTGAACATGATTCCTTCTCCTCTATGGTTGGTGGGTATGGATTCCATTTTACTGAGGATGGTATTCTTGATATGCTTGACATAGATATAGAAGAATATAACAATTTTATTGATCTCACTAGAGGAACTCCACTCAACAAACTCTCCCAAGATAACACTACAATTAGCCTTAGTGATGTCAAAAGAGCCATCTTTCAATCAAATAGGACTTGTCATGAAGATAGGGGTACCTATTATGCCATAAATTTAAAACCTGAAGCTAGGATCATAAATCTCATTGTTGCCACCAATATCCATCCTAGAGCAAACAAATCTGAAGTACCCACCTTTCGTATGTACCTTATCTATGCCATTCTCAAAAGTATTCCCATAAACTTTATTTGTATCATCATTAAGAATATGTTTGAGTTTTCTGGCAATCCACCATATGCTGACTTTGTATGCCAAATCACTCAACATTTTCTTAAGAAGAATATTGAGGACGACTTAGGTTACACATGGGATAGAAAACCCCAAAAAATAAGTAAAAATACGGTGGAAAAGATGGGAATTGACTTTGGCCACAAAAGGGCTAGGACTGAAGGGGAGACATCCACCCAAGACATACCTCCACCACCTCCTCCTACCAACCTACCCCATGATCCTATTACAAATACCTTGACATACATTGCTGGCTCCCAATATCACTTAAGTACGCAATTGGATTATAATCACCATGGCATGACTTATTTAAACCAAAGGATGCAAGCTCTCTCTCCTAACCAACCTGATGAATATCCCTATTCCCTTAATCCTGGCATGATAAATCCCTACAATCCTTCCTACAACTACTATCAAACTCCACCTCCACCATCTCCTGATCTCACACATACTCAGTTTTCCTCAATTCAACTTCAAGACATTGCTGCCAACTTTCTCTTTGATTGTGTTCCCACCTTCTTGGAGGCTTATGCCTTAACCATGACAGGTGCCTTGGAGTGGCAGACACTGGTCAAATATTATGGAGCTGAGCCCTTTCTTGGAAAAGACCCAGACATTGATGTAATCCTTCGGTCTTTCCAATGAGATTATGAGATATCTTTGTAATGATGTAATGTATATCTTTTTATAAAGCAAGTATGTCATGTTTCATCTTATAAAGTGCATGGGCATTAAATTGTTATGAATAAAAGTGTTTTCCATGGCTTCATTTGGACATATACATGTTATATAAGAATATTGTTATTTCAAATGATTGAAAAATAAATTATGGCTAAATTTGACAAAGCATCACTTGGTTAATCTCATACACACACACTTGGTACTTAATTTAAAACATTGAAACAGGATTAATCTCGGTCGAAAATATTATCGACCGAGACAAATTCGGTCGAAAATATTATCGACCGAGGATGACTTTATGGTCGGTTTTTTCCTTATAACCGACCCTAGAGATCTTTCGTTCGACAAATAGTCGACCGACTAAATTTTTGAATAGAGTTTAGTACTTTTCAAAACGTTATAAAGCATTGGGATCTCAATCTTTTGTCTCATTGTTGGGAATTCACATCCCTCAATACCACCATCATCACATTTGCTGATTCTGGGTATTCAAACCCTTAGTTCATCACTAAACATGGTTATCACTTATCAGATAACTATTACCTTCAGGTCATCTGACCAAGGTAATAAGGATATTTGTTACACAATCATCTCAATTTCATATCAACCATATCAATTTCATATCAACATCATGCAATACAAAAATAACATCTATATTCCCTCATTAGGGTTAGAGTTTCCCATCTTTATCAATTAGGGTTCACATATCATCATCCCATATTGAAATTTCACATAACATTATCCCATATTAGGGTTTTTACACAACACCACCCTATATTAAGGTTTCACATAACATTTCCATATTAGGGTTTCACAAAACATCATTCCATATAAGGGTTTCACATAACATTATCCCATATTAGGGTTTCATACGACATCACCATATATTAAAGTTTCACATAACATAATTATTAGGGTTGTGGAAGCACTTTAGAGCTCCTCGGTCGACGAATTTGTCGATCGAGACCCCTTATAGGGTCGGTTATTAGAAAAACCGGCCCTAGAGGTGCTTCTAAGAAAGAAATCTGGCTTCATTCGGTCGACAAATTTGTCGACTGACATATTCGGTCGATGAATTTGTCGATCAAATGAAGCCAGAATTCTTTCTTAGAAGCACCTCTAGGGTCGGTTTTTCTAATAACCGACCTTATAGGGGGTCTCGATCGACAATATTGTCGACCGACAATATCCAATTTAGTTATTCACACATGTATAAGCACCTCTAGGGTCAGTTATATGAAAAAATCGACTCTAGTGGTGCTAATACGAAGAAATCTTGCTCCTTCTCGGTCGACAAATCGTCGACCGAAACGAGTCACATTTCTTCGTATTAGCACTTGTAGCGTCGGGTTTACCTATTAATCGACTCTAGAGGTCCTTTCGGTCAACAAATTCGTCGACCGAGTTTGCGTTTGATTGTTATTAAACAACCCGACACGGGCACCATTTATCTATAGAGTCGGGTTTTGTTTGTTAACCGACGCTACAGTTTTTCGCTCCGTGCAAAAAGTCGAAATTTTAGTCTTTTTCCTCCCGCGAAACCCTTTTCTCTTTTCTAATCTCTCTCCCGCGGCGCCGCGAAACCCCTTTTCACTTTGTCATTCCGCCATTGCCGCTTCTCCATGAAGCCGTTGCCTCCTCTCCACGCCGCCAAGAGGATCGTGAATCTCATCGTCGCCGCGAAGAGGATCGTGAAGCTCGTCGTCGCCGCCTTCCCCTCTTCCTCCACGAAGCCCGTCATTGTCGTGAAGCTCTTCGTTGCTGTGAAGCTCACCGTTGCCGCCTTCCACTCTTCCACAAAGGTCGCCGCCTCTCCATGATGTTCTTCTCTTCCTCCACGAAGCTCGCTGCCATTTCCAAGTAAGTTTGAGCTTCCTTCATTCCTTGTTCCCCTTCATTCCCGCCCGCCGCCATTGCTGCTTCCAGGTCCATCTCGGTCGACAATTAGTCGACCGAGAGTCCACTGTCGACTAATTGTCGACCGAGATGGACTGGGAACTTATTTATGTTGGAGCTATAAATGTTTTAATCATATTTGCTGTAATGTTTACAAATAGTTCTGAATATTATAATGATTTCAATCTATGGACTGTTGGAAACGACCTTACTTTGCTAATTTGTACAAGTATTTTCCATTTTATATGATTTGATAACCCAATAAATTTTAGAAATTAATACTAGATTAGACATGTGTACTCCTAGATTGACACTTTAGGGTTGATGCATGATGTTTAACTTAATATATAAATATGAAAATAATACATTTATATATTAACTTAGAAACCCGTTCAAAATTTACTCATTAGGAGTAAACTTTGGATAGTCCCCAGTTTGGGATTTTTTTGGATATTTTAATCTCACTTAGGATGTACCTGTATAATGTATGTTTAGTTTTGTAGATTATTTCAGCAGGATTTCTCCATTTGTTCTCTGGGTACATATGTGAGTGGTTATTTGCCATTTACATCGGTGTACTTGGAGAACTTAGGGGAAATGCTGCTGAAATTTTCTTCAAAACTAAACATACATTATACAATTACTAGTGAGATTAAATATTCAAAAATGGGATAGGTGGTACACTTTAGTATATAAAATTAACTTTCTATCAATAAAAACTTACAGATTATTATAGTATCAATATTAAACTGTTAGTTTTATAATTAATTTTAATGTGATATAGAAAATGGATCGAAGTTGGATGTCTATCAAGAACCGTTGCAGTCCAGAGTTTGCCAAAGGTCTTGATGAATTTATCTGATTTGCTGAGGAACATAGGAAACTACCTACAGATAGGCTCTATTGTCCATGTAGAAATAGTTGTAACAATTTGAAAGTTGATACTGGTGAGGAAATTAAGAATCATGTCATATGCAATGGGATCATACAAGGTTATAATAAATGGTATTGGCATAGAGAGAAATTGAATTATGGAGCAGAAAATGTCGATACTAATAATTGTGGCATAGAAGATATAGATAATGATGATAATGTTAATGATGAACCGATTCAAGATGACCAGATTTAGGATGATATGATTGATGAGATGCTACGTAGTTGTCAGGACAATGTCATTGATCCACCTTCTTTATTTGCAAACATTGTCCATGATGCTGAAAAACCATTATATAAGGGTTGCACTAAGTTCATGAGGTTGAGTGCTGTGATGCGATTATACACTCTTAAAGCTCAAAACCGGTGGAGAGATAAGAGTTTTACTTCACTGTTGTCTTTGTTAAAGGAAATTCTTCCTGAAGGCAACAAGCTTCCAATTTCAACATATCAAGCAAAGAAAATAATGTGCCCAATGGGAATAGAGGCTAAGAAGATTCATGCATGTCCAAATGATTGTGTGTTATTTCAGAAGGACTATAGTAATTTGATAAATTGTCCAAAATGTGGTGCGTCAAGGTATAAGACTACAAATTTAGCTAAGGCTAAAAATGGCTCTCCTGCCAAGGTGATGTGGTATCTACCAATAATACCACAATTTCAACGCTTATTTGCTAATACAGAAGATGCACAAAATTTGTCACTTGTGCTTTTATTATCACTTATTTTTTTTATCATGTATACTTGCAGGTTCTAAAATGGCGAGTGAAGATGACATTTTGAGCATGAGCACCATGAAGATGAACATTCTGATAATGAGCACCATGAGGATGGTAGTGGTGATGCTAAGACCTGTAGAGGTCCTACATTGATGCGTAGGCTGTAGGAGCTCAGGGCTAAAGGGGATAAATTGCCAGTCCAGTTTGATATGATAGGAGCACCTATTGGGGAACATGCTAGTGCTTTCAAGCATTACGTAGGGGCGACCGCGCACACTAAGGTGCCAATAGATATAGAAAATTGGCATGATGTTCCTAATGCCAAAAAGGACCTCATATGGAAAGATATATCTGTGAGTGGAAGTGATATGTTTTTATCTATTGATTCTAATTTAGTTTGCTTGGAATTAATTCCTTTTCAAAACAACATTATTAATTGCTTCTTTTGTATGTATAGGGTGTTTTTCATCTAAATGAAAAGATCACAAGAAAAGAGTGCTACAACGTTGTGGTGTACGATGGAGGGGTTTTAAGACATATCTTGTAAGGGAATTTATAAATAATCCTAAACAAAAGAAGAAAGCTATAGATGTATATATTTTTATTGAGCCTGAGGTGTGGGAAAGATTTGTTGCAGCTAGGAGATCGGAAGAGTTTCAGGTAATAAAGATTGTGATGTATTGTATGAATATTTAATTTTATACAATTAAGGAGGTGAATCTTTTTATACATGTTTGCCAAGTCTAAATTGCAATACCTCGTTTTAAATGATCAGGCTATTCACCAAGCTCAAAAGCAAAGACGGGCTAAAAATGTGCATGACCATCGCTTGGGGCCCGGTGGTTATGCCTTCCGCCGCCAACTACAAGAGAAGCAATCATCTTCTGGAGAAGAATCTAGTACAACTCAAGTTGAGCGACCACCCCGACACATGACATGGATTGATGCTAGAAAGAATCGAGCCGGTGAAATTGTCAACCCTGCAATCAAGGAGGTGGCACAAAAGATGGTAGGTTTATCCCAACTAAGTAAAGAGTAACTTCCACAAACTTAGATTTATTTATATCTAATTGATATTGTGATTTAATATTTTTATTAACTATGAATAGATTGATCTCCACGAGCAAAGGAAGGAAGGAAAGTTCATCCCAACTTGCTACATGGATGAACTAGCAGTTTCTCTTGGTACGAAGGAGCATCCTGGCCATGTTAGGGGATTAGGAGCTGGCATAGGATTCAAGTCTTATTTTGGCCCTTCGCAATCTAAATGAGGTCGTGCAGGAGGTGTTACACAAGAGGATGTTGAAGCATTAGTAGCACAGAAAGTAAAAGAAATAATGTCTTCATATCAGCCTACTCAACCTTCTCAACCTATTCATATTGCACGTCTCTCAAGTGATGAGGTACAAGGCCATGCTACAGTTGTAAAAAGTCATGGGAGCACTCCCGATGAACCACCACAACAATCTGCAGTAAGTTTTTGTTCTATATGTTGTGTTATTAGTATGATAAATATATGATAATATATAGTTGTAACATGTATCTGTTCTACTGTTTCTTATATAACTTATATTATTTCAATCTAGGTTGGTATGAACTGTAAACTTGCAGTGGGGGTTCCAGAATATAATGTTGTGGAAGCGGGCAAAGTGTACAACCTTGGTGGTACATTGCATTGCCAACAAATTACTGATGACATCTGCCGTGTGTCCATCCATCTTGTGTATGACGGAATGGGGGACAAACCACTACCCATACCTAATCCTGAATATAGTACAGTTGAAGAAGCTGAGGGTGCTATGGTGGGTTGGCCTAGAAACTTGGTTATCAATGACAAGGTATACCTTATTTCTACCATATTTTTCATATTTGACTGCATATATGAACTCATGTAATATAAGTATGTAATTTAATTAACAGGTTTGTAAACCAAAAAGTAAAACTTCTGCTAGTCGTCCTCCTATCCCCAAGCCATCTTTCATTCCCGAAACTACATTCGACGAATTGGGAAGCAAATCTAAATGTTTGTGTCGATACTTAGCTAACCAAAGATCGGGATCAAATATGATGGTCAAGTTAACAGAAGATGCAGTTGGGAGGGACTTTGAGAATTTTATTTTTCTTGACGATATTATAGAGTTGTTCCGGTATGATTGGCTGAACACTTAGATAATAGAAGTATGGATAAGGTAAGGATCTATCAATATATATAGAAAATTCCAATACAAATTTTTAGCTTATTTCTACATATGAAAATAATTACAAATGTTTAACAACCATTTATATACCGAGGTCACCAACTTTGATATAAAGAATATTGCATTCTTAGTTCCTTCGGTCACTAGTCAGGTGGAGACAAATAATATTGAGTAAGTGAATGAGTACTTCTCTGATGCATTCAAATATTTTGCTAGTGAGGGGAAGGAAATTATCCTAATTCCTTTTAACGTCCAGTAAGTATTATTATTCAATATAATTTTAATAATGAATGAAACTATTTATTTTAATGTTTGTTATATTCTTACTCAGAGCTAGACATTGGGAATTATTGGTGATTGTCCCAAAATTAATGACTCTTTATTATCTTGACCCAATGGGTAAAACAACAAGGAGTCACAAACTGAAATTGTCAGCTTGGAGTAAGCATAAATTTAATCAATTTCTTCAACATGATATTTTATTTAGAATTTCTATTTTACCAACTATCATTTAATTGATAGGGGTATAAAGGCTTTTCGTGAAGCTGGAGGACAAATACCCACAAAATTAAAGACATTGACTTTGAAAAATGTTAAGGTAGCTACTTTGACAACTGCTTAGTCTTATATGCATTAATTTTTCAATTCTAATATGTCAACTCTTATAGTCTTATCTCAACTGCTGTTTATAGTAGCTTACTAACATTAAGTATAATTCATTATGTATAGTGTCCTATGCAAAATAATGACTGGGCTTGTGGATACTATGTAATGAAATACATGCAAGCTATTGTCAAACAAGCATCACATGGCATTCAGACTATAAGTCAGGTAATAAAGTATAACATCATAAATTCACAAGTGATTGTAGTCATTTTTATAAAATATTAGCATGTGCATTTTCTATTACAGATATTTACAACTCAGCCTTACACACATGTGGACTTGAATGAATTCCGAGAAGAGTGGTCAGAGTGTTTTATAAGTGAAGTCAAAATAACATTGGATTCAATATGTCGGCTCCATTTATGTATGTGGTTTGAGTACGTACTCTTTCATATTTTTACTTTTGTAATATGTCATCTCAGACTTGCACTCTATCATTTTGTAAATTTTGATATTTATTATCATTTTTGTTATGAATGTGTGGTTTTGAATGGTGAGGGTTGAGCATCAATGCTCCCCTCTCCCAGAATATATGAATCTTCTTGTTCTTCTATTCTATATCAATTTCTGCAGAATTATTTTAAAAAAAATCATAACTTCTAGCGTCGGTTTTTTAAATAACCGACCCTATAGATTGAATTCATTGTACACTCTTCGGTCGAAAAATTTTCGACCGAAATAGAACTTCTAACGTCAGTTTTTGTAAAAAACTGAGTCTACATGTCCTCTATAAGGTCGGTTTTTTGAAAAAAAACTGACCCTAAAGATTGAATAAAACATTTCAGTGTAAGACTCGGTCGACAAACTTCTCGACCGAAATACTATCAGTCGACAAGTTTGTCGACCGAGTCTTACACTGAAATGTTTTATTCAATTTTTAGGGTCAGTTTTCTCATAAAACCGACCTTATAAAGAGTTTTCAGTCGACAATTTTCTCGACCGAGAGTTACCACTGAAATGGTATTCAATCTTTAGGGTCGGTTATTTCATAAAAACCGACCCTGTAAACGCTCTCGGTCGACAATTTTCTCGACCGAGAACGTTTACAAGGTCGTTTTTTATGAAATAACCGACCTTACAGGCTCCTTTTTTCTCGCCTAGGTCAGAATTTTTACAACCTCTTGCGTCGGTGTTTACTCTGTAAGGTTGGTTTTATTTGGTTAAATAATCCGACGCTATAGACCAAATTCTGTAGCGACGCCCACCTAGGCGTCGGTTAAAAAGTGATGTTGCAGGCTTTAAAAAACCGACGCTACATACCATTTCTGTACTAGTGACTTTCTGATTTAATAAGGTTCCCTCTTATTGTCATCTCTGATTTTCATAGATTTCCAATGTCACGCGTTACTTTCTTTTTTCTGTACACAAAATGACTTTTGACTATTCAATCTTGAATCAGACCGTGCACGCTTTTTCTTCAACATGAGTCAGGTTCCCATTTACACACACTATAGCTATCCTGATTGTGAATTTTCATTTTCCTAGTTCTCTTTCCATACTCCTCCTTTTCCCATGATTTCTTTGTCATATTCTTCTTCTTTTGATTCCCAACCATTCCATCCTCACTTTTCTAGGGTTTTAGTGTCCTGATCTCTCTTGTGATGAGCGTCACTATCCCTTCCCCTATTCTTCCTTTGTTCTTTCCCTTTTCTCCCCTCTTCATGACTCCTGGTCTTCAAACCCTATAACAATCAACCCCATACATTCTCCACCTTGCATATATTAGTTTGTGGCCATCTTTTGATCTCATGTTCCTCTAGTTACACCCCCCCAACTCTAGGTTCCTTCACCTACAACTCAAGGGTCCTTAAGGATGAATCTGGTCATTGCAAAGCTTGTGAAGCATGCAAAAGAGTTGCTCGTCACATGGAGTGATAAGCTCTTCTAATTTACTGAGACATGTATTGATCCCAATTTTCTCTTTTTCATATATGTTTAGGTATTCTAACCCAATGGGGACATTTTAGGCATATTCTTTTCTGTTTCAACATGAGTTGACTTCGTTCTACTTTTTTTTAGATTGTAATGCCTTTTGTTTCTCATTGGATCCATTGCCTTCTCTGTTTTGGGTGCCTCCTCCTTGTTGTAGCCTTGGAAGCAATACTTCTAGGGGTGTCTTTCCTCTTGTAACCCCTTTGTTGGGGGTATCTGGGATGACAGAGATCTGGCAGCCACCATGGAGGTTGTCCCTTGGGGTGAGGAACTCTGGAAATGGAGTTTTTCTCTGCATCTTCAAGCTTCGAGCTTTGCCAAGGTCTAGGATTCAGGCATGCTGGAGTCAAGGAAGAAGATGAGTATTGATCGTTGAACCGTTAGCCTCTTTGTTGGGGTTTTGATCAGTTGGACAATAAAGAGTATTATTGTCTTTTCCTTTCTTGGTTTTCTATTATTGCATTGTTCCCTATTATAATTTGTGCTCCAAGCCCAGGCCACTCGACCAATCCATATTGGGACAACTTAGAAAGACCTCCTCCTAGTTGTGAATTTTCTACATATGTGGAATTATAATTTTTTTACTGGTCAAAAACTAAGAAATTCATAAAAATTACATAAATAAAAAAATAAAAGAAAAAAGATATCAGAATTAAACAAAAACTATAATCTACCAAATGGTACCAATTTCATCACCAAAATCCAAATTGAGAAATAGATGATTTTTCAAGGATTTTCTCGATTGGAATCAATTTCTAAAATTTGTAAGTAATAATTTTTAAGCCAAAAAATAATAAAATATGTTTTGGAATTAGAAAAATATAATCTACATGATAAACTAATTCACTGATAATAAAAATGTAATTTTTAGTGCTTATGTAACTAATGTGAGCTTAACCTTAATCTCATATAAGTGTTTAATAGGTGGCTTGGATCCCTAATGTGAACCTTGTGTTTATATTGGATCATGGTATTTTAGATATGAGGTATGTTGCATCTCTAAATCTTATCAAGAAATTTCTAATTCATCTCTATTGATCTATGTTGCATTCCTTATCATTCATATTCAGCAATCATGTATATTCATTTTCTCTCTTGGTCCTTTAGGACACAATACCACATACACTTTTATTTCTCTCCTATCAGAGGTTGAATCATGTGAGTTTGATGATAAGAATCTTTTGTTGGATATTATTTATTACTCTAAAGTTTACATTACTTCATGATGAAGCCTGAATTGTGGATATGAACTATTTCACCCACTTATGTGGTGTATGTTTCATATTACTCATTTGTGTGATGGAAATCTTCATTAATGTTATATATATGACTGAACATTCACTTGCCTCTAAATTTATTCATGTTTTGTGGTTCATCATCCCTAGAGTTATATGATTCTCTATTTTGTTGGGGTTTATTCCCTAATGAGTGCATCTTTCCACTCATGTTATATATATGGGTGCGCCTTTCGGTCCAGGTAGCGCCTTTCTACTCGATACTATATTTATGTGATTTTTGAAGTATGTCATTCTCTATCAGGTTATGGGTTATGTGCCTAACAGCCATTGACTTTATATTTACACTTGTGCTGCATTTATTTCAATTGCATGCAGGTTTATTATTGTTAATGATGGGCTATGTTCTCTAAATTCTTTATTTGTTCTTTTGTCGCACATCTTATTTTTCTTAATGGCAATTTTAATTATGTAATATCAACTGATTTGAAATTCATATTCTTTTGATATCCACTTTGATGTTACTTCAACCATTGAATGGGAAACCTTGTTATATTTGATGTCCTTTTTCCTAATGTTGCTCAAATCCTTAATTAATATGCACATATCAGCTTTTATTATGAAAGCATCCCTCTTGTCTTCTCTTGTGACGTATGTTGTCAATCCCTAGGTGAAGAACATTGATAAAACAAGATACATACATGGACCTGGCTTAAGGAGATGACCCTTGTGAGATAGACTTGAAATAATTTAGATATTCCTATGCTTAGATATTGAAGTTGTACTTTCATGTAAGCCCTTAATTGGAGGTTATTTTGTAATATTGATTGTTGGCTTTTTGGATATACACTCTAAATATCATGATTCAAATATTTCCAATTTTTGTTACTAACAATGTGAATCTAATATTTCAGGTGATCAAGGAACTTAGCAAAAATTCCACATCAAGTTGTACCATCAATGTACCTTGTATTAATACTTTTTGTACAACTTGCTAGAAATGATGTAAGAACAAGTAATGACCAGCCCTATCCTATCATAAACCCTTTTCCACACTCATATCAAGTCTTTTGGATACTTAGGTTCCATTAGAAAAACCATTTTATACGTTTCAAAAAAATTTAATAGTGTTTGTACATGGAACATTTCGTCAAACTTTTCTTTGACTGAGAATCAAGCCAAGTCAAAATCATCATTAATTTTTCTATCAGTTGTAAACTCAATTTTTGACATCCTAATGGTTAGTTTAGCATTTAACTTGGTCAAAACACTCTCGAAAGTTGTAATGACCATTCCTAAGTGTTTCCTATATATAGGAGCGCCTTACAAACACTTAGGTCACACAATTGTCACACATACACTTGAGCAAACTACTACATGCTATTTTTCTCAAAGCTTATAATTCTATATTTCTATCTTCATATCTAAGCCATAGCTCAAACTAGTGTCATACTCCACAATCTATAGCCTTGCCTATCCGTTTGAAGATATGGATCATCACTTGTCCATAGAGAGATTTGTATTGTATATCTTGCATAGTTGTAAATTCATTCTTCCTATCTTATTCATCATTATTGTTCTTGATGTTTCTTACTACTTCTTGAGAGAACGCCATGAAGAAGCTTCGTGGTTCTACTACTTGCAAGAAGGCTTCATCCAAGGAGGAGGTTGATTGTATCTACTTTGTTGTATTTCTTCCAACTACTTCAGAGGAATAAGGATGTTGGGAACTGTATTGGAGCTATTTCTCATGAGAGGGCTTTGTCTAGGGAGGAGGGTGATTGTGATCTATGACATAGTGTTTCTTCCAACTACTTGGTGGGAAGAAGGTTGTTGGGAAGCATTATTGGATCTACTTCTTGGGAGAAAGTTGTGACTAAGGTGAGAGGTTGATTTGACTAATTCCCTCATGAAAGTTCTCCTTGATCTTTAAAAGGAGGGTGTATTGACTATAAAAGACATTGGTTGACTTTTTGTATTTTGTATGTGTTAAAAAAGGGAATAAAATATAGGCTTAAAAAACCTTGGTCGGGAACAACCTGTTAGTGAACTAGCATCTTTTGATATAACTACACTACATCGGGTGTCTCTTGTGGTTTTCCTTGTTTAACCATATATTATTCTTTACATTTCCTCTGCATTATCCTTTTAAGCAAGTTCTAATATAACATCCTTGTGTTTTAAATTGAATAAGTGTTTATATAAGATTTATTCACCTTCATTTTAGATCTATCAAGTGGTATCCGAGCAAGCTTCAGAGGAATTTAACAAGTCTTGAAGATGGGGGGAAACTTCTTGACCCAACTCAACCTTAAAGGATCACACCTCAACCAGCCAGCTAGTTTTGATGGATCTAACTGCACTCATTGGAAGCAAGATATTAAATTCTTAATTCAAAGCATTAGCCCTAATTTTGGAAGATGGTTATCCATCCATATGTGCCTCCAATAGAATATTCAGAGGAATGGAATGCTACTCTTAATACTAGAGTGATAGACTTGCTTTATAATATTCTTTTTATCGACAAATTTAATCATATTTCCTCTTACAAAACTAGGAAAGATGTTTGGAGGGAATTATGTATTATTCATGTAGGAACCAAGAAAGTTAATGATTCTAGAATTAATATGCTTACTCATAAACTAGAATTGTTTCACATGGAAAAACATGAAACTATTTCTGAAATGAGTTCTAAATTTTCCTCTACTATAAATACCATAAAATATTTGCGAGAGAGAGGAAAATTTTCATCATATAGTTGAATGCCTAATCACCAAAAATAATGACAACAATGTATCCTTCTTCAACTTGTTCTAAAAATTTACTTGTTGAATTTAAATCAGATTTATATTGAAAAATATATGAAATAGAAATTTGTTGCTACAATTAATTCCTTAAATATAGAAGTAAATGAGATAAATGATGAAAATCATTTTCTATTTCTTTGCTTTAAATTGGTTGGAAATGGATAAAATTATTTCCAGACTAACTCTTAGTTGAAGTACAATTCAATTAAGGGGGCAGATCGATCGAAATATAATTCGACCGAAATACGAATTTTTAATTTGGCTATCTTATTTTTAGTGTTATTCTATACATGTTTATTTAGTCATTCAAGTATGAAATGATTTATTATACAAATTTCAAACATATATTTGTTCATGTGCTCGATCAAAGTAGCTTGCTAAAAATGCTCGGTCAAAATTGAAAAATGGTGCTATTTGAAAATTGGCAACAAATCATTTTATGTTTCTTTATTTTTTTTCTGATCAACCACCACAATATATTTCATAGTCATTTTTAATCACCATAAACCAGTGACCATTGATCATCGTTAACTAGACGTGATTCTTCATGATAGAGTGTGTACAACACAATTTATATGCTACATGGAATTACTTGGCAACATGTTCACATTTGTTAAATTATCATAATGAAATATTAATTTCTTTTTATACATACCTTTCATCTTCCATTCTTTCTATGAGTAGTGTTAAATTTGTTCAAAAGATCTTGGTCAAAGTTTGCAGTTGTCCATTGCAGTCATTTTTTTAATTCAGAAATATATCAATGACTTTGGATGCTTTCCAAATAACATAAAATTGTTAGATTTTGGTATTATTTGGACAAAGTAGTTTTGATAGTTATTGAGTACATTGTTGGAATTAATTGACAATATGTCATCAATGAAAAATTTCAAAGCATTATCATAATTCATATTGTTAACATTTTCCATGTGGTCCGTTCACATTGTGGTTTCCATGCTTTCCAAACAATGAAAAATTGTTGATTTATTTCTTTTTTACCACCACCACATTGATAGGAATATAAAATAGCATACATAGATAAATTTGTGTTGCGGTGCCTACTAGCCAAAAACTAGATTTATCAAGCATGAGTATTTAGAATAAATTACAAAGGCACTAAGAATTTTTCAATTAAAAGCATATTATGTTGGAGATTTAGGCATTATGCTTTTTCATGTCCATTTAGTAAGAAAAGGGACAACAACATGGTTTGGGTCCCCAAAACCTCCCTTTAAATGAGGTTTGAAAGATCATGATTTTAAATGGATATATTTTTTATCTTTCTCATAAATTAAGCTTTATACATTTTTATTGTGGCATTTAAAAAAAAGTTTGACAAAGCTTATAAATTGACCGTAGCATTTTTTCTTGGTTATGTTTAAAATTTATTTTAAGATACATTCTATTTCTTGATTTCCTTATTTTAAAATCTCTAATGATTGGCTTTACATGTCAAATACAAAGTGTTTTGGTTCTTAATGAATATCTCTATCTTTATGGTTCAATTCTTAGTTTGAGCTCAATATTTAAGAGCATGATATTAAGGGGGATCTCAAATTTATTTTTTATAAAATTTCATATCTATACCATTTTTTTTCTTAATGGGATCTCTACATCAATATGAGAATAGCATCCCTTATATTTGATGTGTAGATTCTTTCTTGACCTCATTTTGTGCTTAATGGATTCTTTGATCATTTCTGGGCCTAACATCCCTTGAAAATGATTGAGAAATAAGTTTTTGTTTTTCCCTTGATTTTATGGAAAAAAGCTATATCATGGAGGACTTAACATTCCTTTCATTGATATTGAGATATTCTGTAGAAAATGGTGTTTTTTCATGGCATCTCTATATCATGGTGGACTTAACATTCCTTACCATTAGTTTAGAGTATCCATTTAATAACTCGTACATAATGGGATCTTTTCATCATGGAGGACTTAACATTACTCTCATTGGTAATTTGGCAGACTTTTAATGTTCCTTGACAAATATGGCTTTTTTCCTATACACTATACACTCTTTTATGAAATTTATCCAATTTATTTTTGGTACATCCTTTTCTCAATTGGTACACATTCATTGAGTATACATTCCCTCCCCAAAATGATTATCTTATTGAGGGGGAGTGTCCCCTTCAGGGGGAGAATTGGTAAGCATAAAGCCCTTTTCTACTTCTATGA
The DNA here is from genome assembly GCA_963693085.1 of Alisma plantago-aquatica. Taxonomy (NCBI): domain Eukaryota; kingdom Viridiplantae; phylum Streptophyta; class Magnoliopsida; order Alismatales; family Alismataceae; genus Alisma; species Alisma plantago-aquatica. The sequence continues at coordinate 379,137,100 of OY856410.1, forward strand.
AGGGGGAGAAAAATCCCATGAACATAATTTTTACTATTTAAAGGTATGGTGATCTAAATTGTTCTACTTTTGATTATCTCATGCAAATATTTGTCACCATCAAAAGGGGGATATTGCTGGCTTTTTGGATATGCCAGAATCTAATTTTTATGATTTAAATATTTCCCATTTGTGTTACTATAAGTGTTAATTTAGTATTTCAGGTGATCAAGGAACTTAGACAAGATTCCACATCAAGTTGTACCAAGAATGTACATTGTATTAATACTTTTTGGACAACTTGCTAGGAATGATGTAAGAACAAGTGATGATCAACCCTATCCTATCCTAAACCCTTTTCCACACTCACATCAAGTCTTTATAATAGTTAGGCACCATTAGAAAAATAATTTTATATGTTTTCACAAAATATGATAGTGTTTTTACATGGAATATTTTGATTGAATTCTTCTTTGACCAAGAAGTACGCCACAGTTAAAAATCATGATTAATTTTTCTATCAGTTGTAAACTCAATTTTTTACATCCCAAAGGCTATTTTAGCATTTAAACTTGGTCAAAACACTCTCAAAATCTATATTGATCATTCCAAAGTGTTTCCTTTATATAGGGGTGCCTTATGAACACTTAGGACATACAATTGACACACATACACTTGAGTAAACTATTACGTGCTATCTTTCTCAAAGCTTAGAATTCTATATTGCTATCATCATATCTAAGACATAGCTCAAAGTAGTGTCATACTCCACCAAATATAGCCTTGCATGTCCTTATGTAGAGATTGATCATCACTTGTCCATAGATAAATTCATATTGTATATTTTGAAGAGTTGTAAATTTCTTCTTCCTCTCTTATTCATTATTATTGTTTTTGGTGTTTCTCACTACTTCTTCATAGAAGGCCGTGAAGAAGATTCTTGGTGCTACTTGTAAGAAGGATACATCCAAGGAGGAGGTTGATTGAATATATTTTGTTGTGTGTCTTTGAACTACTTCTTGGAAAGAAGGTTGTTGCAAAGTGTATCGGAGATACTTCTGATGAGAAGGACGATCTAAGGAGGAGGGTGATTATGATCTACTCAGTAGTGTTGCTTCCAAATACTTCTCAGGAAGAAGGATGTTGGGAAGCATTATTGGAGCTACTTCTTGTGAGAAAGTTGCAACCAAGACGGGAGGTTGATTGTGATCTATTCCCTCAAGCATTTTGCATCGCTTATTTTGTCCTTGGATGAATGACTTACACTCATCTGAATGAGTTCAAATTTTGTATGTAACCTATTATTATTTTAACCATGAAGATCAATGGATTAGATTTTGGAAAAATATAGTTTAGATAGGCAAACACCATTGGGGTGTACGGGGTGATCTTTACACTCGAGTGTATTCTAGCCTGACTCTCTCTCTCTCTCTCTATATATATATATATAAATAAATAAATAAATATATATATATAGAGAGAGAGAGGGAGATAGAGAGAGAAGTCAACCATTGTCTTGAGTGGGTATTTCTATTCTTTTACCCATATCACGAATTTAGGCATGTGTGATTTAGAACTTCTATCTTTAATATCTCCAGTCTTCTCCTTGTCCTCCATAAGTTTGCCACAAAACAATCCTTCTTTTCTGCTACATATCGCTTGGGATTGAAACTATTCTTAAGTTTTTTATCTATAGTCCTATGCAATAAAGATTGTCCTTCTCTCACTCTACCACCTTGATGAATGCATATTCATCTTAGTTTTATTTGTAGTTTTCAATCTAGTTTGCATTTATTTTCATCATTTTAGGTTAGAACAACTTTTGTTACATTTTCTTTATTTATGATAATTTATAAAGTTTTGATCTAAATTTTTAGTTTTCATAATCGGCTTGAGCTTCATTGCATGGTAGAAGTGTAGGAGGCCGTGGTCCTACTAGTCAGTCCCTCCATCGGTTGATTAATCTATGGATTAATGCTTTATAGGAGCAAACACTATGACACATGACAATACCCTCAGGGTGGGCTTACATCTTCCAAGCCATTGGTTTGAATTACATCTGCCAAACCATCAGTTTACATTGCTTCTGCAAACCTTCAATTTACATCACTTCTCCCTTCTTTTGGTTGACTATCAAAGGAAACCTAATGCCCACATACCGATAGTCCCCTTCCAATGTACCTCTTATACAAGTCAACCTAATGATGTTCTAAACCTATTGTGAGGATTAGGACCTGAGAGGGGATCCAATCCCTACTGAATTTGAGGAATAGACACATCAAATCCAAACAGACTAACAAGTATGTTGAAAATGGTGTAAATTTTCTATTTCTCAAAATATGGTATACAAATGACCAAAATATAGTAGTGAAATAGTAAATCATGACGATATTCAATTTATAAGTGATAGATCTAGAGGGGGGTGAATAAATCTTTTATAAAAACTTATTCTATTTAAAACACAAGGAGATTAGATTGCAACTTCCTTACAAATATATACAACACAAATATAAAGCAAGTTATATGGACAAAGAAGGTAAACCACAAGAGACACCCGATGTAGAGTGGTTTCATCACAAATATTAGTGCACTACCTGGTTGTTCCTGTTGGGTTTTGTGGAGGAAACATGCACGGCGGAAGCAATAAAATCCACGCAACCCGAAATAGGATCTCGTTGACAACAACGTATTTGGAAGGAGTGTTTGCAGGATATACCTTATCGCGGAGCAAGTCCGGAGATGTCTCTCTTCACGACGGTACAACACTGCTGACCTACACGGATGGAACTTCTCTCCCATTCACTGTCATAGGAAGATCCGGCGGCACTCCTGTGTGATGATGTGCACCGCTCGTAACATGCACGGATGGTCATCGTGTCCACCGAACCCAGGCGTCTCAACGTCTGCATCTCTACTTCATCCACACGGATGGACTGGAACTCCACGTCGCACTTCCTAAGCCATCGAGAAGGAGTCATGTCTGTGCGATGACGTTCTAGCGGTGCATTGCTCTCCTTCCTCTCCTAAGGATGGTGACAACTAGGGTTTACGTGCGTGAGTGTAAACTAAAAGCGTCTCTCGATATATTATATATATATCGGCCGCAATCCTCCTTTAAATAGGATACGAAGGGAAATAGGGTTTCCTAAACCCATCGGTGAATAGAAACGTTGCGTTAATTAAGACGCTCGTGGATTAATTAGAATATTTTGGAATTCATTAATTAACCAAATAATCAAATTAATTGATTAAATAATATCTGACTCCATGCAATCGCTTGGGATGGCTCTATGGGCATATATATACCAACAGACTCCCACTTGCACTTAGAGCCAGTCACTCCAATATTATTCTAATCCATTACATAAATATTTTAGTAATCAATGTGATTCAGAGCAATTCCAATCAAATCCACAATTATACTCCTATTCCAACACATCCTATGTGTGTGACCCGATAGGCTCCAAATTACGTTGGCAGTGATATCCATAATCATATTATGAATTCACAAGCAATGATTGGTATCTAGAAAGACTTCATTGGCACCCAAGTAATTGGAGAAGTTGGAGAACAACTTGAACTATCATTCATGACTGGTGTTACAGTGATTCTATAGTTCTTTTATTGTTGATATCTGGATTGAACTCGAGTCATGGAGTTGTTATCCTTTTCAACGTTCAATCCATGTTCCTTGAACTAGAGCAAACTGTCTGAGATATATGTAAGCTCAATATCACATATTGACTCGCATCAGCATGGCCATGCATTTCTCATTCTCGCTTATCAAGTGGCCGGAATATCAAACTCCCGTAGGAAGGACAAATTCCATCTACATCACTCACAATCATCCTCATGTGTCATAGTGCACCCAAGCACCATCTTTATGGCAATCCTTATTCAGGAACACGGTGGATGATGTCAAAGTACATCGAACGACATGTGATAAGTGTAGTGACTTCAGGTCTAAGAACCACGATCACCACCATCATTATGAGATGTGACTCTAACTACCAATCATGGTATCCATGTGTCACTCTCAAGGTGGGTCTATCCGATACACTATTCTCTAACAAGTATCTGTGTATTTGGTTTGATATCTCCATATCATGGATAATGAGATTCTTCCATCAACCAACATACATTCTAATCTTATGTGTTATTGATGTCTATGGATATTTCCACAATAACAACTGATTACGGACAAAACAAGAATACATACTCTTAGCATACATATGATCTCAATGTTCAAGTCATCAACCTGAAGACATATGTCATTGAGTATATTATTCTATAGACATCTATAAGTTTTATGGTCATCTCACAATATAAAACACAAACATATAGATTGGAAACTTGCCTTTATTGATATTATCAATGTAGTATTACAAATCGTTTACATAGTATCCCATTACAATCATCGAATGATAGTCTCTATGGGCATACATACCAATAGATTCCCACTTGCACTTATACCCAATCACTCATGAATCTCAATCCAAGTGATCGAACATGTCTGTCATGTTTTTGCTGTGAAAGTGCTTTTGTGAGCGGGTCAGCCACATTGCTTTCTGTAGGTACTCTGCAAATCTTCACATCTCCTTATTGTATGATCACTCGTATGAGATGGAACCACCATAGAATATGTTTGGAATGTTGTTGCAATCTTGGTTCTTTAGCCTGTGCAATTGCTCCATTGTTGTTGCAAAACAACTCAATTGCATCACCAATGCTTGGAACCACTCCAAGTTCAGAAATGAACTTCTTGATCCACACAGCTTCCTTCACAACATTAGATGCGGCAATATATTCAGCCTCTATTGTAGAATATGCAACCGTCTCTTGCTTGAAACTCTTCCAGCTCACAGCTCCGCTGTTCAGGCAAAACACAAATTCAGATTGTGATCTGTAGTCATCTTTGTCAGTTTGGAAGCTAGCATCGGTGTAACCCTTTACCACGAGCTCTTCCTCACCGTCATATACCAAGAATTGATCCTTAGTCCTTCTGAAGTACTTTAAGATGTTCTTTACGGCAGTCCAGTGACATTCACCTAGACCTGACTGATACCGGCTCGTCATGCTCAAAGCATACGACACATCAGGACGAGTACATAACATTTCATACATGATAGATCCAATTGTTGATGCATATGGAATCTTACTCATGCGTGCCCGTTCATCACATGAACTAGGACACTGGGCTTTAGAGATTGTAACCCCATGGGACATGGGCAAGTTACCTCTCTTAGAACCCTCCATGCTAAACCTCTTTAGCACCTTGTCAATGTATGTGCTCTGGCTTAGGCCTAGAAGCCTTATAGATCTATCTCTATAGATCTTGATCCCTAGTATATAGGATGCTTCGCCTAAATCCTTCATAGAGAAAGTCTTCCCTAGCCAACCTTTTACTGTCTGAAGAGTAGGGATGTCATTTCCCATGAATAGTATGTCATCCACATATAATATGAGAAATACGACTGTGCTCCCACTAACCCTTTTATAAACACAAGGTTCATATTCATTTTGACTAAAGCCAAACTTTTTGACTACTTCATCAAAATGTAGATTCCAGCTCCGAGATGCTTGCTTCAATCCATAGATTGACCTTTGTAGCTTATAGACTTTATTGGCTTCCTTTGGATCGATAAAACCCTTAGGTTGTGTCATGTACACATCCTCAAGTAAATTCCCATTAAGGAATGTTGTTTTAACATCCATCTGCCAAATCACATAGTCATGATAAGCTGCAATGGCAAGCATGATCCTAATGGATTTAACCATGGCAACTGGTGATAAGGTCTCGTCATAATCAACACCTTGAATTTGATGGAATCATTTCGCAACCAATCTACCTTTATAGGTTTGAACATTTCCATCCATGTCAATCTTCTTCTTAAAGACCCACTTGCACCCTATGGGTCTTACCCCTTCGGGTGGATCCACCAAGGTCCATACCTTGTTGGTGTACATGGATTCCATCTCAGATCTCATGGCTTCGAGCCATTTCTCATATTCTAGTCCCTTAGTAGCTTCTAGATAGGAAGTTGGCTCATCTTATATGCCCAAATCGTCACTATCTTAAGTCACGAGAAATCCAAATCTCCAGGCTCAAGTCATGTCCTACTAGACCTATGAGGTTCATGTGTTACATTTGGAACTTGAAATTCCACAACAACTTGTGAGTCTTCATGTTCCTTATGTACCTCCTCAGGTTCTCTGCTTTCTTGTTGGTCTCAAACTTCTTCGAGCTCTACATTCCTCCCACTAATTCCTTTGGAAATAAATTCATTTTCAAGAAATACAGTAGTCCTAGAAACAAACACTTTGTTGTCAGTTGGTGTGTAGAAGTAGTATCCCCGAGTTTCCTTGGGGTATCCAACAAAATAGCATTTTTCTGATTTGGGTCCAAGCTTTTCAGGAAATTGTTTCCTAACATAAGCTTCACATCCCCAAATATTTAACATAGACAAATTGGTATGATTCCCATTCCATATCTCATATGGTGTCTTTTGAACCGATTTGGAAGGTACACGGTTAAGTGTAAACGCTGCAGTTTCAAGAGCATATCCCCAGAACGATATTGGAAGTTTGGCTGAACTCATCATTGATCGTACCGTGTCTAATAATGTAAGATTCCTTCTTTCTAACACACCATTATGTTGTGGTGTACCAGGTGGAGTCCATTGTGATAAAATACCACGGTCTCTCAGAAGGTCCTCAAACTCTTGGCTTAAGTATTCGCCACCTCGATCTGAATGGAGTGATTTAATACTCTTACCAAGTTGCTTCTCTACTTCATTCATGAAATTCTTGAACATTTCAAGAGTTTCTGACTTGTGTTTCATAAGATATACATAGCCATACCTACTAAGGTCATCAGTGAAGGTAATGAAGTATTGATAGCCTCCTCTAGCATTTGATCTAAAAGGTCCACATACATCAGTATGTATGAGCCCTAGCAGATCACTGGCTCTCTCGTTGTGTCCAGTGAAAGGAGTTTTGGTCATCTTCCCTAATAAACATGCCTCACATGTCTCTATTGATTCAAAATCAAAAGAGTCTAGATAACCATCCTTATGGAGTCTAGATATGCGCTTCTCGTTTATGTGCCCAAGACGACAATGCCATAAGAATGTTTTGTTTGAGTTGTCAAGTTTTAACCTTTTAGTATTTACGTTATATATGCTAGTCTCAAGTTCTAACAAGTAGATACCATAAGACATAGGGGAATTTCCATAAAAGATCTCATCTTTGGATATATAAATAATTCAATTCTTAATGTGAAATTCAAATCCACTCTTGTCCATACAAGATATAGAAATAATATTTCTATTAATGGCAGGTACATAATAGCAATTCTCTAATTCTATTACAAGGACCGTAGGCAAAGATAAACTAATAACTCCAACTACGGTGGCAGCAACTCTTGCTCCATTAGCAACCTGCAGCTCGACTTGTCCCTTTCGTAAAGGCTTACTTCTTATCAGATCCTGCATATTAGAACATATGTGAGATCCACATCCGGTATCCAGTACCCATGATGAAGAAGTATTGAAGTTTATATCAATAACGTATATACCTAAAGTGGAGATCTCTATCCCCTGCTTCTTCTTCCTCAGTTCCTCCTGGTAGAGAGGACAGTTTCTTTTCCAATGTCTAGGATGGTGACAATGGTGACAACTGCCTTCTTTGGAGATCCCACCTTTAGCTTTGAGCGCAGATGACTTTGACTTCTGCCCAGCTTTAGAACCTTTCTTAGCCTTGACTTTGGCCTTTGACTTTCCCTTTGTCTTGCTGATCATCATCATAGACTTGGGCTTGTCTTTCTTCATCTGTGCTTCAGTTATCCTCAACATGCCCAACAATTCTGACAATGGCTTGTCAAAATTGTTCATGTTGTAGTTCATGACAAAATGACTATATGATTCAGGAAATGATTGTAGAATCACATCAGTGGCCAACTCTTAACCTAGGGGAAATCCTAGCTTGGATAGGCTTTCCACGTACCCAATCAAGGTGAGTATATGGGTGCCAACTGAGTCTTCCTCTTTCATCTTGCTTTTGAACAAAGCCTTTGAGACATCATATCTCTCTTGTCTTGCTTGATGTTGATACATGTTCTTGAGATGTGTTACCATCTCCATGACATTCATGTTCTCATGCTGCTCTTGTAACTCATAGTTCATTGAGTACAACATCAAGCACTTGACATCCACGACATCATCAAGGTGCTTCTTGTAAGCATCCTTTTCAGCCTTGGGCGCATTTACAGCGGGCTCCACTGGCTCTGGTGTTTCAAGGACATAGAGCTTCCGCTCAAGTGTGAGAACAATTCTTAGTGTCCTAAACCAATTTTAAAAGTTGGTTCCGGTAAGTTTGTCCTTCTCAAGGACTGATCGCAACGAGAACGTGTGAGTGTTGTTTGCCATTTGATTGCTACAAAAGACAAATTTTCATTTAGTCCAAAACATTTTGACTTGTAAAGATTTGATAAACGAGATTAATTAGGCCTTTAATTAATTACGCTCCCACTATTTTTATTCAAATTGATAGCCCTCACTATCAACTCAGAAGATTGCAATGCACAACCTTCTAGTGATCCAAGATCCAAAATAATTGGATCTATGCCCAGCCAACGCCAGCGTCAAAGACCAAATACTAAGGTAGGCAACTTTTGCCAATTGCATCATATGCAACTCTTGGATAGATGATCATGCACAATTCCTTGCCATGATGCATCTGTGTGCCTCTAGGTACTTGATCCTATCAAGGTTCTCTAGTTAAGTCCAACCCATAAGACAACACGATGAGTGTGCACCCTATGGAGGCAGACCCACACACCCACCATCACACTTCCACGAGATAGACAATGTACCACGCGGAGGCGTGCCCACACAGTCGATCAAGCTTTTCATGTGTGTTGCTTTATGGAAGGCAACTAAAACTTAATATTATTAATTGAGGGGTTTTATTAATACATATACATATCCAAACACCACATACTTATAGTATGTATCATATACTACTATATCCACAACCACAAACGATAGACATGCAATCATAAACACAAATACATAGGTTATGGCCATACTATTGTAATCCTTTGGAGCAAAAAAGGATTACGGTCCACCTATGGTCTTATGCATCTCATGCAACACCTGTGAATCAACATGTAAGCATGTAATGATCAACATTACAATGAACAACTTCATGGATGCTTCGTGAGGTTGGAACTTCAAGTTGCTTCTTGGAATTGGATCTTCTTGTTGCTTTTCCATGGATGCTCCTTGGAGTTGGATCTTCAGGTTGCTTCTTGGAATTAGATCTTCATGGTGATTCTCCATGGACACTCCTTGGAGTTGGATCTTCAAGTGGCCTCCTTACATCAAGTTTACAAAACTAAAACTAATCCTATATCTATTACATCATATGAGTACAAATACAAAAGGAAAGAATTAATTACACTTTGAAATAAGAGATGAGGCTCGGCATGCAAGCTGAATACTTTAAACAAAGGATCCATATGTAACCATTATACATTAATAGAATTCACAAACAAACATATCCACAAGATCGACATCCACATTCATTCACAACATTCACAAAAGGGGATACTAGGCCATAACCGTGGATGCATTCACCACATAAAATAGATTTTAAAGGTGACGTGTATGCTATCATAGGTATATCTACATATACATATATACATATTAAAATTGCAGTACTTTTAATGCGGGACATTCCCCATTAAAATTTTTTTTGACTCCCACATAGACTATGTGGGATACACAGGGGCAGCGCCCCTCTACGGAATTTTACTTCCGTGCACTTAGGAAAATCAATATTTTCCATAGTCGACCCCGTCCAAAATGTCAAAAACAGAAGCCTGCGACGTATGTGGAATTAGGTTTAGATTTGTACATTAGTAGGTTTAATTCGCATCGTATGCAACATAAAAACAGTATACAGCAATTCGATCGTATCGAAACGAATCCAAATACGCTATAGATAGACGTTGCTCTGATACCACTATTGGGTTTTGTGGAGAAAACATGCGCGGCGGAAGCAATAAAATCCACGCAACCTAAAACAGGATCTCGTCAAAAAAAATGTATTTGGAAGGAGTGTTTGTGGGATATACCTTATCACGGAGCAAGTCTGACGATGTCCCGCTGCACGACGGTGCAACGCTGCTGACATACACAGACGGAACTTCTCTCCCGTTCGTTGTCATAGGAAGATCCGGCGGCACTCCTGTGCGATGATGTGTGCCGCTCGTAATGTGCACGGATGGTCATCGTGTCCACCGAACGAAGGCGTCTCAGCTTCTGCGTCTCTGCTTTGTCCACGCAGATGGACTGGAACTCCACGTCGCGCTTCCTAAGCCGGAGGGAAGGAGTCGTGTCTGTGCGACGATGTGCTAGTGGCACATTGCTCTCCTTCCTCTCCTAAGGATGGTGACAGCTAGGGTTTACATGTGTGAGTGTAAACTAAAAGCGTCTATAAGATATCAGTTGTCAATCCTCCTTTAAATAGGATACGAAGGGAAATAGGGTTTCCTAAACCCATCGGTAAATAGAAACGTTGTGTAATTAAAATGCTCGTGGATTAATTAGAATATTCTGGAATTCATTAATTAACCAAATAATCGCATTAATTGATTAATTAATATCCGACTCCATGCAATCGCTTGGGATGGCTCTATGGGCATATATATACCAACAGTTCCCAACTAGGGTTTTTCAACCTGTACTTTTTTTCTTTTATTTAACTGATATAAAATATAGAAAATCAACATGTGTCTTTTATGGTTCAATACAACCCTCATTTAAAAATTAAGGAAACCATGACTCAAAATTTCCTTACCAAGCTACATGGAAGAGGTTTCTGGACGTCCACAGAAATTTGAACTTACTACCAGCATAGCTGACCTATATTTTCCCTTCATGGAGTCCGTGTGTGGTTTTGTTCCTCCAGGAAGTCACGGACAGGTGATATCGAGATGGACTAGAAGAGACGTGCAAGAGTTGTCCCCTATTGAAGATTAAATAGGATCATTCTTATTTTCAATATTGTAATTTTATGTTTAAAGATTCTACAACTCTAATGTAAATCATGGTTGTAATAATGATTGTTTATACTTTTAATACATTTTTTAAACATTTGATTGTAAATATTGGGTCTTTACATAAACCCCAGTTGGAAACAACTAGGTAGTGTATCTATGATATTACAGGCCAAAACCATTATACATTTTGTTTCTTCTGCGGTTTCTTATTTTTTCTTCTACTTGATTTACATTTATGCTTAATTCAACCAATCTTGTCTTTTAAGTTGCATGAATTAAGAGTTTCTCTATTCACCCCATATGGATCTTTCAATTGGTATTAGAGTTAGGAATCAAGGAGTTCTAATGAGTCTAGAAGATGGGGGAAAGGTCTCTTGGGACAACTTCAACCATGAACGTGTGAATGTATAGCATTCAACTCTCTTTGATAGCTCCAACTATACATAATGGAATAGGTATATCTAGTTCTTATTTTAAGTCATTATATTTGACCTTTGGAAATAGGTCATCCTACCAAATGTTCCCTAAACAAAGGAGCTTGAGAAATGGGACACAAATATAGTAGAAATTACTACTTCAAATGCCAACTGTATAAGTATTTTATATTATTTTAAATCTCCTAGTGATCTTAATTGAATCTCCACTTGTGAAATAGCTAATTATATTTGGGAAGAATTGTCTATTACTCATAAAAGAAGCAATCAAGTAAAGGAAACTAAAATCAATATATTTAACCGTAAAATAGAGTTAATTCACATGGATAAACATGAAACTATTTTCATATGTAATCTTAGTTAATTTCTATTATAAAGAAATATTATTGACATAATATTGAAGATCATGTACTTGTTATTAAGATTTTTCATTCTCTAACCTCTATGTATATAAAATAAATTTACATCCATCGAAGAATTTTGGCATCCTTGTACTTTGTAGCTTGAAGAACTTATAAGTAATTTAGGGACTTATGAAGTCAAGCTCCAAGAACATGAGATGGAACATTTAGAATAAAATAATTATAAGAAAAAGAGCACATCCCTCAAACCAAGGGTTTCAAAACAAAAATCTTCTACATAAAGTGGCTCATCTAATAGTGAGGATAAAAAGAACTACAAAGATAATAAGTCAAATTCCTCTTCTAACAAAAGTCACAACCACAATGACATTGGGGATCTACCGACAATAGATCTAACTCCCTACTATCAATTTGGTATCAACATGACCCACCATCAGTGCCAACACCCCTACATCATCATTAAACCTTAACCTTCCTCCATCTCCATCCTAGATGTACAAAGTTGCAGACCATGCTGCTACTTCCCAATGCTAAAATCTAGAGTTGATGTCACATACTCATTCTAGGATTGAGGATGATCCCTTCTCTTCCCCTACACCCTCTTCTTCAGCCTACAATAGACATCGATCTCAAACCATGATGAGGCACCAGTAGATGCAATCAAGATTTTCATTCCTATGAGAGATAGATCTAAAACCAATCTTAAACCCTTCACAGTCTTCCTCGTGATGTATATAGGATGCAGAAACCTGCTCGAAGCTCAGGCTAGGAGACACTGTCAAGGACTGGAGGAGAAGAGACCCCTAATCAAGGAAGACTTAGACTTCCATTGGAGATCAGGACCAACTCCTGAGATGCGTAGACCATACTACTTTCACTTATAATCAAGTAAAGAAGCCAACCCACCAACAAACCATATGTAAACTTCATTTCTTATATGTATTTCAAAATCAGAGATACTGAACATATAAAAGAAAGGGTAGTTTAGTTAAGACTCTAAATATCTAGAATGTAAAACTATATTGAATGAACAAATTCATCACAATTAGATGTACCATATGGATACATATATAGTCTAGAAGTAGTCTATGAGTTTGGATTATAAGAAAGAAATTTGTTAAGACACGTTAAAGATCAAGAGAATAATAACAACAAGTTGTATACAAACACATCTATAGTAATAACCTAGCCTAGTTGAACCATTTTGTAAGTGTTATTCACATAAGTTTAATTATATAGGTGTATGTATAAAATAAGATGCATAGTAAGCTAGTTATTCTAATTATTCCTTTTTATTAGTAAAAACCCTAGAAATATACACACTTTGAGTATACTTGAATGATAAGATTTTGACTTATTATTAGTACAAACCCTAGCATGATACATATATGAGTATGAGTTCATGAATTATACATACTATATACATGAGTAATGATTATTATGTCATATGTGACTTGATGCACTGAAATGACTAATGGAATGAACTTAATGATTAGGATGAGATATTTAAACAACAAAAAAATTATTTTAAAATAACCTACTCACTAAGGAGCTAAATGGTAATTTCACCTAATAAGAACCTAAAGAAGTGACTCAAGCCATGTGTCACATAATGACATTCTTCTTGCTAAATTCTTGGGAACTTGACATCTATTGAGATTTTGCAGTCATTTTGATTGGAAACTCTAGATTGGATTATAAGGTACTAAATTCTTGATTTTATTATTGAATTGTCTATATCTCTCTTGCATTTCATTCATATAATTTTGCAAAAGTGGTGAACCAAAATGTTATTAATCTTTCCCTCTTGTTGAATGTCACCATGACTAGATTGAATGTTGAACATTGTTGAATAATTGAAATATTGGTTGATTTTGATATTGGCACAAAAATTCCAAATATTGGCAAAGAGCTTTGGCTCACTAGATTCAGAGGGTCACATACACAAACACTACACAGAGGATAATGGACAATTAGAGGTCCCATAGTATTGATTAACCCCACATGTGAAAGTGTCATTCTCTCATAGAGGGCAGAACACTAGGCACTTAGGCACTGGCAAAGATAAAATATTAAATTGACTGTTCCAATGGATAAATCTTTTCATTTTGAACAATTTAATATTTCGATATTAGTTTTGAGAAAAATCATTTCATTTTGAAATCTTGATGTTAGTTTGAAAATATCTTTATTATTTTCTAGTTACCACTTTGAATTATTGTACCCTTTTGAAATGAGCATGGTAAATAGACCATATTTTGTTATTCCCATAGTCCTCTAAGCAATCTTACCTAGATTTGATCTCATAACTCATTTGAAGGGAGTCGGGATGAGGATGGATCAAGGTATAAGTGATAGATAATCTTGAATGGAAATTGAAGGCCCCTATCAATTTAGGGATTAGAATAGTGATGGAGGTAATTGTTGTATGGCTATGATGAGGGTGAAGGGGAGGATCTAGCTTTAAGGACATAGAATAGAGAACGGCCAATGATTTCTCCTGATAATAGTCTGAACATGAAATCTAAGGAAGAGGAAGATGTGGGTCTTCCTCTCAATTAAGACCTAATCACTAATTAGTAGTAATTAATAATTTAATTGTGAATTCTATCCGTTTTTATTTTTTTCTTATAACTCATAAATAGAAAATTGCATTGTTCTAAGATTTTGACCATGGTATGGATTTTATCATTATAATGTTATAAGAATACTAAGTCTTCACTGCATGGTTCTAACCTATCTCATTAAATCTTTTTATCATAATTCACTTATCAAATGATATCTAATGTTATTAATGATATTTTTAATTAAACTTGAGACATTAGTTCTCCAATATAGAGCATTTGAACTAGATAGGGTCCATTCAATGTGTTCATACTAAAATATTTTCAATTGAATTATTGATGACAAAATTATTCACAAAGTTAAATTGAGCGGCTATTGGTAAATGTTTCTCAGTCACAGAGAATGAACTCTAACACAAAACCTCAAGAGGAGAGAATATTATTATGAATGCTAAAGGAATTTGTTATAAGTAACTGAATACGTCTTACGATGAAGGAACAATTTTATATTAAGAAAAATGATGATTATAGGTTAATAAAGATTTAGTACCCAAAAGTTCAATATGTTACAATTTCTTAACTTCTAACTTTGTTCCTTTTCTAGATAATACAAACTACGAATATTGGTGTCTTTTGTGGATTAAGATCAACATCCTCTTTAGCTCAAGAATAATTATTTCCTTCATTGTGGAACACCAAACGACCACCCTCTTTAGAGAAGGTTGCAATTTACCTCCACCGCCTTCAGACATAGTTGTTTCCCAAGAAGTAATTCCAAGGAACTTTACCATAACCTCACAAGAAGTATTAACCTCGCAAGAAGTACAAAAAAGCAACAACCAATTAGGAAACAAGAAGGAAGAAAGAAAGTATGACTCTTCTCCACAAAGAATACACAATGCATGAATAAATGAACAACTGATTATCAACTCCATATGGGTTTAGTCAAGGCTACATTTAGTGGTGTAGGACACTAAGGCTAAGCTAAAGCTTAGACTAGTTTAGATGCAGCTAGAGATAGCAATCTGATATTCTAAGCCTGGAAGGATAACATGCAGTTGGCTTTCTCAGTGTAGCCTAAGTGTCCTTGAGGCACTTCTATACATAGGTAACACTAAGGAATATCTTTGACAATTATTGGGAGTTTTTAGGATGAGTTTACTGGGAAACTAGTTGTTATAGGATAACTCGTGGAATTAAAATGGCTAAATGTGATGTAACTAAAAATTTTGTAGAATTGTCCTAGGTCGAATCATAATCATATCGAGATGGGTCTCGATTGAGTTATAGTTCAACCAAATTGTATTCAATGGAATTGCATTTTGACCAAGAAACACTTTGTCCCATATAGTCCTAATTTCTGGAAAATGGATAATATAATTTTAGGAAAATAGTATACATATCTGAGTGGATGTATACAAGTATAAAACTAGGTTTATAGTAGTTTTGAGATGTTCATCAGTTCTCCTTTCATCATTCCTATCAAGTTGTAAAACTTGCACCTATACAAATAATAATTTAGGTAAAACTTGATGTAGGATAATCCAAACAGATAGACTATTACAAATTTTTGGAAATTGTATCTTGTCTAAATTTCTTGATCATTGAAACACTTAATCCATAGTTTGGTAACACAAATGGGAAATATTTTCATCATAGAAATTAGAGTGTGACATACCCAAAAAGCCAACAAGGACTAGTTCCTTATCTATAGTATTGAGGATGATTTTGTTGTAAAAGGGTTACACAGATGCAAGCTTCGAAAACTAAAAAGTATAGTTACCAACCATAATTAGGTCTACTATTTTTCCTCAACTGTGGAGTTGTAAGATGGAAAATTTTCAATCAAAACATAGTCCTTGATTCTTCAACAAAGATTGAGCACATTGTGGACTCCAACACGGCAAATGAAATTTTATAAATGAATGTCTGTTGGTGAATGAGGTTTGTTGCATCTAGTGACAACATAATATCATAGTAACAACAACAGAGACAATGCACAAGCTAAGAAAACCATATAACATCAGCATTCCAAGCCTATACTACGATACTACCATGACATACAACATATTGTACAATGATGATATGTGTATTTTTGAAAAGGATCAACCACAAGCAATTTTGTCGATCCTCTTACAAAAGCAGCTTCATAGTAAAAGCATGATGGTCATTTTAGATCACTTGGACCTACATTCATAAGTTATTTACTCTAATGCAAGTGAGGGATTGTTGGTAGTATGCTCTGAGAGCCAGTCATATGATAATTTTAATGGCTATTTGATTTCTACTAAAGGAAATTTTAGTATCATGCTTGCTTCAATATGAGGCAATGAATAAATATAATATTTTTCTAAAAATGTATGACTCAATCACATTTAATTCAAGATTGAGGACTTGAACATGAGATCATGTTTATTCTAAGGGTACTCATTCTTGTCTAACTCTCTATTCATATATTATCATGGAAATTATTGGTGATAATGATATGTTAACACTCATATGTGTATTGACTGTGGCTACGTGTAAATATTCATGATATTAGATATCAAGCCAAACATATAGGAGGTCTTTTTTAGTGTACCAGACACACCCAACTTGAATATGATACATGGAAGCCAAAATGACAGTTAGAAACATATATCAATGTTAAAGTGGTGATTGAAGTCCTTAGACTTGAACTCACTATGATACTTACATGTTGTTCTGTATACTTTAACATTACTCAACCTAACCTTGAGTAAGGGTTTCCATACAAGTAGTGTTTGGGTGCACTTTAACACATGTGGATTATTGTTAGTGATGTAAATGGAATTTATTCCTCCTACTAGAGTTATATCCCATCCACTTGATGAGTGAGGATCTGAGCTAAATGAGCATACTCATGTGAGTCAATATATAATGTTGAGCACATATGTATCTCAAGTTAGTCTACACTAAATCAAGGAACGAATATTTAACATTAATAGGATAGCATTTCCATGCCTCAAACTAATATTAGGTTTCAGTTATAAAGGGATTGTATGATCATCTTGCATCGGTCACTAAACTAGGTTGAGGATGTTATCAAAATTATGTAATTACTTGAGTGATAATGAAGTCTTGCTTGATACCAATCATTGTCTATGAAGTCACAATAAGATCACAAACATCATTGCCAATGTAATGTGGATCTTATATGGTCACACACATGGAATGCATAGGGAAGAGGAGAATAATAATGGACACAAGTTCAATTGGTTACTAAAATGTTTTGGTGATCAACTAGATCATTGATAGATTAAATCAAAACCCAATTATCTAATTAAAAAGTACAACTGGCTAACTGGATAGATTACTTGACCAATTAGGTAGTCCAGTTGGTTGAATGAGATAAGTGCATCTCCATCATTCCACTAGCTAGCCAAGTCAACCAACTAGATACAGATCATCCCCATCAATAGAGTGGTTAGTCCTTTAGGTCAATTGGGTAGTACAATTCTAGTTGTTGATTGGATAGAACAATATTAGATAGGCACAATTGGTGAACTAGCTGGTCCAGACAACTGACAAGACAAGATTAATGAGTCAGTTGACTTACATCAAAAAGTCCTACACACAGCAAATACCTTTTCATTTCATAAGGTCAAAACCTTTTTTCCTTACCTCTCCTATTTAAAAGGGCATGGCGACTAGGGTTTTGGTTACACATTTGGGCACTTGAAACCCATACTGACATTACCCACTAGGGAAAAAGAGATAATAAGAGGGAGTGTAATGCTAGAGCATTACCAATAAAAAGTATGCTCCTTTCCATCGGATCTTGCGGTACAACATGATTTTTTGTCAATTGTGTAAACTACAAAAAGACACATGTGTTATTAGATTTTGTTAGGAGGACGTCATCAACCTCCATCACTACACTACCACATGAACCTATATATCCACATAAGGAACATTGAGCGATCAAATCTGCAACAAGGTATATCTCAACCCTTCCTTCTCAATAAATCATTTTTTATTAGATTTTCCCAAGGGAAGATGAAAAAATTTATGTTGCTTTCGGTGTGCATGTCTCCTACAAATTTTACAACAATCTTATCCTGATCACTCGAATGGATATCTACCATGGGAAACCCTAGGTGATTTTGATCCCATAATAAACATTTGAATCTTGGGGGATGACTACAAGAATTTTGATTGTCATCATGAGTCCTCAAAAAATCACAGACCCTAACTAGGTTTTTCTTTCTTTCTTTTTTTTCTTACCCAATAAAACTACTTGTTTTCATGAACTCAAAATTACAACTACAATACCAATTTTGGGAAATGTGGGGGTTCTTAACACCAACCTCATTTGTAATAGGATTGTCAATCTTAGTCCTATGGCTATGTTTTCCACATCTTATCAACCCTCAATTGGATTCATTTTTAGTATTCTTCATATTAATTTGTTAATTTAAAATTCCCATCTATAGTTTTCCTTATTTTCATCAAAAGATATTCTAATCTTTATTTTCTTTTTAGTTTTATTGATATTCTTAAGATTAGCTCTTTGCATCTTTTTGTTCTTGGTCAACATCATTTCGTGACTTCATTGGGGTTTTTTTTTCAAAAAACATCACAAATCAATTCATCTTGTACCCATGGCGAATTGAACTAGAGACCTTTCTCTTACAGTCAACACTCTTAACCACTCAGGTGCCCTTTACTTTGGCACTTTATAGAGGATTATTAGAGAACCCAGTTGCTTTTTTGTTAATTTAAGATTCTTTTTTTGGTTTGACTTATGTGTAGGGTTTCCTATTAAATTTTTTTTCATTTTATCTTTTGCATTCTCCTATACTTTCCATTTTTCTGTCCCCATTTACTATTTCTTTTTTAGGATTTCCATTTATTTCTTTTGTTTTATATGTTGTTTTGAAAACAAAACAAAACAAAAATAACACAAGGACAGAAGTCTTTCATCTTGAGCACGATGCTTTCTTGACTTGTGCTTCCATGATTACTTGATTAAATGTTTGATGGATTTTGGGGCTTTGTGTAACATTACATGTCCTCTTAGAGTTTCCAATGTCGTTTTACTTGCTATATACTTCTATGACGGGGTTGGAATTTCAAACTTCAAAGCTAGCACATTTTCACTATATGATCCTACAAGCCGAATTCGTCTACAAAATGGGTGCCAACACGCACATTAGATCCTTGAATGAGGCCTATAGTTTTACTAAAGGTATTAGCATAATGTAATGTTGGACATTTAAAGTCCTCAAGGGAAACCCCCATTTGGGTCTCATCAGTTATATCACATGAAACCAATGTCATTGCATCATAAAAACATAGTTCCACCCATGTATCAACCTCATTACATGCCTATGTGGTATACATGGCCGCCAAGATACTACTTTGGGTACACACCACCACCTTTTCAACCACCTATGCAACAAGTGGTAGAAAACACTCCTCTAAAATCGAGTAACATGGTGTTTTAAATAAATCTAGAAACCACGGATCCATCATTAAAAGAACCTTTCAAGTCAATAAGGAGATAATTAGGATGTCATGGATGTTTCCAAGAGTTTCAGTTTGGGAACCCCACTGAATGACAGATTCCTGGGGGGAAAACAGTTTATTTAGAAAAGTCATTGTCCCAGTAGGGGCTACCTTAATCATGATCGATCACTTGAACCCCCACCTTCCACCATATTTTGAATAATTCTTTTGGGAAACTTCTAAAAAATAACATCATGTTTGTCATCTTTACCTTTTGCTTCCATGGCATTACAAAGTACATCACATGAAAGGTCAACAAACTCATGTTTCTCTCCCAGGCTAGGGGTAGGTACCATTAACTAAAAATCAATAGAAAAGAGATTATATTAGGTCTGCTTAAGTACAAGGGGATTGCAAGAAACCAAGGAGAACTCTTTTTATGAACTCCCTAGACTAAGAGAGGAGTTGTTTTAACTTCTTGTTTGGTATAATGTGTGTGGTGGGACCCATCCCCAAGAAAAAAGTATTTTCTCATACAATGTTACACCATACTTTTGAAATCTATTAATGTGTATCTCAGGACGTGGTCAAAAGTTCAAGGAGTTTGTACTTCACCTAGTCTCACAAATGATCAACTCCAATGGTTGGAAGCAATAGTGTGGACTGAAATTGTGATAGCCGCACCAAAAGATATGTCAGCCATAATAATAAGGATAAACCTCCAAGAGAAGAAAAGAACCAAGAACAGAATATGATTCTGATAAACATGCCTCTCAAGAAGGTCCTCAGTAATGTACACAACAACAACCATCTAACATGACATTTACACCTCCACAAATTCAAGATGCGCAAGAAGGTCACACTATATAGGATTCACTGGATAGGGAACTACATGTGCCATCTTGGCAGTGCCACTCTTTCCATATAATGTGTGGGGTTTCCATCAACCTCAACCAGAACCATTCCATATAGGGCCCTACTAGGGTCCACCATTTGTGAGTGTTGGGGTAGTATTAGTAAATGGAGGTAGGAACATCTATATTGAATCCTGAAGGATAGACTAAAGGGAAAAAGGAGGGGAGGTTGCGAAAAAAAAGTAGATTGTACAGATGTTGAGATATCCAACACTATAATAAAGCTTCAAGAACAACATCTAAACGGCCAAGGACCTATCCTCAATCAACATTCTTTTTATCTGCCAGCCACTCTTAGTACAATCCATATACATGAAGATGGTATGGATTCCAACCAACAAAATACATAGTGTTGCCAACTATAGTCATACCTCATGTGATACCACCGGTAGCCACTTTCTATGATGATTATTCTCCAAAACCCACCGTGATAGACCCCCTCCTCCAAAATATCTTATAGAAAATAAAACATATAGAAGAAAAGCAAGATAGTAATAAAACCTTCAGATACTTTTTCCATTTCATGGATGCAAAACTACCTGAAAAAATCAACATGCCTAAGTTCCACGATTAATCTGGAAAGGGGGACCCATTGGGCCACATCAAGAAACACTACTCAAATATGGTTGAGGTCCTAGATGAAGATAAAGTGCTAATATGATGCTTTATGTAGACTTTGACTCGTCTTGCACTGACATGATTCAACAAACAAGACATGACAACCATCACAACATGGGCCAAGATGGCTAAAAGGTTCATTGTTCAATATGCATGGAACCTAGACCAACATCCCACGAAAGAGGACCTAGAGGCACTACATTACAAGATTGATAAAAGCTTCTCTGAGTCATAGGAGGACTAATGGATTTAGCTACAAAGGTGCAGTTTAAGCCTATAGATAAGGAAGTCATCGACATGGTGATCAGAGATACCACACTAGATCTCACGGCCATGTTATCACTACAAAGGCATAATACCTTCCCAAAACTCATACAAGTAGGAGTCTAGAGTGGAAATTCTATTAAGAGGTGGGTCTATCAAGACATAGGCCTCACTTTCCATCCATACTCTGCCACTAAAGAAACCAATCAGAAGCTCTAGTGGACCAAGGAAAGTAGTATATTCAACGGTAGGAGCAATGCTCATCGTGGCCAAAATTAGCAAGAGACAGTAGACGACAATCTAGATTTCATCAGTTTTAGCTCAGGAAACCAATGTCTTTACATCCTAACAACATTGTTCCAGCCAGCTATCAACCTCATTACATGCCTATGTGGTATACATGGCTGCCAAGATACTACTATGGGTGCACACCACCACCTTTTTGTTGGCTAAATGGACATCTATAAAATCCCTTTGTTTTGATTATGACAAACATTTCATTCTTATTTATCTAACGAGCTACTTGAGTGTGCAGGATGACACAACTATAAGGGAAATCCAACGTGAAGTATTTATATTTTCATGCAAATGTAATCATTGTAAAAACTTGTACAGAATTATAATGTACAAGTACTTAGAATCGCATGTAAATCAAGCATTGGATTTTCCCTAGCTAAACACCTTAGTCATCCATTCAATAGGATCACATAATGCACACTTATGCACACACTTAATATCTTAATTGAAAGATTGAAAACAGAGTCAATCTCGGTCGACCACACTCCTCGACCGAGACACTCTCGGTCGACAAACCTCTCGACCGAGATTGACCAAAAATAGCCGTTAGACACAGCAGTTAACAGTTGCAAATAAACGTTAATCCAGAGAGCCTGTCGGTCGACAAATCCTCGACCGACTGGACGTCTCGGTCGACAAGTCCTCGACCGAGATGGTCTCTGACAGCAACTGCAGAATTAATTAACTAGCCGTTGCTAATGCACCTAACTTATTCCTAACGGCTAGTTAAGCACTAGGAACCCCCTAGAAGTTGTCTAGAATGTCCTTAAGCATACTTAGGCCATTCCTATAAATAGGACAAGCCATAGGACACTATGATTCACTTCTTACACTTGATATACTTGAGAAAATACTTGAGCCCTCTTGTGCAATCTGTGTGAACTGAGCTGTGTGATCAATTGGTCATTTTTCTCCTTTGCTAAAGCTCGTCCTATAGGCTAGATTCTCCTAACCCTAGCAATCACAAGTCCATCATATTGGCTAGGAAAATCCAAACGCTTGATCTAGGGAAATCAAGCCTTGAGCTACAAGGATAAGTTGTATTTTCTTTTATTCCTTTCTCGTTCCTTTGTATTACTTGTACTCTCCTTGCTACTCCAGGTAGGAGGCTGCGGATTGGAGAGGTTGAAGCTCTTCGTGTGAAGAGGAGGACTTTGGACTACTTCGGAAGGCTGTCTTGACGGGAAGCTACTTCAGGAGGAAGGCTACTTCAAGGGGGAGCTTGAAGTTACTTCAAGGAAGGCTGCTTCGAGGTTGGCAAGACTACTTCAGGGTGAAGGCTGTCCAAAGGGTGTTTAGAAAGTATTGTAAATTTTATGTAACATCCTTGAGAGGTAATAAAATTTAGTACTTTCAAAATCCCGGTTGGGTAAGCAACCGGGTAGTAGACTGACTCCTTAGTATTTGCTAAGGTGGAACCACTCTAAACACCTGTGTTCCTCTTCTCAATCTTTACTTTGGTTGTTTGAGTTTAAATTATTTTAAAATCTCTATAAAACTCTATTCACCCCCCCTCTAGAGGTTTTCAATTGGTATCAGAGCAGGCTTCAAGGAGCCCTAACAAAGTCTTGAAGAAAAGATGGGGGATGGAGTGCTCAACAACCTCAACATTGAAGGAACGCTCGTTGCTCGACCTCCGGCATTTGACGGGACAAACTATCAATACTGGAAGAGAAGAATGCAATTTTACTTCCAAGGAATCAATTGGGATCTTTGGAGAATGGTATCTACACCATACACACTTCCACAAGACGAGTTCGAAGTATGGGACGCTAATACGGTAAAAATGGCACAAATGAATGCAAAGGCGGTAAGCATTTTATATTGTTCCATCTCAGTAGGTGAATTTAATAGAGTATCAAACTGTGATACCGCATATGACATTTGGCATAGATTATCTATAACATATGAGGGTACGGTTCAAGTTAAAAACTCTAAAGTTAGTTTGCTTAAAACCAAATTTGAACATTTTCGTATGGATCCAAACGAAACTATTAGTGAAATGTATTCAAAATTTTCTACTATTGTCAATGGTTTGAGTGCCTTAGGGAAACCTGTTCTTGAGGAAGATCAGGTATCAAAAATACTTCGATCTCTTCCTCCAAAGTACAAACCAAAGGTGACAGCTATTGCAGAAGCAAACGACCTCACTCGCCTCAAAATGGAACAGCTCATCGGAAACTTAGAAGCTCATGAGGCAGACCTAGAAGAGGAAGAGAGAAGAGAACATGAACATCAACGTGGGCCAAAGAAAGACGTGGCTCTCAAAGCATCAAAAGCTCTCTCACAAGAAAGTGAGGAATCTAGTGAAGAAGAAGGAGAAGAAGCATTGATAGTCAATGGTAAGAAATATAGAAGGTTTAAATCTAACAAAATTTCTAGTTCTTCTTCCATTCCCAGGTGCTTCGAATGTGGAAAGAAAGGACATTTCAAAAATGAATGTCCCAAAGCTAAGAAGGGAAAGAAAAGCTCACATAAGAAGAAAGAAAAAGCTTATAAAGCAGCATGGGATGAAACGAGTGAAAGTGAAAGCGGAGAAGACAAGATAGAATGTCTAATGGCAAGAGAAGATGAAGAATCTCAAGAGGTAAGCCTAGTTGATCTTCCTAAAGAAGAGTTAGTAGCTAGCTTACAAGAAACTCATGATAAATATGTTGATGCCAAGAAGAAACTAAGAAGGACTATAAAATCAAACAATGAGCTCATTGCCAAAATAGATGAACTTTCTTCTGAAAAGAATAACATTGATCTTGAAAATGTATCTTTAAAAACATCTTTAGATGATTGCACTAGAAAGCTACTTACTTTGGAAACTAATGTTGATCTTCTATCAAAAGAAAAGACTGATTTGTTAGCTAAACTACAAGCTTTTCAAACTCAACCTATCTTGTGCAATCATTCGGACTATGACATTATTGTAAAAGAAAAGGATTCATTGCTTTCTGATTTAGACCAGGCAAGAAAAGATATACATAAGAAAATGAATAACATTGCTCAGTTGCAACAAGAACTTCATGAGTTAAGAAGAAAAGATATTCTTGATAACATATTAAGAAGTGGTACTACCTTCAATGGAAGAAAAGGTTTGGGATATGTTCCAAAGAGAAAACAAACCAAAAAGACCCAAACTATGTTTGTACCCAAAAACACAATGACTAGAAAAAGAAACGAAGTTGATTCTATTACTTGTCATTTCTGTTTACGTCTTGGTCATTACTGTTTTTCATGCCCCTACAAGACTAAGAAGTCCAACTTAGTTTGGACCCCAAGACCTCAAACTTAGAAGAATGGAATGTAGTTGAGATATGACAAAATACTTAATTTGTGCAATTTATATTGTCCTATCTCAACAAACGATGCTATGCTTATTGGTAATATTTTTTCTGCATTGCTGTACTAAAACAGAAACTTCGTCGGTCGAAGTACTGTCGACCGAGCTCTGGGTCGGTCGAAGTAGTGTCGACCGACTGGATATCTTTAACAAATCGAAAATCTTCCAGTACTCATTTCGGTCGAACACTGGTCAACCGAAAAATTTTTCTGTTCTTTTTTATTGTGATACAGTAACCTTCTCGATCGATAAATTGTCGACCGAGAATTATATCGGTCGAACAATCGTCGACCGACTGGTTTCCTGTATCAGAACTTTTATACACATCAGCAAATTAAAAAGTTTCTAACCTTATCGGACCATCACATGGGTACCAAAATCTATATTCTAATGCAGGAATGGGTCGTTGACAGTGGTTGCTCCAAACATATGACCGGAAACAAGGATGCATTTTCAACTTTTGAAGAAAAGAAAAGTGGGACGGTCACCTTTGGAGACAATGGTAAGGGCAAAATCGTTGGAATAGGTAATGTTGGAACAAATCTTGAAATCAAAAATGTTCTACTAGTTGATGGATTGCATCATAACTTAATAAGTGTAAGTCAACTATGTGATAGCGGTTATGATGTATTATTTAACAAAACCTGCTGCAAGTTATTGATAGAAAATACTACAACTGTTGTTTATGAAGGAAATAGAGTTGGAAATCTTTATATCCTTAAACCAAACTCTATGAAATCAGTAGTAGGTAAATGCTTACTTGCAAATGAAAACACCTTACAACTATGGCATAAAAAGCTTGGTCATGCTAGTTCACATGCTATTAAAAAGTTAGTAAAATATGATCTTGTTCGTGGACTACCTGTTTTGTCTTTTGATCAAGTTGCAAATTGTGAACCTTGTACAATGGGAAAGCAAACCAAAACATCTTTTAAATCAAAACATGTACTTAGCACCAGTAGATCCTTAGAATTAATTCATATGGATTTATTTGGACCAATGAGAACACAATCTATTGGTGGTAAACGATATTGTTTTGTTATTGTTGATGATTATAGTAGATTTACATGGGTACATTTTATTGCAACAAAAGATGACACTATTCATGTCTTTATGCAATTTTGTTCAAAAATTGAAAATCTTTTACAACATAAAATATGTACCATTAGAAGTGATCACGGTGGCGAATTTGAAAATCATACCTTTGAAACTTTTTGTACATCTCAGGGATATACTCACAATTTCTCTGCTCCACGTACCCCACAACAAAATGGTATTGTGGAACGGAAAAATCGATCTCTACAAGAAATGGCTAGGACCATGATGCTTGAACACAACACACCTAAAACCTTTTGGGCTGAAGTTGTAAACACAGCTTGTTATGTGCTAAATAGAGTCACGGTTCACTCTCACTTGAAGAAAACTCCATATGAAATAATACACTCTAAGAAACCTAGAGTTGACTACTTTCATACTTTTGGCTCTACATGTTATATTTTAAACACCAAGGATGATAGAGACAAGTTTGATTCTAAATCACAAAAAGCATTCTTCTTGGGATATTCTACTTCTAGCAAAGCGTTTAGGGTATATAACACTATCTCTAGAAAAGTTGAGGAATCCATTCATGTTTCTTTTCATGAGGAATCAAAATCTACAAATTTAGATATCATTGATCTCACAAATCAATTTGAAACTATAACCATTCCAAATGATAATGAGAAAACTCCCACATCCGATCCTCCGGTCGAACCACAACCTACACCTAGGCTGATCAAGGATCATCCCCAAGAGCTAATTATTGGAGATCCAAATGATAAAGTCAAAACTAGGTCCTCTTTCCAAGATGTTGCAAACATGGCTTTTGTCTCTATCATTGAACCTAAGAAAATATCCGAAGCTCTTAAGGATGATTACTGGATAATAGCCATGCAAGAGGAATTAAATCAATTCACTAAAAATGATGTATGGGATTTAGTTCCTAAACCACAAGATAATACTATCATAGGCACTAAATGGGTTTTTAGGAACAAACTTAATGAGGCAGGAGAAGTCATACGGAATAAAGCACGGTTAGTTGCACAAGGATATAATCAACAAGAAGGAATTGACTTTGATGAAACATATGCACCCGTAGCTCGACTTGAAGCTATTAGGATGTTATTAGCTATTGCTGCCCATAAAAACATTCAGTTATATCAAATGGATGTCAAAAGTGCATTTCTAAATGGTATCATACAAGAAGAAGTTTATGTTGCTCAACCACCTGGCTTCGAAATCCCAGAAAAGGACGATCATGTTTATAAACTTAAAAAGGCACTTTATGGTCTAAAACAAGCCCCTAGGACTTGGTATGAACGGCTCAAGACATATCTTTTTGATAATGGTTTCTCTATTGGAAATTCAGATTCTACTCTATTTTTCAAAACATATGCATCTGATTTCTTAGTTGTACAAATATATGTTGATGACATTATTTTTGGTGCCTCAAATGAATCATTATGCACACAATTTAGTGACATTATGCAAAAAGAATTTGAAATGAGCCTTATGGGTGAACTAACATTCTTTCTTGGTTTTCAAATTAAGCAAACACCTGCCGGAATTTTTATAAGCCAAGAAAAATACACTAAAGAACTGTTAAAACGCTTTGGGATGGATCAATGCAAACATGCTACTACTCCTATGGCTACTTCTATTAAAATTGATAAGGATGAAAATGGGGAACCTATTGATGATTCCTTATATAGAGCCATGATTGGTAGTTTGCTATATTTAACCGCCTCCCGACCGGACATTATGTTTTCCGTTGGTCTTTGTGCTCTATTTCAATCCCAACCTATGCAATCTCATTTTCTTGCGGTTAAACGAATCCTTCGATATCTAGCCGGCACTACTTGTTTTGGTTTATGGTATCCAAAAGGACAATCATTGGATTTTAAAGCATATACTGATGCGGATTATGCCGGTTGTCGACTTGATCGCAAAAGTACTAGTGGTGGATGTTTCTTATTAGGTAGAGCCTTAGTATCTTGGTTTAGCAAGAAACAAAACACGGTTGCCCTATCTACCACCGAAGCTGAATACATGGCAGCTGGGTCTTGTTGTGCTCAAGTGCTTTATATGCAACAGGTTTTAAGCGATTACGGTTTTCATCTTTCATCTACACCTATTTTTTGTGACAACACAAGCGCCATAAACTTAGCACACAATCCTATTCTACACAGCCGGGCCAAACATATTGAAATCCGTCATCACTTCTTAAGGGATCACATCTCAAAGAATCATGTTTCCCTTCATCATGTTGATACAGAAAATCAATTAGCTGATATCTTTACAAAACCGCTTCCATTAGATCAATTCAACAACATTAGGAAGCAACTACTTATTACTACGTTGGAGGATGTTTTCTTTGATATCTGCGGTTCTTAAAAACGACTACTTATGTTTTTATGATTTGTATCAATATTGATATGAACGTTTCAATTGGTAATTTGCAAATTGTTGCCTCTTGGCTAGACACCTCATTGCTTTACATTTTGGCTATTCAATGGACATCTTTTTTCGTTCATTTTTGTTGGGATATCTAATTAAGGGGGAGTTTTTAAATAAAACGGTTATCTTTTTGAAATGACAAAGGGGGAGAGATATATAAAACTATAACTTAATACTTATGACAAACTCAATCAATGAGTTTCACAAATATACTCTTGGCTTTACATTGAAAGTTGCTATATTCCCAAATGAACTGGATTTCATGTTCCATAATTCACTGGGGATACTAAGCACACATTTTATAAATAAGAGGAAAAGTTCCAAATGGCAATCTAAAGGTATGGCATTTATATGTTTTATATTTCCTTTATTCATATTTTGGAAATGTTTGTCATCTTCAAAAAGGGGGAGATTGTTGGCTAAATGGACATCTATAAAATTCCTTTGTTTTGATTATGACAAACATTTCATTCTTATTTATCTAACGAGCTACTTGAGTGTGCAGGATGACACAACTATAAGGGAAATCCAACGTGAAGTATTTATATTTTCATGCAAATGTAATCATTGTAAAAACTTGTACAGAATTATAATGTACAAGTACTTAGAATCGCATGTAAATCAAGCATTGGATTTTCCCTAGCTAAACACCTTAGTCATCCATTCAATAGGATCACATAATGCACACTTATGCACACACTTAGTATCTTAATTGAAAGATTGAAAACAGAGTCAATCTCGGTCGACCACACTCCTCGACCGAGACACTCTCGGTCGACAAACCTCTCGACCGAGATTGACCAAAAATAGCCGTTAGACACAGCAGTTAACAGTTGCAAATAAACGTTAATCCAGAGAGCCTGTCGGTCGACAAATCCTCGACCGACTGGACATCTCGGTCGACAAGTCCTCGACCGAGATGGTCTCTGACAGCAACTGCAGAATTAATTAACTAGCCGTTGCTAATGCACCTAACTTATTCCTAACGGCTAGTTAAGCACTAGGAACCCCCTAGAAGTTGTCTAGAATGTCCTTAAGCATACTTAGGCCATTCCTATAAATAGGACAAGCCATAGGACACTATGATTCACTTCTTACACTTGATATACTTGAGAAAATACTTGAGCCCTCTTGTGCAATCTGTGTGAACTGAGCTGTGTGATCAATTGGTCATTTTTCTCCTTTGCTAAAGCTCGTCCTATAGGCTAGATTCTCCTAACCCTAGCAATCACAAGTCCATCATATTGGCTAGGAAAATCCAAACGCTTGATCTAGGGAAATCAAGCCTTGAGCTACAAGGATAAGTTGTATTTTCTTTTATTCCTTTCTCGTTCCTTTGTATTACTTGTACTCTCCTTGCTACTCCAGGTAGGAGGCTGCGGATTGGAGAGGTTGAATCTCTTCGTGTGAAGAGGAGGACTTTGGACTACTTCGGAAGGCTGTCTTGACGGGAAGCTACTTCAGGAGGAAGGCTACTTCAAGGGGGAGCTTGAAGTTACTTCAAGGAAGGCTGCTTCGAGGTTGGCAAGACTACTTCAGGGTGAAGGCTGTCCAAAGGGTGTTTAGAAAGTATTGTAAATTTTATGTAACATCCTTGAGAGGTAATAAAATTTAGTACTTTCAAAATCCCGGTTGGGTAAGCAACCGGGTAGTGGACTGACTCCTTAGTATTTGCTAAGGTGGAACCACTCTAAACACCTGTGTTCCTCTTCTCAATCTTTACTTTGGTTGTTTGAGTTTAAATTATTTTAAAATCTCTATAAAACTCTATTCACCCCCCCTCTAGAGGTTTTCACTTTTGAACCACCTATGTAGCAAGCGGTAGAAAACACTCCTCTAAAATTGAGTAACATGGTGTTTCAAATAAAGTTAGTAACCATGGATCCATAATTAGAAGAACCTTTCAAGTCAATAAGGAAGTTCACTCCATTGGGAGATTCCCTCAACATAATATTTCCAGACATTAAGAACATGTTGAAATTCCCATCTATAATGGATCTACAAAATATCCTACCAAAGAGATACAATGCTAATGCCATCTATGATTTCCTTCAGGCTAAAAGGCACATATAGATTCCTACCTTGCTATCAAGCATGTATTGCAAGACTTGATACAATATAGTGAGGTAAACAAAGTTGCATTAGAAGAGATGCCTTAATCTTCCAACACCAGAGTTTTCATCTCGTCATCAGGAGATCTGACACATGTGTTTATCCTCCCTTTGGAATAAGCCATCAATAATTGGTCTTGGAGTACTCACATAATTTCTTTGATCCAAGAAAAGAAACTCGTGATTCTAGTAAGTGCTAAGAAGTTGGTCATAATACCAGTGGCTTGTTAAGGTCAGAAGTTACAAAAGTATTGGGATCCTAACATGTTGGTCCTAGGGGAAGCCCAACATAAATTATTTTTTCATCCAATGGTGGTAAAACAAGTTGCATTCGAATTAGACATTCCAGAGATCAACCCACACCCCCATCCATCCAGAAGTACATGCGTCCTTGACAAGGTTAAAGAGAAGACTACTACATATGTGGGAGTCTCAACTAGCATGCCAAAAAGGAGAAAAGAAAGGTCTCCATCCCCGCTGTCAATGCCAATATGTTACCATGAACAGAAAAGTTTTGTAGAGAAACTAAAATCAAAGGGTATGATACCTGAAGGGGGGATACCATTAGAGGAATTAGTGTAGAGCTCCCCTGAATACCATGAGGTAGTTATGATGATATTAAAATGGGCTTAAGCATCCAAATACATGAGGCCATAAATGATTGATTTCATCATTGAGTTAATCAACACCCTACATCTTATATCATTTTTCAAAGATGAGATTTCCAGCCAAGGAAGTCACAATAAGCCATTGATAATCACCTCCATCTACAAGGGCCTCAAGATTTGTTCTTTCTTCATTGACAACAGTGCATGCCTCAATGTATGTTATCCTACAAGGGCCTCAAGATGCTCATCATGTTGGGAAGGGACCCCTTTGACTTGAAACCTACAACAAAGAAGGTGACCTCATTTGGTAGGGTGATTAAAGATGACATGGGAGAGATCACGCTTAAACTAGGCATTGGACCGCAGATGTCTGTTGTAATGTTCTTGGTCATGAAATTGAGTCCCTCCTTCAACTGGCACTTGGGAAGATGATGGACTCACCACAATGGGGTGGTCCCCTCATCACTACAAAAATGAATGAAGTATTGGCTGGGACATGCCATTTCTACTATCCATGTCAATAATCTTGGAACCATAGTCTACATAAAAGAAGATGATATCCAATATTTCTTTCAAATTTTTCATATTTCCAACATCGGTTGGGTGTTTCCATAAAGAAGACCTCAAGATATATCGTATATTCATGTATTGCTCTCAAAATAGCTATGGTAAATATGTATATGCAAAGACTAAGGGATGGGAGACAGTCAATAAGCATGTAAAGTAATCATCGAGATTCCTCTAAGATGAAAGTGACTGGGTTTAGAATTCTATGGCCCATCCAATACATGACCTCTGATCACCATGTGAACACCATATTGGAAGCCCACGGTGTTGTGGCCTACTATGAATGACTTGGCCCAAAGAGGCTACCTCAACCTATCTACACCATTGACTAAAGACCTAAGTTGTGAGGACCCATGCATTTGTCTAGAGCAGAGTGTTGACTCAAGATATTGTATCGATGGGACCTCACATGTTACAACCCACATTGAGGTTAGTTAGTGAGTACCTCGATTAGTGTGAAGCACCTTGATTAGTTCTAAGTACCTTGTTAAACATCATGGTTAATCAAGATAAGCTAATATGTGAATCAATAGTCGAGATTGATTCATTTATTGTAATTAATTTTAACTGCAGTGTTAATCATTAAGTTAATTACCTAATATGATTAACCTAGATAAGATGGTTTATTTATTTTATTTTTATTCCTTGATATGACAGAGAAGCTCGTGCTTGAAATTTTGCAAAAGAAATCACTTCAATTGGACCTTCGAGGCAAAAGTTATGATAATTTTAAGATCTTTGGACTTGGCTACAAATTTTCTAGTAATAGCTTTATTATCTTTTTTTCCGTTATCTCCTTTCTCCTTCACTCGATCGGTGCTAATCACCCCTTGAAGTAGCTTCTAGCCCGATCAGCCGATAGAGGGGCAATTTTGGGCGATTTGACCTCCATAGCTATGTTTTTTGCAGCGCCGAGCTCCTCTCTTCTTCTAGCTCTCCTTCCTTCCTCTCTTTCTCAGCCCAACCTCCCGTACCCTAACCTGCTTGGTCGTCGGCCAGTAGTAGCAGCCCTCCAGCCTTGCGGCACTGGCCAGGGGCAGATCTTCCTGGGAAACACCAAGATAATGGTGCCAACGAGTTCGGTAAAGGGTCTAGAACTCGATTTCGCCGCCAACTAGCCCATGAGCAGTACCCAGCCAAGGTCCTTTCTACCTGTGCGTGAAGTAGGTTCAAATTAGGGTTGAACCAAGGTTGAAGATGACCTACTGATGCCCAGAAACAGGACTCTGGACGTGTTTCCAGTTGAATTCCATCATCCTGGACCACTGTGAGTAGAATTTCACTCACTAAGTAGTGCTAATTCCATGAAATTGATGATTTTGGTTAGATTTGTGTTATTCGCGGGTAACAGTGGTTACCCAGGTGCCAGGCAGTCTTGGCGTCGCCCAAATTCTCGTTGCATGTTTCACTTCTTTATGTTTGATATGATTTAGTTTGTTAATTGATCTGTGTGATTTGGATTACTAGAACTAGATGGTTGATTAAATTCTAAATTGCTCAGTTTAAAAGTTAAAGATAGTAGAGCATGACCCTGTATTTATAGTAGTTGTACGGTTTGGGTATAAACCCAGGCTGTACAATTTTAGTAATTAACTAGTTGCATGATTTAAAGAAATAGACGATGACACACAATGTCTTAATATAAACTTGTTTGTATGCTCCAAGTTATATTTAATGTGCGTGGTTTAGTATTAACACGATTAGCACAAATGTCGAGGACATGATTAGGAATTCTGAGCTATTATTAATAAATCTTGCCATGTTAAGCAATTAACTCTTAATTAAGTTATGTGATGCACAACCCAGGATTAGGGTTGATGTCCACACTTTCCAAGAAAGTATAAATAATTTATAGGTGCTAATGATGATTACTCGTATGCCAAGTAATTAACTCTTATCAGTGTATTAAGAAGTTCAATTTGCTTGATTCCAGTGTATATGTTCAAAGTGGACATGTAATTTGTTTATTTAAGTATTCAGTCTGCATGCATGTATAAAATGTTGATTTCTCAATATATTATAGTGTTTGAGTATACTGCTTTTCCAAGTTTAGAATAATATACATGTTGTGTTATAAACTTCAAATAAATAGATGTGGTACCCTAGAGATACCAGAGTCAAGTATAAGTAAGGGAAAAGATACAATATATTAAGAGCTTTTCAAGAATAATAAAATAATAGACATAGGTGCCCTGAACACCGTAGATTCCCTACGGATGTCTGCACTGTAGGGAGGAAATGATCCGCCCTGGCAGTGACCAGTATACGGGGATCGGATCGCACCCACAAATCGTGTGGGGAGACGAAGCCCTTGAGGAAGTTTCCTAAGAGAAGATAGGTTACCCAACATGAACCGGAGATTCCGGTGGTAACCCAGAGGTACCCACAGAGCGTACCAAGATGAGGCCCATAGAGCATCTCAGACCCTCCACATGTGTACTCAACCTAGAAGGAGAGGTCCAATTAAAGGCCAGCTGTTTAGCTGCCTTAGTCAGACATGACAGTTCGAGTCAAGCAGACCCGAATTCAATTTTAGGCTTAGCTTCCCGAGTTTTAAGCTAAGTCTTGTACAGTGAGATCGTAGTTCGCTACGAGTCTTCATATGTAGAGTACACTACATATGATCAGGGCATAAGATAAAATATGTTCATATAGGTTCATGGAGTTTCTTATAAGTTAAAGAGTTAAGAAAGATTTGAGTTAGTTTCACAATAGTTGTCCTTTAAATGAAATTTTAGTATTCTCTGTTATTTAATCATATCTACAGCTTTACAGCAGTTGTTATTTTAATGAAATGTTGACATCTCTTGTCATTTAAATTATAATGTTTAGATCTACTTAGTATAGTATCATCTTGTATTTTATTCCAATTAATAAACATAAAATGAGTTATCTGTGATGGTTGGGTGCAATTCTATTCACTGAGCCAGTAGTTCACCAACCTACTTGAACATTTTTCAGGTCAGCGTCAACACGAGGAAGCTGAAGAATCGTATCACCCAAGTTCTTAAAAGGTAGTTCATAGTTAGATAGAGGTCTCTTAGTCTTTTACCCTCAGTTGTTGGGCATGTGGTGTGGTAGTGAGAGAATGTAATGTAATATGTAGTTTAGATTTCAGTTATCTATTGTATTTTTACTTTCTGCATGAACAATGTAATATGTGGTGTAAGTTTGTTTTTCTTCCTAGTAAGGTTAACAGTAAGTTGCTTCCACAATTTTATTATGATATGATGTTATTCAAGCTATTAGGTTTTTCCTTTAAGTTAATTCTAAGTAACTAAATAAAGAAAAGGTTAAGGGTGGTTTAACGAGGGTGACTCCCCAGTTTCCGGGGTCATTAAAGATGGCACAGGGATCGAGGCATCACAAGTTTTTTGGTATCAGATCATAGGATGAGTACGTAGTCAATCTAAGTCAAGGTCAGGGGATGATAAGAGACCAATAGGATTAGGACTTAGGTGTTTTCCTTCTAACTGCAATTTTCTAATAGGAATTGTTCTGTTATACTATTGCAGATGGTAGGAAGAGGTCGTGGTCATGAGGACCAAGTTGAGAGCCACATTGGACCTGATCCTCAGGAAATGGGTCCAGGTGGTGGAGATGATTTGGATGAGGCAACAAGGATGTACAGGAAGTTTCTTGAGACCAGGGAAAAATATAAGATGGAGAGGTGAGCTTCTACCTCAAGAAGCAAGGACCTGATGAGATCCTATGAGCTGGTTATGAAGCTTGGAGGTACCGAGTTCATTGGAACTACGGACCTTGCAGTGGCTGAGACAGTTAGAGAAAGTGTTCCATCTGATGGAGGTGTCTGAGGAAAGACAAATCAATCATGTAGTTTATTTGCTTAAAGGTGATGCAGAGCTCTGGTGGCATGGAGTGGAAGATAAAAGGATGAACACGGTATTGACTTGGCTATTTTAGTCAATAAGGATCTGAAGATGTGATATCTTCTCAAAGTAGGGGAATATCTAGTCCAGGGAGATGGAGCAATATGCCAAGAGGAAGGTCATCTATATCATCATCTTTAGTGATAGGTCTACCAAGGAGAGAGGTACCGAGGTGTCATATCTTTGGGAAGCCACACTCTGGTTAGTGTTGGGGTGCATATGTTCAGGGTTGTCACAACTGTGGACAGGTTGGACACTTTAGAAGGCAATGTCCCCAGTTACAACAAGTGGCAACATAGGGTTCCTAGTCACAGTACCAGAATGTCCCAAGATAGGCTCCAGCTGGAGGACCTAGTTCCTTTATAGCTTCAGGTTCCCGAGGTGGTGCAGCACCCAGTGCAAGGGAAGGATAATGAGGACATCGTGGGAGCGGAAGAGCTTCAGGATGCTTCTTCTCTCTGACACAACAAGAAGGTATTCTTTCTTCCCGAGTGATTACAGGAGAAATGCTTTTCTTTAATAGCATTTCAGTTACAATTTTGATAGATCTGGGTGCTACTCACTCATTTATACAGAGTTCTTTAGCTTGTGAGCTTAACCTATTAATCCAGGAGTTACCAGTTGAGTTGTTGTTGAGGGTTCCGTTAGGTGAACCGACAGTGTTGATGGAGTTTTGTCCTGGATGTTTATTGATTTTTGGTGGTTACACCATCGCGGTTAATATTATACCCATAGATGTTAACTCTTTTCAAGTTATCTTGGGTATGGATTTCCTAGAGACATATCGAGTTCAACTTGACTATTGGAAGAAGGAGGTTGTCTTTCAACATGGTGGATTTTCTTGTGTATTTTCTGGAGACAGGAAAGTTTTGCCCACGTGTATCATATCAGCCGTTGTAACTGATAAGATGTTGCAGAGAGGTTGTGAGGAATTTTTGGCACATGTAGTAGATACTAGAGCTGAGAAGAGCACAATCAGTCTATGGGATGTGCCAATAGTTTGTGAGTTCCTAGATGTTTTTCCAGATGAGTTGCCAGGTATAGCTCCTGAAAGACAGATAGACTTTGAGATCCAAGTGTTTCCAAGTAGTTAACGTATAGCACTACCAGCCTATAGAATGGCACCTATAGAGTTGAAGGAACTCAAGATATAGTTATAGGAATTACTGGTAAAGGGTTTCATTCGACCTAGTTCTTCTCCATGGGGAGCTCTAGTCTTGTTTGTGATAAGGAAATATGGTACTATGAGGCTATGTATAGACTACATACATTTGAATAAGATCACCATTAAGAACAAGTACATGTTGCCAAGGATAGATGATATGTTTGATCAGTTACGTGGAATGATGATCTTTTCTAAGATATACTTGAGATCTGGATATCATCAATTGAGGATAAAGGCTTTAGATATTCCTAAGTCGGCTTTCAGAACAAGATATGGGCATTATGAGTTTCTAGTCATGTCATTTGGACTGACTAATGCCCCAGCAACTTTCATGGATATGATGAACTAGGTTTTTAAGCCGTTCTTGGATCAGTTCACAGTAGTTTTCATAGATGACATTCTGATTTATTCCAGAGATGATGAGAAACATCTGAGGATAGTGTTACAGTTGTTGAGACAACACCAGTTATATGCTAAGTTCAACAAGTGTGAGTTCTGGTTAGCTGAGGTGTCTTTTCTTGGACATGTCATCTCAGGAGATGGAGTAAGTGTTGACCCTAAGAAAATCGAGTTTGTTCTATAGTGGGAGCAGCCTAAGAGTCCTACTAATATCAGAAGCTTCTTAGGATTGGCATGTTACTACATGAGGTTCATCAGCACTTCAATGTTGTAGCATCACCTCTAACACGCTTAACGAGAAAGAATGCATCGTTTGTCTAGTCAGATAGCTATGAGAAGAGTTTTCAGATCTTGAAGAAGAGGTTGACTACATCACCAGTGTTGATCCTGCCCGAGACAAGTAAAGGTTACATAATGTTTTGTGATGCTTCAAGGAGAGGTTTAGGTTGTGTGTTGATGCAGGAAGGCAAAGTAATAGCTTCTGCATCTATATAGCTTAAGAAGAATGAGGATAATTACCTGACACATGATTTGGAGTTAGCTATTTTAGTTCATGCTCTTAAGACATGGCATCACTATATTTATGGTGAGGCATGCCAGGTGTTTTTAGATCATAAGAGTTTGAAATATATTTTCACCAAGAAGGATCTGAATCTTAGACATCAGAGATGGTTAGAATTGATCAAGGAGTATGATGTGACAATAGATTATCATCTTGGTAAGGCGAATGTGGTAGCAAAGCCCTCAGTAGGTAGTCAAGTTCAATAGTAGATGTATTCTCTATGGCATTCTTCAAGACATACATGATAGTAGAGATGTGGAATTTGTGGAGCTTCTAAACCTTGTCAGTCAGTCGAGTTTCCCAAAGAGTAAGTCAGCTGACCTGCTATACAGATTAAAATATAACATTGTAGTATTTGATTTTTCATAATTTATTGTTACATAAGAATTGTTTGAAATTTTTATTGTAACTTGATAACTTAATTATACACAACATACTAAATTTTAGTAATATTTAGATAATGTTAAGTTATATTAACATATTCTGTCACTTGAGTTATTTAACAGGAACACTCATCCGACCAAATTTTCTAGAGAAAAAAAGGCTGAAAATTCATTATAACTAACTGTACCAAGCACCTCAATAGGTATATATGGAACCAAAATGACCCAAGAACCTCTCATTTACGTCCATCACTTCTTAGCTTTGAAACTCTTGAGAGAAGAGGATATTATAGGGTTTGGGAAATCTAAAGTTGAAATTTTAGAATTTTGGGTTCTTTCTTTCCAAGGTTGGTAAATCCTCTGTAGCTAACCAATCCCTACTAGGTTTATTTAGTTCTATACTATTCTATGTATGGAGCTTGTAACTCCACTAATTTGGATCAAAAGATCCTAAATCAATCTCTTCTTTCATTCTTTTTCTTCACTTCTTCTTCTTCTATGTTCTTGAGAAAATAGGAGAAGGAAAGTTCTGATTTCTTGTAGGTGAGAACTTGATTTAGAAATTAGCAGTAGTTGGGCTACGAATTTCAGGTGCTTCACACCTGAGATGAGTGGTGTAGGTTCAATTGAAAACTCTTGTTGCACTCTAAACTTAATTCTACTCATTAAACTACAAGCGATGGAAATTGATAAACTCCAATAATTGCGCAAGATTGTTTACCTTGTTTGACCTTAGATTTGATTCTTCTATTGAACCTTATAAATGAATCATATGAATGTTATATTCTTCTTGATCACAAGGAATATGAATTTATCTAGATTCAGTTCACATTTTTATTATTTATATATTTCAAATTCTTCATATTGGTTAAAACAGAGTACTATGTGTAATATGTAAATTATTGACTGGTGATTAGTTTATTTTACTTGTGATGGAAATGTATATTGTAAGGCCCCTAAACTTGCTTAATGAGTTGAATAAGCTTAATTATCATAATTAAATTCTTATAACCCTAATTTAACATTATGTTATGATTTTAAATCTTAAGACAAGCTTAAGTTTCAAATTTGGTCCAATTTGGACACTGTTTGAGCAAGTTATGCAATTTTATGCACATTTTGGACTTTTCTGCAATTTACCAAATTGAGAGGTTTTCTTTGCAATTTATCACATTCATTATGTTCCTTGGATATTCTCTCATCATTATTAATATTCTTGAGCCATAGGGCGCCTATTTAAACCTTGGTTTGAAGGTGTTTTCTCCAAGGGTATTTTAGGGTTTACCCCTTCATGGATGAGCTACCTTTAGTAGATATCAACTAATGAATTATTTGTTTTGCTTGGAAATTCATGAAACGAAGAATAATCATGCCTCTATGGATGGTGGGAGAGCTTCTTCTGTGTGTGCTTGTATATTCTTAATAGTTTAAGGCCATAGACACAAGGGGAAGCTACTTTGACACCTCATGCTTGCTCCCGTCCTTATCCATGGGCTATATTTACCTCTTCCTTGCCTAAGTACGAAACTTTGCTTGCTTTATCTTTCCTCTAACCTGTAGCAATGACTCCATTCTGTTTTTCTTTGGAACCAAGTTCTCTAAGGTAGAAGACAACCTCTTTTTGGGGAAGAAGGTCTCCTAGAGCTCTGTTTAGCCCTACCTAGGGTTTCCAAGGTCATCTTCTAGGGATTTTGACCAAGACAAGTAATTTTCTTCCTTCCTTCTCCATTTATCTTTCTATTCTACTTCCTTAGACCTTCTTCCAAGTCAGAACCTTATTTTTCCATGGTATAAATTTCTCTAAAGCTCTAAAACCCTACCTTTCTTTCTCCTTATGCTTAGGGTTTACTCATTTGATGAAGAAAGGTGCTAGATGGACGAGTTCATAGCTTATGCTTGGATTTTATACCCTACCTGCTCGAGATTTATTTTGTGTGGGGTTTCATCTTCTCATTAGAGGCAAGTCTTATAACTTTCTCCATGTTTATTGCTTACCATAAGCTTTCTAGATCATGTTCTTGCTTGAAAATGATGATCCATGCACTAAAAAGTTATGCTCAACTTGGATTTCGATTTTTATAGTGTTCCCTATTCTGATTTCAGTTCTAGATGAACATGTGATCATGTGTATGTTATTACAAAGGTATAATATGACTTGGATCAGGTTGGTTTGACAACCTATGGTGCTAAGCACCTATTAACCAATGGTCAATTTTAGGGTTTTAAGTTGATTTCTTCTATAAACCCATGACCCGATGATGGTACCATTGCAACAACCCTATGGTGTTGTCTTCATGAAAATTGATGGTGGTAACCAAGGGTGTCAACTAAAGTTCACCCCTTAGGTCATGTTTTGGCCAAATTATAAGCCTAGTGATTAACAACTAAGTACCCTAATGATGTTATCAATCAATGGTGTTTTTTTTTTTGAGAACTAGGGCTTAGTTATTATTCATCCCACGCCCTAGAGTGGGTACGGACATAAAAGGGTTAATTTGTACATGTTGAAGCCAGCTGGGCAAAGCACTATTGAAAGAGATAACAGAATTACTAATAAAGGAATGTTTTGCTATTGCAGCTGAAACCACGTTTAGAGTGTGGGGGATGTACTGCAGAACAACGTCGACGCGGGAATTGTCATGGCATGCTTCCCGAAATTGCCTCCAAAGGGATTGGAGAATGGGTGGGCGTTGTGTGCCTGTGAGCTGACGGACAATGGTTTGAGCATCTGAGAGGATGAGTGTTCTGCCCAGATGCATATCTCTGCTGATATGAACTGCATGGATGATAGTTAGGGCCTCGGCCAAGATGGGCGAGCTGGCGTGGAAGGGCATCCCGAAGTCGATGACGGGCACTCATGAACTGGACATGGTGAAGATGCCTAATCCCGCTCCTTTCATTGTTGCAAGGAGGGAGGCATCGACGAAAACAACGTGATCATAGCCTTCAATGCAGATGGGTGGGATTGGATCCTTGTAAAGCGTAGGTTTGCCTTGAGCACTCAAAGCTTCCGAGATGGTGTTAGTGTGTTCTTTGATAAAAGCAGCCCTGGACCGGATGTTAGGCTTCTTCCCGATGTGGACCAACTCATTCCTTACCCCCCATATCTGCCAGCAGGAAATGAGGAGTAGTGTAGACTAAGCGTTGTGCGCAGTAGGGTAGATAATTGCAGAGAGCCATGCATCCTCGGACAAGGAGAAGAAGTCAGGCGTTGTATCTAGCATCTCCCAGATGGGTCTAATAACATGACAATCTCTAAGGCAGTATAGCAACGAGTCCTCCGCATTGTTGCATACAGGACAGGTGCTATCCACCATGATATGTCGTCTTATCTTTTCGCCATTGTGCAGAAGAGCTTTATGAAGTAAGAGCCAAGCAAAGGTTTTAATACGTTCAGGGACTTTTAGGTGCCACACCTTGTGCCAGTCCCCATCAACAGAGACGTCCTTGTTGAGACGGAGCCATTTGTACGCAGGTTTTGCAATTAACATGTCGGAGGGGTCATGAAGCCAAGCCCAATAGTTTGGTCCCAAGGACTGTCTGGGAGGGGGGTAAGGTAAATTAAATGTTTGTCCCTACTCGGAAAGAAGGAGTCGATGAAGGAGTTGTCCCACTCCCCATTATCAAGGACCATACTTGCAACG
Source organism: Alisma plantago-aquatica (assembly GCA_963693085.1). Classification (NCBI taxonomy): domain Eukaryota; kingdom Viridiplantae; phylum Streptophyta; class Magnoliopsida; order Alismatales; family Alismataceae; genus Alisma; species Alisma plantago-aquatica. Next base: position 379,179,221 of record OY856410.1, read on the forward strand.
GATAAGTCCTCAAGCCCAGAAGGAGGTGTGAATGCAGAATCAATGTCTTGAACAGAGAGGCCCGCAAGCCACTTATCATGGAAGACCTGGGTTGTGGTGTCGGACTGGATGACCTTTATGCACTGACTTTTAACAATGACAATATTTCATTTGATGAAAGCCGAAGCAGGAGAGCATGACTTCTTCAGGAGGGCGCCATCCTTTAAATATTTCTCAGACATGATGCGGACCCAAGGAGTATCAGTTTTATTGAGAAAGCACCAGCCATTAAAGCATTATTGTATTCATGGGCGTCCTTGATCCCCAAACCGCCTACAGCTTTTGAAGAGGTGATCTTTTTCCAAGAGACTAGAGAGAGTTTCTTACATTCTCTGCCACCGGACCAGATGAAGTTCTTGACGTGCCTGTTAATATCATCACAGAGACTTGAGGAGAGCTTGATCGTTTGCATGGTGTAGGTCGGGATGGATTGCAAGGTGGATTTGGCTAGGGTGATACGACCCGCAAGGGAAAGTTGGCGAGATGCCCAACTATTCATACGATCGTGAAGAGTAGAAATAATTTCTTCATGAGTGTTCTTGTTAATCCTGTAGTGCAGCAACAACACACCAAGGTATTTGCCCAAATTTTCAGTGTGTGGGATGCCCAGCGCTTTACTGACCGTATTCTTGACACGTCGGGGCGTGTTGTGAGAGAATAAACATTTGTACTTTTCTTTGGAGATGATTTGACCGGAGATGAGAGAAAAATTATGTAGCACATTAGTGAGGATAGTATCCTGGTCTATGGTTGCCTCCACAAAGAGCATAAGATCATCTGCAAAGAGAATGTGGGAAAGAGGAGAGCCTCTTCTACAAAGTCAGATAGGTTTCCACTTGCCCGAGGTGACCTCATGGAAAATGGCTTGGCTCAAACGTTCCATACACATGACGAAGATGTATGGACTAATTGGATCACCTTGCCGAACACCTTGAGTTGGAGAGAAAGGAGTTAGGGGTGAGCCTTCCCAAAGTATGGATGTGGTACCGCCAGTAATGATCCTCATGATAATATGAATGATATTGTCAGGTAGGCCAATCCTTTGAAGGGTGTCATTTATGAAGGACCATCGCATTTTATCAAATGCTTTGGCAAGGTCCAACTTGATGTAGACCCAATGCTTCCCGGATGACTTTGATTTCATAGAGTGTATCACTTCTTGGACAAGAAGGATGTTATCACTGATATGCCGGCCTAGAACAAAGCTCGACTATGTGTCTGCTATCCATCCACTGATATGCGGTTTGAGTCTTTCAACAATAACTTTAGATATAATCTTCAGACATGAGTTGTTGAGCGAAATTGGACGAAGATCACTGCATCGAAGAGGCAGCCTCACTTTAGGAATAAGGACCATAAGAGATTCAAGAAGAGAAGGACTAATATAAGCTGTGTTGAAGGCATGTTGTACAGTCATAACCACTGAAGGGCCGACCTTGTTCCATTTAGACTGGATGAACTCGGCGTAAACCCCATATGGGCCTAGTGCTTTAGATGGCATCATGGAGAAAGAAACTCTTTTTATTTCTTCAGGACCGGGCTGGCGGGCTAGGAAGTCTGTTCCTTGCGGGCTTAGTTTAGTGAAGGAGCCTATGTAGTTCAGAGGAACATCTGTGTTGACAGTGAAGCTAGAAGGAGCATCAAGTAGAGAAAAGAAGTAGTTGCGGACTAGGGTCTGGATGGCCCCTGGGTCAAATATCCAGCTACCCTCCTCGTCTTGAATTCTTGTAATTTTGTTAAAGAGCCGCCTGGATTTGACAAAGGTTTGGAAGTATTTTGTGTTGGATTCGCCATGCAGGAGCCAGTTGACATGAGCCTTTTGTTTCCAGTCCGCCTCTTCGAGGAGAAGGATTTTATGGTATTTCTCGTGCAAGGAAATGGCATTTAGTTCAGTGGAAGGACATGGGTTGTGAGATACAGAGAGCTGACATCTATCAAGTTGACGAAGGATGGAATATTTATCCTTTCTTGATTTCTTCAGGCGTGAGTATTCCCATGCAGAAGCAACGGCCTGGAAAGCCGGGAGGATGGTTTTAATATATGAACTTAACCCAATGGTCAAGATATAATGTTTATTCCTCCAATAAAGTGGAATGATGGCTAATTTGATATGTTGGTCCTAATAATGTGATTTATATGGTTTCCATTATATGATCAACTTAAGGAGCTTACTTGTTAACAATGGATAGCTTGTTTTAAATGAACAGTCGATTATGGGTTTTACCCTACTTTCAATGGAACTTTTGTGTTGTTAATCAAGGGATGTCTATGGTTAGATGGTGACTCTTTATAGAGAACAAATCAATGACTTCATAGGTGGTTTATCTAAGGTGTTTACTTATGTAAACAACCAATGGTCTTACCTTTTAAACATCCAATGGTTCTGGGTGACATTTTGGTATGGTGATATGGGTTGAATGATTATGGAACAAATGGAGGGTTACCCTTAATAAGGTAGTCTTACCTATTCACTCATATGAATAGAAGGGATGATAATCTTATTGTGTTGATATGTAACCCTAATGAGGTATAGCTTGCTATACCTAGCTTTAATAAAACTAAATGATGGTAAGTGGGTATGAATAGTCCTTGAATGACTAATACAATCATGAAGTACTATGTTAATATTATTGAAACCCTAGTATGCTATAACCCAATGGTTACACCTTTATTTATGTGTGGGTTCATACTTGAGAATAGTATGGAAAGTGATGGTGATGCTTCACCTTATGCATCCATGATCCAATGGGGATGTTGTGAGTTAGGGTTTGGGTATAAGTGATGATTAGTAACATTAATATAATTTATCTTGTTGAACCTAACTCGAATGCAAATAGATAAAGATGAGTATTCATGTTTAACATTCTTATATGATGGCATGATGGTAAAATAACCTCCTTAAAATGATCATAACCTTAATGTGTTAATTGGTGGTTGTCATAGCCACATGGTTGATACTTGCTTATGCAAAACATGTGCATTATGAATATGATGAGGGTTAATCATATCTAGATTCCTTGCATGTTGATGTAATAAAGGAATGTTCTTAATGTTAATATAACCCTACTATGATTTCTTATGAATATCTCCTAGCCCATTAATGCAATATTGTGTTGATCTGGTGTATTATATGTAAGTGATGTTGTTGAGCCTTGTTATAAGGCATGCAAAGATAATGATGATCTTGTAGGGAATAGTATGATATTCTTAATGACCTTTGGGCATGGTTCATCCCTGAATGAGGTGTAATCCTCTTATGTTGATAAGGGTTGATACTCTGTGATATTGTGAAAAGGATTTATATCTTGTGATAGTATGATGACTAGAGTGGTCTCATGAATGGCAAGTGAATAGTACCATGTGATGATGAGATGAGAAATTATGTTTCACACATTTTATATCTTTTCAAAGTTTTCATATTTATATGCTTGCTAGAAGTGAATTAGGGTTTGTATGTCCACTTGTTTGATGTAGTCTTAATTCACCCAATTGGCATCACTAATCAAGTGCAACTCTAATGATGTAGTGCCTTGTGTCGTAGAACCATCTTCAATGTCAAAACTTACTGGATGGTGAAACTAGTATTCCTAAGGGAAACTCAGAGCGCATATTGTTGATTATGTGGGGTTGGCAAGTTGAGGATATATCCTTATCATCCACAATGTAGATTGTGGAGGTTGGCTATGGTCATGCCTCATACATCTGATGTGATTGAGAACGGCTGCAGTCGTGTCTCGGTGATTATAACACGATGTGATTAGAGGACAACTACAATTGTACCTAAGTGATTGGGTTTGAATACCCTAGATGTTAGCCACATGACATGTACTGAGGTAGGCTAGTTACAGGACTATATGTCGTTGTGGCAGCATCTTTGACTGATATGTCACTGCCTTTTACTCGTACTGACCGAGGGGAAGAGATCTTAGGATACTGGCACTCCTAGATCTTGTATGGAACCGAATAGCCCTTCGCAGGGGTCGGTTGTACTTTGGATGGTACAATTCATATTCCCCGGGGCATAATAAAAGATGTAATACAGCCGTGTATCATATTTGTTTAGGGTTATACACAACGTTTCACATTGGATGATAACCCTTGTTTGTTAGCTTTACATTAAGATGATGCTTAATGCAATTAAGATATAGTTGATACACTTAGGTTGTGTATATTCTTAAGATTGTAGGTGCGTACATACAATAAATATGCTTGTGTTGATAACTATACTACTACTGCTGATTATAATCATGATGTTAGCTATCTCATGTTGTTAGTTATGTTTAGCATGCTAGCCATGCCTTTGTAACTAGAGATGCAAATACTTCTAATCATGGTTATCTAGATAGTTGTGCTTATGTTGTTAGCTCTCCTTATGATGTTGATATGTTCAACCAATTATACATGCTCATGTTGTTAGCTATGCTATGTTACTAGACTTGCTCATGATGCTAGATATGCATATGCCACTGTATTGCTTATATTGTTAACAAGATAAAGGATGATAGTTTGGCTAATGATGATAGTCATTATTTTCTCCTTTATGTATTTTGTTAATCATCAGTACTACTGATCTTATTTTTTATATATGATTAAAATGTTTAGCTATTTAATTACTTAAAAATTTTGTAATCAATAAACATTGTTGGAGGTTATATCTCTTTATGGGACATGGGTCTCACCCTTGTGGTTCGCCGCATTCTTTTTTAGGTAATCAAAAGTGATGAAAACAAACATGTCGCGGAAAAGGGGAGCTATAGTAATGAATCCTTGAGAAAGTTGATTAGATGTCTAGGTGTCCTAGAGTCGTCCATGTACTCTCAGGTCTAGGCGAGAAAATGCTTGTATATGGTGTTTCAAATGAATCAGACTTTTGTTAGCATATTAATGCTTGTTTGTGTGGTATATACAAATATTGTTGTCCTGTGTATATATGTGGTGGCTAAGTTGATAGAACAATTTGTATCAAATTCTTGGCATAGTATGGATATAAGAAAGATGTTGGGCTCTTATGCAAATATTTCTGAGCAGGTGCATATGTTGAAATCGGTTTTAATTTACCCATATTTTTGGGTATGTGATTAATTAGTGATTGATTGTGTTTAATGTTTTGAGTAATCTTGTTCAGTGTAATGGGTTCTCACATATATATAGGGTCTATATATTCTGATTTGAAAGAAATGTATCTCTAAAATCCTAAGCCACATATTCTTGGGTTAGAACACGAAATCACATATATGTCATTTAATCGCGTCATATTTTCCTTAAAGTGAGTAAATGCACTTTAATATCCATTATAACTTAACTTATCTAGATAGAGTCCCTGAACACTGTGATTTTCTCCCGAGGTCCATACTGGGGAATTGAAATGAGATTTCTTCTAATAGCCCTTGTATTAGAAGAAATATCAGAGTGTGAATCTAGGCCTTGAAGGCTAGATCACCAGAATTTAGGAAAGATTTCAAGATGAGAGGCTAACCTAAATTTTATGTTGCTAAATAAATAAGATGGATTGTATGTGATACATTGTTGTGAAAAGTTTTGCTCTTGATGTGGAAGGGGTCAGTAGAGGTAGCTTTCATTAGTATCTCTTACATGGTTCCCTAGTTTGACATTTATGTCATTTAACCCATCGCATGCACCTGAGATGAGGTATGTAAGGTAGAGAGGATTTATGCTCTTACCTAGATAATGTTTAGAAACTCTAAGGTGGACCGGAGTTTGTTTCTTATCTTAGGGTTTCCGGATGACCCTAAGATGTGGACAGTGATTCGTTGACATGAGAACCTGGTGTGGCAACTTTTACTTAATTGGGTGTAGCTCAAGTAATTTCAGGGCAAACTTAATAATGAATCTTGACAAGCCAAAATATTAAATGGTTACATCTATAGTTGGTTAATGAAAACATCTTTAGTTGCTTGTTAAAAATATGTAATTAGATGAAAAAAGTTATTTGTGATTTTATATGTAATTGAATGTTTGATTCAAGGATTTGTATGCTAATGTAAGGATTAGTGTGGATTGTTTGGTTATCTTTGTGGGGTCTTAGAGGTGGGTCCCACAATGTTGATGATGATGGTTGGCCCCTAATGGAGATGATGACGATGATGATGATGGTGATGGTGATGATGGTGATGGTGATGATGGTGATGATGATGATGATGATGATGATGATGATGATGATGATGATGATGATGATGATGATGATGATGATGATGATGATGATGATGATGATGATGATGATGATGATGATGATGATGATGATGATGATGATGATGATGATGATGATGATGATGATGATGATGATGATGATGATGATGATGATGATGATGATGATGATGATGATGATGATGATGATGATGGTTGGCCTGTAACGACCCCGCCTCCCGGTAACCCCCAACTAAGGGAGACCGAAAGGTCAGAGCCGTTATCCAATAACTTGGATCAAAGGTTTGACAAATAATCAATAATAATTATGAAATTCTACTATCTAAACTAAAATCTGGTAGAAAATTAAAACTTTGCATACCTTTTAAAACTTTGGAAATCTATCTATCCAAGCTTGAATCTACTCTATCTAATCCTCCTTGCACTTTATGTTTTATTTTCACAATGCCACTTTAATGTTTGTTCTTTTCATTGTACCTAAAACGCTGACAAACAAAATGTTGGTCAGCAAGAAGCTGGTATGTGGGGGAAACAATAATCGTGCAACTATAATAACAGAGTAATCAGCCAATTATCATTTAACAGCCAAGATTACATTTTAAACCATACTACTCAATCCTTTCATATCCCCTATCTCTGCGCTGTCCCTACAGTGGACTGAGATACTACCTCTCTCTAGGTAGATCCTTATTAAACCCCGCATGATCCTACCTAACAGGTAGATCAATATCTAGGGTTGAGTCGCATGGCACTACCCATAGGTAGTCCAATCCCTGACTCAAAGTGACTTGATGGACCTACCCCATTGGTAGCCATATACTAAGTCATCCAATGCCCTTATGGGCCTACCCCATTGGTAGCCATGTACTAGGTCAACCCATTAAGCTACAGAGGGGACTAGGATCTGATCTAGTAGGCACATCTCTTATGTGATAGTCATATTCACATTATAATTTGCATGAATTAAATTAATCCAACAATTAATTCAAGCCACAATATAAACATCGATAAAATCCTCGGAAAACTAATGCGGGATAATCATAAGCGTAACCACATACCTGTCAAGCTGATGTGAGACAGAAATAATCCAATCAATCAATAGGCAAGCAATCATCCAATAAGATCTTGAAACAATTATACAATTTCCTTTTATCACTCATGTCATTAAGATCTATGAAATCTAGCTCTCTTCCTAGGGTTTCTAGTCCACTTTTAGGGTTTCCATTGCAATTAGGGTTTCCCTTCATCTTTTACTATTTTAAACCCTGATTTAACGCAATTGAACACAAACCCTAATTATTTCAACATCTAATCCTCAGTTTCATATTAAAGGCATAATTAACCATTAAATAAGTCCATTAAGCCTCTTTTACATTAAAGATACTATTTTTATCCTTTTAATATATGACAAGATTATTACACTCATTTATCATCAATTAGGATCTTTTAAACTTTAAATAGCTTAGAATCGTCTTATCTCAACTTTAATCATGAAATTGATCAATTAAGGCCATTAAGAGTCACATTTACTAATATTAGGGTTTCAAGGCCCAATAAAGCATATTTATGAACATGGAATCCATACATTAAACCAACTATGCTTAAAGATCATTATTTTTGATCTAATTTACCCTTTTATTAACAATAGGTTAATATCAACTTTAAACGTCCCTATAACCTTTCCCCAAATCATTAATCAATAAAGATTAGGGTTTTTCATTAGATAAACCATTAAAGATAGCATCTTTACATACTTTTTGAATTGCAAGCCGAATTAGGCTTCAATTACATTTTTATTGGATTCCTTGAGTTCTCCTGATCAATTTTCATGTATAATTTTTTATCATCAGAGTTATAAATAATTAACTACGATTTTCACAAAGTTAATTCCTTCGGGCCAATCAAAGGCTGCCACCTGGCAGTTTGCTCCTTGCTAGCAACAAGTCGGACCAAGTCTATTGACGCTTTCACCCATGCAGTTCCACTTTAGAGCCACGCGCCCCCGAGGCAAGGAGGTCATTCCTCCTTTTCTTCTTCAACCTCCGCGCGCTCCCCTGATCTGTGAACCATGTCGCTGGCTCGGTCAACTGGGTGATTGACGTCTAGTTTCCAACCCTCCCAGAAGTTTGTGAAGGTCTTCATCCCTCCGCCACACCCCACCAATGTCAATGGTGGCCTTTGATGCGTCAATGAGGTCGGAGAAGTAGGGAGCACAGAGGATAGTCCCACGGAAGGTACTTGGTTCCGAGGTGGATCACAAGTGGTGAAGGAAGGTGTTTTCTTTCAAATTGACTGAAGGAACAAGTTCGGGATGTCTATAGAATCATTGGGGATGAGTTAATTCCCCCTATGGGGTTCTTCAGTCCTCCTTTTATAGGTCTGGGTCGGGGGGTCGATTGCCATGGAGATAAGAATTGGGGTTTCCGTCAAATACCTTCCAAAGGCACCAAAATACAGGATGATCTGGTTCGTCTGTGCCTTTCTAATCTACTGAAGGGGTTTCCTTCTTTACACACCAACTGTCTCATGAGAAAAGTGATAGGGAAGTTTCCCAATAATATTCATTCTTTCCTTTCTCCTGCCTGAGGTAGGTGATGGCACAGCCACCATCGATCCCGGATCCAAGGGCTATCATCGCGCGTGCCCAAAATGAATATTAGAAATAAAATGACATTTTAATGGCATTCCTCTTTATTTAGAAAAATCATATCTCCCAAATCGGTTGCTAATGTTGGTTAATAAAAACATATTTAGTTGCTTGTTACAAATATGTAATTAGACGAAAAAAGTTATTTGTGATTTTATATGTAATTGAATGTTTGATTCAAGGATTTGTATTCTAATGTAAGGATTAGTGTGGATTGTTTGGTTATATTTGTGGGGTCTTAGAGGTGGGTCCCAAAATGATGATGATGATGGTTGGCCCCTAATGGAGATGATGGTGATGATGATGATGGTGATGGTGATGATGGTGATGGTGATGATGATGATGATGATGATGTTGATGATGATGATGATGATGATGATGATGATGATGATGATGATGATGATGATGATGATGATGATGATGATGATGATGATGATGATGATGATGATGATGATGATGATGATGATGATGATGATGATGATGATGATGATGATGATGATGATGATGATGATGATGATGATGATGATGATGATGATGATGATGATGATGATGATGATGATGATGATGATGATGATGATGATGATGATGATGAAGATGATGATGATGATGATGGTGGTGGTGGTGGTGGTGGTGGTGGTTGGCCCCTAATGGATATGATGATAATGATGATTATGATGATGATGATGATGATACTTACTAAAAATGTAATGGATAATTGGTTTTTTAGTTTATTTCACCATGGTTTGGGCCTCTACCCCCATGTTTATTTCACTACGTATTACCGACTACACATTTATTTTTCAATTTAACAGATACAATGAATAACTTAGTGCAATGAATGCCAGTTTGTATTTGATTGACTATGTTTGCTTTGTTTGCAGTTAACTACGTAGAAAATATGTTATGTATTTGTATGAAACAATTATTTCTATGTCATGAATATGAAATAACCCCTGTTGTTGTCTGTTGTTAGTACTTACATTTATATTACTTTTTCTCAACATTATTTTACATTGTTGTAGGCATAACATCCAGATCTTTAATAGTCACAATGGTCTGGGCCTCCACCCCAATGCTACTATTCCCTAATGAAGAATAGTTGTACATCATCCAAGATGTTTGTTCCTTAGCACAACTCACTATACCTAAACATTGGTGTTATATAAATGGAAGACACTACAAGGCTGGTGAAGTGTACCTAAATTTTGGAAATTCAACATCTGTTATCGAGGTGACGTACGATGTTGTCAGAAATCTTGTATCCACATCAAGTTGGTGTGAGTGTGTTAGGAAGATGCTATTGGGCCATAGTGTTAGGCTTTTTCTTCATCTAGTTGACCATAATACCATCAAGGTTGGGATAACCAACATCAACAATGAGACACCGGATCATCTCAAATGATTTGAGTACACGATAGAGGATAGAGATGATGATGATGATTATGATGATGAGAACACACCTGATTTCCCTTTTATACCTTTTGGCACCGTCGATTTCCCTATCACCAATAGTTCATATTCATCTAAAGACAATGACGAACTCTGTGCCGTCTCAACATCAACAAAAAAAAACCAAGGTAGGTCCAAGCAACAAATTTACTTTCTTGTCTTATTTTGTGTTTCCACTTTTTGTCTTAAAGTAATCAAACTTCATAGCTATTTTTTGTAGTTAAAACTTCAGGGGAAGAGTACCACAATGAAAAGGCCCTCACAATTACTGATTTTGGACCATGTTGTTGTTGTTTAAGTTGTGTATCTTGTCTAGTTGTGTCTCTATCTTCCCAGTTATTTTACTTATGTGCATGTTTAGGGGTACAACAACCCCCTTGTTTAGTTACTATTTTGGACAACAACACCGCTGCATGTTCATAACAATGTCATTTTCATTCATCCCTTGTAGTATTCACAGAGTGGTTACAATATTTTGTATTTGTATTACGAAAACAAACTAACCATGACTTAAGTAAGCCTAAATTTTATAATATTGAAGTTAATTTTTGTTGTCTAACCAAACATATTTGAATTCTGTTTGCAAAAAATAGGTATGCTACACTGGAAATTGATACCATACAACAGATATTATATAGTCTCATATGATGATGATGATGATGATGATGATGATGATGATGATGATGATGATGATGATGATGATGATGATGATGATGATGATGATGATGATGATGATGATGATGATGATGATGATGATGATGATGATGATGATGATGATGATGATGATGATGATGATGATGATGATGATGATGATGATGATGATGATGATGATAATGATGATGATGATGATGATGATGATGATGATGATGATGATGATGATGATGATGATGATGAGGATGATGAGGATGAGGATGAGGATGATGATGATGATGATGATGATGATGATGGTGATGGAACTACATGTTTCTACATGTGTGTGATGAATCATATGAATTAAATGTTCTTATACATGTTTGTGAATCACATGATCCATATATAATATTGCCCATCTTGTTAATATTACAGGTTTGTGGCATGTTGTTGGTTGAAATCAAAGGATGATGTAAACATGTAGTTTAGAACTAAACTGTAGGTTTTGCATCCTGCTGACCAGCTGGACAGCAAGCCTGCAAGCTGATAAGAAAAAAAACCAAAACATAGTCCTCGGTTAAATATAAAACACCGAAAATAATTTGAGATCAACGGAGTTAGTTATTTTTAGAAAACTGACATCTATGGTCTAACCTGGGGCCAATTTTTTTGTTTGGGCTGGGAAGTGGTGTCAGTTTTGGAATGAATAACCAATGCCTATGGTCCCACTACTGGCACTTTTTTTTTTATTGCAATTGGGGAAGACTTTGTGTCGTCAGTTATGTAACTGACACTGAAGATGTCTACTTTTAGTGTCACCCACTTGGGTGTCACTACAAAACCGACATCAAAAGGATTATTTAACCGATGCTAAAGGTGTTATCTATACTAGTGATCCCTTCAAACAAGGAAGCTATGAAGCTCATGCCCACCCTTTTCATCAAATAAATGAGATTGGGATCACCCTAATGAAGAAGAAAGTAATAACAAACACAATGATAATCACATTAGCAAGGAAAATATCACAAACCCAACCTTTTAAGAAAAGGAGACACTGTTTGATGCAACCGACTATGATTATTTATTTATTTGCTCCTACTAGCCTAGCTAAGATGACTCTAGGACCCCAATACTTGAAATCATGGAGGATTTCTACAATGTTTCATGGGATGAAAAGGACAATGCCTACAACATGATTGAATATTAATGAAGAAGCCATAGAAAACCCACAAGCCCTCATTTATCCCATCCTAAATGATGAAGGAGCCCAGAACTAGTGCGTAGATGACTACAAAGTCATGAGGATGAGGTTCCCTCATGCACCCAAAAAAATATCATTAAAGTAATGAAACCTAATGTGGTGGAGATCCCAAAGTGGCTATTTTGTCATTATCTACCACATACCCTCTCTCCCTTGAGAAATCCTAGAAATTCTAAAAATCTCAAAAATATTAAGAAACTGAAAAAACTCAAATATATATATGAAGACGAGCAAGATCTCCAAGTATTTGTTACACCCTTCACTAAGGTAGTGCAAATCTACAAAAAATGAAGATGTCAAATTTGAATATGTACCCATCCTATATTATGTGATAAATGGTTATCAACTTTTTCATATCAAAGGTGAGAATAAATAATTAATCTTTGGTTAGACCTATAGTAGCACAAAGTAAAAGTAGGGGCAAGTATACCACAAGATACAAAGACCATTTGATAGTAGATACACCAACATGTCTAGTTGTATGTGACAATCACAATTTATCAATTTTTTGTCATCCTCTAAGTCATCCTTATCAAGAAGAAGGATGTGTGGATATAATCAGAATGGAGCCTCAAGATTGTAGAAGAAGTTTAGAATTGTATAGTGTTGGTTTCTTAGAGTCATCAACTATCCTACATGCCTTGCCAACATTATATGAGTACCAAAAAAGGATAGAAAAGTACAAATGTGTATGAACTACCATTATATCAACAAGGCATCTCCAAAATATGAATTCCTAGTTTTACACATAGATGGACAAGGAATATAAAGAGAGGATAGCCTTCATCAGGTAATCATGAGTATTCTACTATCACATCATGCCATTCAGTCTCAATTATATTTGGGTCTACATATCAAAGGGTGATGGTTGCTCTCTTTTAGGACATGCTACAAAGGTGGAGGTTTACATGGATGATATAATTGCCAAATATAAAAGTCCAGGATACCACATCACCAATGTCAAGGAGCTATTTCAATTACTATGAAGATTCTTTTTCTTCATATATCTAGTTAAATGCAAATTTAGGGTTACATCTGGTAACTTACTGGGGTACATTGTTAGTTAGAGAGGAATTAAAGTCGATCTTGGGAAGGATCAATCTACTCTAAGAGATTTCCTCCTCCTAAATAGAGATAGAGATATGAGGCCTACTTGGCATCCCCAATACATCAACTACTTCATCTCCAAGCTCACTGTAACGATCCCAGATTCACCCATCTTGAGACCTAGAAGGCTCGAGAGGACAAAATCTAAAAATGTTAGTTAATTGTATCTAAGTGTACATGTTACAGAAGCAATATGTGCATACATGAACATACAACCACAAGCATACACCATCACGTTCTCAACATTCAACATGTATATTAATACAAGATGAATTATTAAAACTTACATTTAAATATTTAAAAAGAGAATTTATATAGTTTGAACATGTATACCAACTAGGATCTTAACACAATAGGTACAACCTATACAACTACTCACTTCCTTTCTTTTGTCCCATGCTAGATTTGAACCTAAAACACATTTGAAATAGCATATCAACACATGAGGTTTTGTGTACGTGGGTAAAAGATACTTATTAATATGCTTGTGTAATTGAAATAATTTGAGAAAAAAAAGGAAGAGTAAGATAAAACATTATTTAATGTGAAAATCAGGTAAACATGTATTTTTAGATGTATTTTGATGTGATTATACTATTAAGTGGAGTCGCACTTCATTTTTTCTCGCCCCTTAGGCTATGTGGATGTGTTGATCTTGTATTTAGAGAGAGAGAGAGAATGTAAACACTTATTATCTACAATCCTTCCATATTCTTTGTTGTTCTTAGTGACATGTTAAAAATCAATAATATAGGCATAGTACATCCAAGCAATATTCTCAAATAAGAACAAGTAATACATCATAGCTATTTCACACAAGAAAACTAGTCATAAATTTAGATAAGGCCCACATACATGACTTCAAAGATTCTTAACTTATCCTTGATCATCTACATAAATGGCCATCACCTTATTAATAGCAATTATTCATAATTAATATAATACATCATATTCATGGTATTTTAGGTCCAGTTTAGGGTTTAGCCAAACTTAGGGTCAAACTAACCTTAATCTGGTCTTTGGTATTTTTCTACTTATTAATATGTCATAAAGAAGCTATGGTTCAATTTTCATATTTTTTTATGATTGGTCTATTTTCTAGAATTAAAATGAGACTAGAAGCAATTATGCATGATTTAATGAGAAAAGAGCCTCCATTTAGTAATTTACTCTTATCATAGTTCCATATTGGGTTCCAATAACCATTAAGTTTCTACAAACAAATTAAGAACTAGCATTAGTTGGATCATATTCATTTCATTTAATGAAGTGTAAATAGGTGTATTCACATCCAAATTAAATATCATCAATAAGAATCTTTCAAAAGTTTGATCTAGGGTTTCATAAAAAGGGAGGGAAATTTTTTGAATGTTTGAATGTTTTTGGGGGATTTATTGGCCAAGGGAGCTAATTATAATCTATTTTCCAAGATTACTAGTATTTCTGGGATTTAAAGTTGATTTACTTTGTGTGATGGTCCACTGTCTAAGGTGGAGCTCCTGCATTGGGGCACGTAGGTTGTACCACCTCCCTTGGTCTTCCACTTGGTTTGTGCAGTCAAGAGTGAACTAACCAATCTGTTTGATCACCTAGATCGGTTCAGTAGGCTTAAGTATCGACTTGGGTCCTCTCTGCTCAACCCTTTACCGCTCCTCTACTATGAGCAAACTGAGAAGTAATGTTGCATAGTTTCCACCTCAAGGGAGTTCTACGATGAGGAGAAGGAGGGTGTCTAGAGGTGAAACTTTAGAATAAATATGAATTTTGCACTTATCCAGGTGAGAGGGGTTTCTGTGGCAAAGTTTTGATGCTCAGGGTGGTCAGTGTCTCCATACCCAGCCCCTGCTTGGTGTTGCAGAATAGACCTATGGTAGCGAGAAGGTTTTTTTCTCCTCTTGTCCTATCTTCATTCAAAAACATGCCAGGGATGACCACAACATCCTGAGGAACACAACACTACTATCAATTCTCTGTAGGAACTCTGATTGGTCAGTCTCCCAACTCTCTCGCTCTCTCAGTTGGTCATGGTGGAGCTTGTCAAGTCTAGGGAAACCAATTGCACTACTCAGTGAGTGTTTGGGAAGGCTTGTGGTCATGGGGGCTTACTTGTTTTAGGTTTCCACCTCATCCTTCAGTCTCCTCACTACTTCTCCCTTCAAATATCCAACCTCTTGTGTGAGGCCATGGAGATGGGTTGAGAGGGAGTTTGCTTGTTCTCTATGATTTTGCCACCTCACCCTTATTGGAATGGTTGTTAGGAAGTTCCCAGCATTCTGGATCACTCCCAGCACTCAAAAATTTGCATAGACTCGTGATTCTCATCTTTTCCAGTTGGTGAGGGTCACGACTATGCCAAACTCCTAGTCCCACTATTGAAGGATAAGAAAGACGAACCAAGAGACATACAATCTTCATCCTACGGTCCAGGCATGAGCCCCAGATGTAGTTCTAGTTTAGGCCATGCATTCTTCTCAAGTAAAGCTCTGCATGACATGGTTATAAACCTACAAATTAACTAAAATCATAGTCCTTATTTACATATAATCCAATTATACTTGTATCATTGAGTCAAATGTTCAAATCTCAATATCTCTTAAATGGCAAATCGAAATGAAATTTGAGTCATGGGTTCTTCAACACCTAAATCCTCACATTATCAAGTTTCAACCCAAAATTCCAATAGTTCATCATCTAAGTTGACTCTCAAATAATCACATAAATAATTGTATAAACCTCAAATCAAGCTACTTAATCCTCGACTCTTGATAAAACAAGTCTTAAAAGTTTCTTTTATGATCCTAACATACCTTACATTTCATCAATTTGACACTCTCAATTAGGTCTAGTGATCATTATTTGCATTTTGTTACAATTTTAAATGAAATGAGTCCATAATTGAGTAAATAATTACTTAATTTAGGCAAACCACCTATACAAAATTCGTGGTCCTCAAATATCATATTGGATATAAAACTCTTAATGGGGGTCATTACACTCACACTTATCTATGAGCCATCTTCAACCTACTAAAGAAAAATTCAGACTCTAGGTGCAACAACCAATGTGAAGAGGTGCTCTAGAAGCTTAAAGACTACCTCGACAATCCCCTAATATTGAGACAAGACATTTTAGGATACTCTCTAATCTTTCCTTATCATTTGGAAAAAGAATAATGGGAGGAGTCTTCATTCAAGCAAAATCTAATGGTGAGTATGCTATCTACTACCTTTTCAAGAAGATCAATGACACTAAGACCCACTACACTACAATTGAGAATTTATGATGTGTGTAACTTTTACCTAGACTGTGTACAATAATCACCACCCACAAGAAGATGGATCTTGTTGTCTTATAGTTAAGGATCGAACCCAAAGGACAACACTTTTAAGTATTGATCGATGGATCTAGCTATGTGGCAGATGAACTAGCATGGTGGCCTGAGAAGATCTGCCTCCAAATAGAGGTTGAATGCTTGTATTTATAGGTGGATGGTAGGTTTGCAACCTCGATACACCTTGCATTTGAAAGGTCAATCTCCATGAAGGTGAAGGGGCAGATAAACAAGGAATTTGATGGGTCTCATAGAGTTCAGAAGTTTTGTCAGTAGCCAAGGAGTCAAGATGACCAATAGGAAATGGCATGTAGGACCTCCATCAAAAGGTTGTGCAGAACTACTATGAAAAGACAAAATAAGATGCAGGGGGGGACCTTTGGAAGATGATGTAGAACATCCATTGGAGGATTGGTGTAGGAATGTGAAAGGGAATTCATAAGTTCCATCAAAAGGCAGAGCTTGGCCTACCAGGAAAAGGAAAATGCATGGCTTCCTTTAATTGATGGGCCAGATCATCTGTTGGAAGAAAAAAGTAGAGGTTTTATTGGTTGTTATGTGTATGAGTTCCTTTGGAAGGTGGAACTAGAACAAGCATCAAAAGCTCCACACCAGTAGGTGGGTGTTGGGTTTCCTTCTGTTATTCATTGTAGAACTTCCTTCGGAAGGTGACCACTGATAGGTGCACTTGTCTTCCTTTGGTTGTCTGTTGAAGGAAGGGAAGAGTAACATATACTAATGGTTTGATAGTTTTATTTCAAATTTATGGTTTAGCATATATAAATCCACCCCCAAGGGGCTATCACCTATGAATAATTAACCAATCAAATCATCAACTGATGGAGGGACAGATCAATGGAAACATGGTCCATTTTGTTAAAATTTTGTTGAACCCACAAGTTGTTTAGTAGGTCCATAGTCTCCTTTGGTTGTGCATAATATATGGAGTTCAAACCTTCTAGGAAAGCTAGGGATTGGGATCAAAATCTTACAATTAATCTAAAATCAAGAAATTTAAAAATAAGCTAGTTGTAAAGTAAAATAATGTGAATGAATACAAAACTAAATTGAAATTGCAACTAAAACTAGGATCAATACACATTCATTGAACAATCTTGAACTTAGATGTTTCGCATCCTTGAGTAACACAAAATCTACAATAGTCACCAAATGAATACTTTCAACACATGTTATTGCCTGGCCTTCACATCATGCATATTTCCTTACCACCTGATATGGCTAAGAGGCCCAACATCCGAAAATCATAAAACATATCTCTCCGTTTAGATTCCCAACACCAGGAACATCTAAGAGTTTTCATGAGAGTTTAAAGAATCCGCCAAATCAACAAGCATGCATATGATCTGAAACTGGATGCATGAAAATGATATTAAATTAAGACATTCATTTTGTCTCTAGGTGGAAAGTGGAGGGAACGTGGTTTCAAAAGGAAGATACAAATCTCTCCTCTATTTGACTTGAGATTGCATTTATTTATGCAAATAAATATATTTTATCATTTCTTGATCTTTTTGTTTTGTGGACATTGTCATTTATTCTTTTTGGTGGTACACCCCTATTACATATATAGGGGTATGGAAGAAGAAAATAGAGTAGGTAGTGGGTGTGCCACCCTAAACATTAGGTTTTCAACTTCTTATGGTTTTCTACTTATCTTTTTTATGGATAGGGGGTAAGAAGATGGAGGAAGAAGTGTTGAAGAGGGGTCAGATTACCATGCAATTTGATTTACAATTCATTGTAGTGGGTTGTTCTCCTAATCTCATTATGCTCAATATGTGACATGATAAGGGAAAAAGTGATGGTTCTGTGATTTTTTTTCACTAATCAGTTAGAAGAATTATGTGTTTGATCTCACTGAGTTCCTTGAATACTTGCCACTTTTTCCAAGAAAATATGATGTTTGGGTTCCTAGGTTGCATAGGATGGTTTCTAGCCATTGGTTTGTTTCAAAAATTGGGACATTGTGAGGTATTTCTTCGAATAAGGGGAGTTAAGTGATAATAACATATATATGTGTAAATTAAAAACATGAATCTAAGATGGATAGATATTGGCCTTGTTTACTCTAAGAAGAAAAATTTAAAAAAACTTAAGACAACTGCAATGTGTGTATGGAGTGATATGATCCTAAAATTAAGAGAAGAAATAAATATAGAAGATGTGGGTGTAGTCAAATACGTACCACCCTCTATCCACCTCAAACTTAAATATTTTCTCATCCTCTTAGCAAACACTAAATTCAAAATGGAGGGGAAGAAATCCACATAGCTTAGCCATTGGCTCTTGTAAGATCCAAGAATGTCCAGCTGAAAGGATTGTTTACAAGGGTTGGCACCTTGAATGGAGGAGCTCCATAGCGCACCCAGTGATTGAGTATTTTTGGAATCTCAAATGGGGATTCTAGAAGATTGAAATGATGTTTCTTTTCTTCTCACAAACCATCAGGTAGGATCCATAAATTTTCTTGCATCAGTAGAGGAACTATTATCAGTGTGTGTGGAATTTGAAAGAGGAGGAACATAAAATGAGTGGTACATGTCTGGTGTCTTCTAGGTTAGGTCATCCATGAAGAGTTGTGGCAGATCATCTACTTACAAGATGAAGGTAATAGGTGATGAATCTACCATATGTAACACCCTTTGTTGTATATAGAGGATCCAATTTTGGTTTCTCTTCGTCACCTAGATATGCAGGTAGGGGATAGCATGCTAATATGGGAGGAAACTTCTCATAAATAGATTCAGCATGGCAGGAACATGTATGTGGTTGTGTGACTTCCTCGAGTATCATCCAATAATCATTGAGGTCAATGGGGTCATAGGGGTATATAGTTCACTCAATGTATTGCTCAACTTCCTTCAAACAAAATGTACTCGAGTCATGAATGGGCTTAGAAGGAACTTGAGTAGGAAAATCAACACCATAGTCAATCAAGGAGATTATGTAAACTTCTTGTAGAGGTGGTGACTCCATATCCAAATTAGATGTGGAATGTAAAGCTCTTGTAGAATTGTCATCTCTTCATATAGAACAATTGTATGTAAACTTGGAATTGGTTTTTCATCTTCCAACATAGGGTTGACCAAGATTGGTTGATCATTGGTAATTTCTGGATCAATGTAACACCTCATTTTCACAACTCATATATATCACTGAGTGGAAGCACTCTAACTCAAGGGTGTGTCACAATATGCTATTCTTTGCAAATATAGTAAATAAACACCTTGCATTGAATGAATTTACAAATTCATGCATGGTTTGGAAAAAGGGAAACTACATCATACGAAATCTAATCTACTTGGTAACATGGCTAACATAAGGTGATTGGTAGCTATATCTCTAGATCGACTTGATAAATGGCACTCCACCAGGCTATGCTTGAAATTCTCCTCCTTTTCTTGTTCTTTTGTTCTTAAATTTATCCAAATCATGCAGACATCCTGTCCCCAACCATCCATTAGAAAAAATAGTTGTTAGAGTAAGTGGCATGAGTATTCTAAAATATATATTACTGAAGAACTAAAATTCTACAAAATATTCTTGGACATTAATGATAGAAATCTAACATCAAGCTCTAAACGAAATTTGAAACATATTATCTCTTATCTCTTTAATATAATTCTTATCTTTCTGCTTTATCTTTCTCTAGAGACCTATACTCTGGTACATGGGTCTCATGGCCAGGACCAAAGTGTCACTGTCACAAATATCTCATATGAATCTTTCTCATCACACTCATGGATGATATTATAGACATGCTCTTAACTAAGGTATCTTTTATTTATAATTTTTATCTGATTGTGGCCACCATTATATAATAAGTCCTCCTCTATTGACACTAAAGTGTCATGTATGGTGCAATGCACCCTTTGTTGGCATAAATGCCCTCTGTTAACACCAAAGTGTCCTCTATGGTGCAATGCTACCTCTATTGACACCATGTGCCCTCTGTTGACACCAAAGTGTCCTCGATGGTACAACTCACCCTTTGTTGGCATAACATGCCCTCTGTGACACCCACGATGTCTGGTGCAGTGCGCCCTCTGAATGGTCATAGGACTCTTTGGTGAGGATTTATCATATAATTTATTGTGTGAAGGTTCTGAATTAATTATCTTAAGTCTAAGCTTACTTAACTCTAAATTTGAACTCATATTATACTAAAACTGAATTCTGAGTATTGAACATGTACTTAGTTCTAAATCTAAATCTTTTCCCTTAAATTTTAAACTAAATCTACATCTGAATACGAATATGAATCTCAATTACTACATAACTAAAATTGGGTCTAAAACCCATATCATGTATCTTTATTAAATCTTTGTGTATGACTAAAGTTGATGTCCTTATTATCTAGATACATCTTAATTTGAAACTCTAATTTTTAGAATGAACTCATTGATACTAATCAACTGAGTCTAGAGGAAGGATCTAAATTTGACAGAGAAATACTAAGTATACAAAAGTATCTTAAGTAAAGTATACAAAAGTAACTTAAGTATATTGTATGTAATATTATTATTTCTGACAAGATGACTTAATCTCCAATACTCTCAGTAAATCTAATCTTACTGTAAAACTTAATATTTTCATATGATATTACATCCTAATCTTAAATCTTCAAATAAGAATCTTATAATCTTACCTTGCAAATCTCAATCATAACTTACTACATTATTGTCTTAAATATTATCATAAACTCAAATTACAATACATTCTGATCTCATAAGTACCTTTATCTTGAAAAGTCGGTAATGTCTCCATATGATCAAAACTTATATTTCACATTACACTTAACTTTTAGACATCAAGCATTCTAAAGGGAATCTAATTAGCTTCTTAATTCTTAGATATGTAATAAATCTTGATAACATGTTCCTACTTGAAATCTTAGTACATGGTTGTGTCTATTTCCTAATTGCATGTTTGTACTCAAAGTCTTAATACATGGTTATGTCACATAACCATGGAAGTACGGCAGTCTTACTTGTATTTCCTATCTTGTAGACATTCATATGAAACCATGTTAAGAAACATGATAGAGATATACCCTTTTATCCTTCTGAATCATGAACATTAATCATCCCATCACACATCTCTAATTAAGACAATGAGCATATCAAAGGTCATAATTATAAGTATTGGAAAATTTTACTTACATATCTGATTAGAACACTGGACGTGAAATTGTCATTTAATAAGCATGTAGATGTACTAGGTTTGATAAACATAAATACTAATGGGCATGAACTACTTACCTAGGGAAAACCACCTCAGGTCAATCCCTTTGACTTGGTTAAGCCTTTAATCACCCGCAATCTAATTATTATCATGACATGTATATTTATCCAATCCATTAAACTCTAATTTTGTTTCTCATGAAAACCAAGGTTTGGTCCAGATAAAACAGAGTTTGAAACCTAGATATTTGATTTCCTCATGAAAAAATATTTCCAATAAGTATTTTTGCTCATTTTTCTTAACATTCTATGATTTATTGTGCATTTTGGAAGATCTGAGCAAAAAAATAGCCAAAAGCCACCTATGAATCTGGTTCCAGTGGCACCGTCAGGAGGTAGGAGCGACTCTCAGGTGACCAATGGGATCCATCCATGTGGCTAGGCATTCCATAAGGTTGGAAGACCAAAAACTTTCTCAAAGGGCAAAAATTCCCATGTGACATAAATTGCTCAATCAAACGTGCACAGACAATATGGTAACTCAACCCTTATCATTGTTCTTGCGGCTCGACTCCATTGAGCTTCACCAAGACACGGAGACTTGGATCGAATATATGCCACCAGGGTCATGCTCGTCAGGATAATATCACAGGTGAGTCCCCCACAATCAGACAAAGCTAAAGAGCTATATCATGAGTCGAAGCAAGCATTGGGGTTCTAGTTCCGCCTTTCCAGGGTTGGAGCGACAGACAATAGATATGAATAAACTAGAGGGAAACTTCATGTTCTAAGCAAAAAGCCACTTAAATGGATTCATAGAGTCAATCCGGAGATGCGGTAGCATTTCCTAAATAAAAAGAATTGGGATGCCATTGATTCATCAGAGAACAATGTAAAATAGGGGAAAATGGAACCCAACTTGGAACCAAAGAAACCATCTAGGAACTCATCAACTAAAACTCACAAATAAAATGTGAGATCAAGGTGAGGTCACGGCATCTATTTCCATGGTTAGAGGGGCCCTAAGGAGCCAAGGTGACTAGCTCCAGTGAGACCGTTGGAGACCATGTAGGGTGCGACAACTGGAACCCAATCTATAACATACTGAAACATTGACATGTTCTCTTTTTGGCCCTTTCCCAATATTCTCCTATCATTTCTATCCTTTTTGGCATTGATGCTTAAATTGTGGAACTTATAATGTTTTGGTGAGAATTTGTTCAATAATTATACCAATAGAAGGGTTTATCAACAAATACCTCGGTGAAATTTTATTTAATGATCTAAAATGTAAAATGACCGCTTAAGTGGAACAATAGTAAATAAATCCATGTTAGAAGTGTGAGGCCCCAAACCTTACTTAATGTATTGAACAAGCTTACTATAATTAATTACTTTGAACCTTAATATAACCTTGTGAAGTGTTTCGAAATCATGAGACAATATTAAGTTTCAATTTTGGTCCAATTTGGATGTTGTTTGTGCAAGTTATGCAATTATATGCACATTTTGGACTTTTATACAATTTATCCAATTCTCAGGTTTTCTTTGTAAATTGTCACATGCATTATAATCTTTAGATATTCCCTTACCATTCTCGAGTTTTTGAACCATGGGGCACTTAGTTGCACATTGGTTTGAAGGTGTTACTTTCCAAGGGCATTGTAGGGATTACCCTCTTTATAAATGAGTTTAACTTTAAAAGCTATCAACCAATGGGGTTATTTCTTTGATTGGAGGATGGTAGGGATGTCCTAGAAGTATACATGGGATTTTAGGACTGACCTTGGATATACAAGAATTCTCTATTTTCTGTCCTCTTGCATGGCCATGAAGCCTTAGCCTAAGGACACATGGAAAGTCCCATAGACACCTCATGCTTGCCCCCTTCTTTATAAAGTCATGCCTACCCCTTCCCACCTCCCAATCCAAGAAGCAATCCTCTCCTTATCTTTTCCCCAGATTATATCATGCTTCCTTCTCTGTTTGGCCATGAAGTTTTTGTCCCAAGGTAAAAGAGGGTGCATGCCTTTGTGAAGAAGGCTCCTATGGTTCCGAATTTACTATATTTAGGGTTTCTAAACTCCTTCTTGATGATTTCGACCAAAACTAGTAAGTTTCCTCCGTTCCTTCCCTATTTTCATGTTGTTAGTCTTCCTCCCACCTTCCTACAGGTCAAAACCATGACCTTTCATGGTAAAACTCCACCTAGAGCCCTAAAACATCTCATCTCCATGCTCTTTTGCTAGGGTTTGCACCTCTAAAGTGGACAAGGTGATCTTTGCTCAAGAAAGGAGCTTGGCATGGAGCAAACAGACCTTCTAATCTCAGGATCCTTGCTGTTTGGACCTTATTACTTTCCTATAGGAGAGTTTTGTTAACCCCCTTCTCATATATTTCTTACTACATTCTTAAAACTCACGCTTCTATGTTTAAAATCGATGATCTCCATTTCTATTTACCATGTTCTTCTAGGGTTTTGGTTTCTTTCTATTTTACCTTCTTTAAAAGCTCAAATTTAGTTACCTATGCAACTTCAAACCTGATCTTGGGTCAAATGGTGTTTTCTCCCTCTCCCTCTCTCTTCAATTATCTTGATCGGTTTGATGATGTGGCAATTTCCAATTGGTCAACATTGAAAAATTCATATTTTCTAATCCGTCTATCCAAATTTCACAAATAAATATGTTTTGGAATTGTAAAATTAATTTATATCTAATAAAAATATTTTCAAGGTATTATTTCATGGTTTTACGAAGGGTGGTTTTTGTAAAATGAATTTAGTGCATAAAATCCATAAAAATTATATCTTAATCATCATAACTCCCAAATTAACATAAAAATATGCTTTCTTGATCAGGAGAACTTAATAAGTTTATTGGTGTTGTGTTAAGAGTCTAAATTCGATTTTTTCTAAAAAGGTCTAAAATTAGGGCTTCTATACATTAATATTTACTATGTACTCTAATACATGTTAATAGATTGAAAATAGGCAAAGTGGAACTTGGACTCAATTAAAGTGGTGAAATTTAGTAATTGATATCAATAAGATATGTATGTGCAATCCCTATTTATGTATGTGCAATTCCTATTTATGTATGTGCAATCCCCCATTATGTATGTGCAATCCCTATTTATGTATGTGCAATCCCTCTTTATGTCTGTGCAATCCCTATTTATGTATGTATAATTCCTCTTTATGTATGTGCAATCCCTCTTTATGTATATGCATTTATTACACCATAAGTTGGGATATTTGTAAACCAAACCCTATATACCCTAATGAGTCACTATATGAACCCTATTTCCTCTATTCATGATTCTTTTATTAAATTTCCTCAAAATCAGTAATGATATATTTTTTATTGGGTCATGTATCATAATGCCATGTTTTAATTGATATGATGCTTTTAGTTGCCATGAATTCTTTTCTAGCATGTTGTTTTTATGGACTATTTATCTATAGTGGTGGTACTTATGTACAACCACCCATAGATAGGGAATGTATTAATTTTCCCTCGGGAATGCCTTATTCTCCCCTATAAAAATATGTTTAGGTGACTGGGAATGTATTAATTCTCCCCTCACCTATAGGTTGAGGTCTGGTAGGTGCCTCAACCCTACGTAGTTAAGGTAGTCATAATTATCATACATGCAACCTTCTATTATATTTTTTCTGGCAAGCATATATTTAAAAATAGCCTCATACTCTTGAAATCTTCATCTTTTGATGAAAACTAGCCTTTATATACATGGTTTATTTTCCTTGATATCCCATTCATATTTGTTGACACATACTTTCTTTTCCTTTCCCTTTTTCTGGGTGTTTTCCCAACCACCCAGGTTTAGATCGAGGTGTTTAACATGACCAAGGAGAACATAGCTTCCAACATGGACCTAGCTCTTGGAGATGTTGCTTGGAGACATATTTGAAGTAGTTTAGATTTCCCTCTACTTATATCCTTATGTTGTATCATACATGTAAATACTTATGGGATATTATGATGTACTTTTGTAATCTTTTATGAAAATTGAATATAGTCATTATTTTTATTTCGCTGCTACACTTTGGTTGTTTTGCATACCATTATAATAAATTTGGAAAATTTATACCTATCCCAACATACCTTTGAGTGTGTTTGGAATGGATGTTAATTCTTCAAAAATTTAGTAAGGGGGTGATCCCCCCTCCTTACACAAACGGCACAAATGAATGATGAAGAGGAGAAAAGGGGTCCTCGATGATGCTTCTTGAGCGACTGATTGTGTCAAAAGTGACAGAGAAGGGTGTAGAAAGACGAAGGTTGCTAGAGATGGAGGATGAGTAGGTTACACATTTGGAGGAATGGGGAGTGTAATTGGTGGAGGAGGAGAAGAAAGTGAGGTCTAAGGATCATTTTTTGTACATTACATACACATGAGAATATCCATGGCATAGTTTGCAAGTCGGGACGCTAGGTGTGGAGAAATCCTTAATTGGGCATTCTATTTATATAGAGGGAGAGGGGTGATCTATGGCTCATTTGATTATGAAAGCCTCCGTGAAGTCAGAGGAGGAAAAATCATTAGTTGAGGCCAAGTAACTAGAGAGAGAGAGAGAGACTATGAAAGGGAAGTGCAAAAAACATGTTCAATCTATGAAATCTTCAGAGGAAGATGATGATACACAGGATGTTAGATATTGAATGGATGGTCAAATCGCATGAGTAGAAAGAAAAGGAAAATAAAACAAGTGTGTGACAGCTAATGATACATGGACTATAGTAAATAGATGGCATTTAATGTATATTGAACTGTTTTTTCTATTAAACCATATTCAAACATTTCATATTTTTATTAGAGGGTCAAACAAAGTCCAAACTATACCAAATTTAACCATGCATTAAATAGGCATTCTATATCCTTCTTGGTTAATAAAATTTGAGTTCTACACATCTTTTGCTCATAATTTCTATTTTTGTCATTAATATTGATTTTATGCATTAAAGGAATAGATAATGTGTAACATCTTTCTATAATTATTATTTTGACTCCAAAAATGAGATTATTAATGGTCATCTACTCTTATATCTTTTTATTCCCTTTAGAAAATCTTTCTAGGGGAAAAGAGGGTAAAAGAGTTAATCGATATTTTCTTCTTACATTAAAAGCCATAAAAAGAGAAAAATGAAGACTTCCTCTCCAAGACCTTTATTCCATACACATATTTTTTTATTCCAAGTATTTTCTCTTGCCATGTTATTTCCTTTAAACATTTTCAAGATTAGGAGAGAGAAAAGGAGAAGGGAACTATTATTGACTTAATTACAACACATAATGCATAGATGAAGCGGAAAATCTATTTTGAGTCCCGTTTTATTTTTCTTATTTTAATTTCTTATAAATAATATCACTTCATGGTATTTTTGCATTAAGACCCTCAACTATTTCTATTTAAGAAAAACTTCACTATTACACTTAAATTAGTCCCAGAATTTTGGGATGTTACAATTCTACCCACCTTAAAACAAATTTCATCCTCAAAAAAATTCTAGGTTACTACCCACCTTAGGGTTTTTCTTACCACTTCATTCACTGATATTTAATATATGAAAGTACACTTATGCTAAAAAATATTCATGAAAAGAGATATGTGACATTTAAATTCCATATAACATTTTTTTTAGCATTAACTATTACCTTTGTGTACTGCTCAACTCATACTTAGGCATTATGAAACTAAACTTCGCACTATACTTAGGGAATATACCTTAACTTTGTCATGAATTTCTAACATTAGGTGTGGATGACTGTCTAATCTTAGGTTCTTTAGATAACTCCTACATTCCTAGATATGTGGTGATCAGGAACATACCCAGAGATGTGGGATCCTGACATGCTATGTTATGACCCCACCTTTCGGTAACCCCCAATTAAGGGAGACCGAGAGGTCAAAGCCGCACCCATAATTTCTGGATCAAAGGTTCGACAATTAACCAAGAACAATTATTAAATTTCAACAATCTATACTGAAAAGCTGTAATAAATAAAATTTTGCATACCTTTGAAAAGTTGGATTTTCTAAATCTCTATCCACAATTGAACTAATCTAACTAAAACCTCCTTGTTCTTTAATTTGTGAATTCACAAAGTGCCACTTTACTGTTTGTCCTTTTTGGGATTTTGTACCTAAATCACAGACAAACAAAACATCGGTCAGCCAAAGCTGGTATGTGGGGGAAACAATAATCATGCAAATATGTTAACAATGTAATCATTCAATTAATCATTTAACAACCAAGATTATGTTTTAAATACAACTCTGTGATCCATGAGTACGCTATCCTATGTGTTGTCCCTTTATTGGACCTAGATACTACCTTCCTTATGGTAGATCCCCATTAAACCCCTCATGATCCACCTATCAGGTGAACCAGTTTCTAGGGTGGAGTCACATGGCACTACCCATAGGTAGACCACTCCTTAACTCATGGTATGCTAAAGAGTCTCATGGCACTACACATGGGTAGTCCAGTTTCTAACTCACGGTAACCTAGACCTTGCTCTAGGATTACCCCTTTTTTAGCCTTTTCAGAGCAACAGAAGTGGACCCGGATCTAGCCAGTTATATGTATATTTATGGTGAAACTCATAGCCACTTTATAGTTGCATGAAATAAATAGACATCTAACAGTTATTTTTCAAGCAACTTATAAAATGTTTGGGAATCGCCGTGAAACTAGAGCAGTTATTCATAAGCGTAACCACATACCTTTGATTGCAGATTTCAAGACAGAATCAAATATGCAGGGAAACCCGATCAAGCAAGCAATGTTGAATAGAAATCCTAAAATAAAAGCACCAATTTCCTTTTATTAATATTTATCCAATTTCATCACATTACTTAGGATTTCAATTCCAATTTTAGGGTTTCCTTGGGAATTAGGGTTTTTACCTCCTCTTTCAATATTATGATCTTTAACATATCAAAACTACATAAAACCCCTAATTTCTCATTTTAGCACCCTTAACAAGTTTAGGATCTTTATTAAGCATCTAATTTCCTTAATCTAAATAAATATGATTTTTCTCTCCTTTTCTCCCAAATTAGGGTTTCCATATAGATTATCCATATTTTATGGATTACAACTCTAAATTAGGCAACCTTGCATTCAAAATGGATAACCAAACCACTTTTATCATTAACAGGGTTATTCTTATCAATTTGACCTATCAAAATACACCATTTATCTTCAATTAGGGTTTCTCATCAACTTTTAATACATTTTATTAGACAATATGGTACTTTTGTAAAATGAAGCAGAATCAGGTTTTCAAAGTATTTTTATCAGATTCCTCGTATTTTTCTACACAACTTTCATGTATAAAGTTTTTCCATTAGACACTCCTCGTAATTTCTACGAATTTGCAAAGAAAACCATTTTTCTGGATTATTTGGTCAGAGAGCGAAATTACCAAAATTTCTTGATCGTTGGATGCTCCTTGGTCCATGATAGTATGCTGATCAGACGATCCATGTCGATCACCCCACTCACCCTGCTTGCACGCACGCCTCTACGCCCGGGTTGTTGGATCTTAATGAAGTCCACGCTGGTCTCCAATCCAACGATCCTCACGGATGCGCTCCCACTTAAACGGTCACCTTTCAGCACTGTTAGATCTCGCAGAGGATCACCGTGATCCTCAATCAAACGAAGATTATGCATCGTCCTCCTCTCGTTCCTTGCTCGAGCAACGCAGGGACACCGCGATTGAGTCTCACCGGAGCAAGACCAATGGAGCAAAGAGGAGAGAGATAGAACTTCAGGAGTAGCCGATTGTGATCGCAATGAAGTGAGGGATCGAGGGGTACCCTTTTTAAAGGCCATGGGAGGTCCCTATGAGGATTCCCAATCCTCTTCGCAACCTGAGTTCTAGCCCAATTGGGTGTTTCATGAGTTTAGGTTAAAACCCCAACAAACCAGGGTCGGGAAGCTTCCTCTCTTCCTCCCGAACTTGATAGGAAACTCTCCAGGTATGTGCATGCATCAGGGTGATCGGAATCAAGGGAAGAAATTTCCCATGTCACGGTCCATGTCCTTGTCCCACTGGGACTTGTACGACGAGAAGCACCCATTGGATATAAATCCAAGGGTCCCCATGGCACGCATTTGATCAAAAGGAAACAAATTTCCTATTATTTCGAATTATATTCCAAATTCATTGATAACTTGGAAAAACCATAACTCCCAATTCGTAGTTCCTTTTTAATTCAAATTTTGAGGGAACCTTGTTCATACTTTTATCTTCCATCATAAAAAAATTGGGATTATTATCTCAAGGAAACGATCCCTTTTCTTTGATTGCAAGTTATCATCTAATTATTCATATTTTCCACATCTTTTCTATTTCCTTTACCATTAATTTATTACCATGAGTTCTTTGAACCCCAAGGAACCCTAATAACTCGAGATACTATTTTTTGAAATTATTCCTAAGTCTTTTGTTCTTATTTTATTTATTCTCTTATGTATTCCTTTATCCAATTGAATTCCTTTTTATTTCCTTTTCTTTTTCCTTCAATTGGGCTCAATGGCTAATAAGGCCCATTAAGAAAACACACAAGGCTATCATACACGAAATTCATTCAAATTAACTCATCAAACCAATCATGGATTTCATTTATCTTTAAAAAGAGATTTAAATCTCATTACATGTTTTGGAAAAATGGGGTTGTAACATCCTCTCCTCCTTATAAGAATTTTGCCCTCAAAATTCAACAATCAAACAAATAGATTAGGATATGCTTTTTACATGTCCGTCTTTAGCTCCCATGTGGCCTCATCCTCTCCATGGTGCTTCCAAAGAACCTTTACCATCTCTATATTCTTATTTCTGAGCTCTTTTACCTTGGTATCTAGAATCCGCAAAGGCAACTCAGGATAAGACAGCTTTCCTTGAAGCTCAATAGGTTCAATGCTCAGCACATGGCTTGGATCTTGCAAATATCGTTTTAGATTGGACACGTGAAACACATCATGCATCATACTATATTGAGGGGGTAACGCAAAATGATAAGCTGCTTCACCAATCCATTCTAACACTTCAAACGGACCCACGTATCAGGGACTCAACTTTCCTCTGTTCTTAGCTATAGCTCGGAGCGGTCGGATTTTCAGAAAAACATGTTCTCCCACAGTGAAATGCACATCAGTCCTCTTTGCGTCAGCATATGACTTTTGTCGATCCTAGGCTCTCTTTAGCCTTTTCTTGATCAAAGCGACTTTATCAGCATACACTTGGAGTTCATCTGACCTCAACAAGGTTCTTTCACCAACATCAACCCAGTAAAGTGGTGACCGACACGGTCTCCCATATAGAGCTTCATATGGAGGCATCCCGATACTGGTGTGGTAACTATTGTTGTAGTCAAACTCGACTAAAGGTAAGTACAACTCCCACGATCCACCCCAATCGAGCACACAAGCTCTCAATAGATCCTCTAAAGTCTAGATTGTCCTTTCTGACTGTCCATCTGTCTGGAGGTGATAAGTGGTACTAAACTTTAACCCTGTACCAAGTTCCTCTTGAACCCGCTTCCACAGTTTGGAAGTAAACTTCGGATCTCTATCAGATATGATGGAACTGGGTACGCCATTCAAACACACTATCTCTCAGATGTACAACTCAGCTAAGTCTATCACCTTAGCAGTGGTCTTCATGGCAAGGAAGTGTGCTGACTTGGTAAGGCGGTCCACCACAACCCATATCACATCATGACCTTTCTTGGTCCAGGGTAAACCCACCACAAAATCCATGGTGATCTGTTCCCATTTCCATTTTGGAATCTCTATAGACTTTAAAAGTCCATCGGGTCGTTGATGTTTAGACTTCACCTTTTGGAACGCAAGACAACTGGCCACATGAGTTGCAATGTCTCTCTTCATCCTTGGACACTAGAAAAACATCTGCATGTCCTTAAACATCTTGGTAGTCACTGGGTGTACCGTGTACTTAGAACCATGAGCCTGTTGGAGGATTCATTCCTTCAACGTTGAATCTTCAGGAACCCATATATGATTCTCGAACCTGATCCCTCCATCTATTCCCAAAGTAAGACGGGTTTGAGGCTTCTGCATCAAGCCTTTCATCTTGTCAAGTTCCCCACTGGTCAAATGTGCTGCCACGATCTCACCTAACAAGTCAGACTGTATATGGATATTGGCCAACCGAACCCGATCATCTAAAGGTTGAGGAGACCATTCTATAAGCTCTTCTAATCTCTTCCACTGAATAGACAAAATAGCTGCACACCTGAGTTGTTTCCTACTCAAAGCATCTGCTACGACATTCGCCTTCCCTGGATGATAGGCAATGATGAAGTCGTAATCCTTCATGTACTCCATCCATCGTCATTTTCTTAGGTTTAATTCTTTCTGTGTTAGAAGGTACTTCAGGCTCTTATGATCGGTGAAGATCTCAAAAGTAGCATCATACAAATAATGTCGCCAAATCTTCAAAGCATGGATGATAGCAGCCAACTCTAAGTCATGTGTCGGGTAATTCACCTCATTGGACTTGAGTTGTTGGGAGGCATATGCAACCACATGCCGATTCTTTTCCAACACACAGCCAAGTCCCATTCTGGATGCATCAGTGAAGATCATGAAACCCTCATTGCCTTATGGTAGAGTCAAAACTGGTGCAGTGGTCAGCTTCTCCTTCAGCTCCTGAAAACGAGCCTCACAAACATCAGACCACACAAACTTCACATCCTTCTGTGTCAACATGGTCAAAGGCAAGGCAGTCTTTGAGAAATCCGTAATGAAACGTTGATAGTATCCTGCTAACCCCAAGAAGCTTCAGATTTCGTAGGGATTCTTCAGTGTAGGTCAGTCTCGAACTGTCGATACTTTAGCTAGATCTACGACAATTGTTCCTCCTGAGATGATGTGTCCAAGGAACATGACTCGGTCTATCCAAAACTCACATTTTGAGAATTTCCCATAGAACTTATGCTTTCTCAAGATATCAAGGACTTTACTTAGGTGGTCTCAGTGTTGATCTAATTCATCGGAATAAACTAATATGTCATCAATGAACACTATGACAAACGAGTCAAGGAAGGGTTGAAACACACTATTCATAAGGTTCATGAGCACACTGGGTGCATTGGACAACCCAAAAGGCATAACCACAAACTCATAATGGCCATAACGTGTTCGAAAAGCTGTTTTTGGAATGTCCTCACTCTTGACTCTCAACTACTGGTAACCCGATCTCAAGTCGATTTTGGAAAAGACTCAAGCAGACTTCAACTAGTCAAACAGGTCATCTATTCGGGGTAAAGGGTATTTGTTCTTAATGGTAGCCTGATTGATCATCTGGTAGTCTATACACATTCGAAGTGAGCCATCCTTTTTCTTTACAAAAAGAATTGGGGCTCCGCATGGTGATGTGATAGGGCAGATAAAACCCTTGTCTAGCAATTCCTGCAATTGTTTCTTCAACTCGAGCAACTCTGCAAGGGCCATTCTATAAGGTGCTCATGCAATAGGGCTTGTCCCTGGAGCTAGCTCTATGGAAAAATCAACCTCTCTCTCGGGAGGAATCCCAGGTAGATCATCTGGAAAAACATCTTCATAGTTCTTTATTACCTCTATTTCCTCTAAGGGTTGCACCTTGGGTTCAGGCTCGGTATTAACTGCTAGGAAAGCTTGACATCCTTTTCTCATCATCCATTCTTCCTTCAAGGATGACACATACATGATGGTGGTGGCATCTTTCCTACCTCTAATGACCTGGTTTCTTAATGATCACTTTCTTTTCCCTACAGTCAATATGGGCTCTATAAGTATAAAGCCAATCCATTCCAATGATGACATCAAAATCATTCATGTCAAGAAGGATAAAGTTTGTAGGAAACTCATGATCTCGATATTTCACAAGAATCATTGGAGTTTTCAAAAGAGAAGTGAAGATTCGACCACTCGGGGTTGTAACATCTAAGACATACCTGAAATCCTTGATATCCAAACAAAGCATGGTTACAAGATTTCTCAAAATGAAAGTATTAGTAGATCCAGAGTCGAATAAATCTTTTACATTATGTCCCATGACTTCAAGCATGCCTACATCATTTTTCACCATACATTAGACCATTACATGCTTAACTTCTTAAAATATGAGAGAAAATTCTAAGGGTTATTACCCTCAATCAACCGATTAGCATTAGCTTGAGCTTCTTCATTGTCAATAGCAAAAACTCGAGCTTGTCTTCTTTCTTCAGCAGGTGGGGCCACAGCTACACGTGGGGCTGCTACTGGACCTGGTCCTCTTGGTTCTGGTAGAGGACAAGAAGATTGGATATGTCCCTCTTAGTGGCATCAATAGCACGTCCTCTTCTTGTAACGGCACTCATCGGTGTGCCCCTTTCCACAAGTGCGGAAAGGAGGTCGGTTGTTCTCTTGTTGGGGTCTCCCTTTTCCTCCATGTCTTCCTTTAGCTTGAGGATGTCCTTGACCCTTCTTGTGGTTGTTTCTCTGGCCTTAGGCTCCTTCAGTGAAACCCAAATACCCCTTGGGTGGAAGCTGGGCAGGCATCATAGTCCTTTCCATGTCTAAGGCAGTGTTGTAGGCTTCTACGAAGGTTTTAGGTTTGCTTGCCATCACATGAGGCTTGATGACAGGGTGAAGATGCTCTTTAAAGTGATCCACCCTTCTTTCCTCATCCATCTTGTACCCAAAACATTCCATAATACAAAACTTGCGCCCAAAGTCTGCCACAGAGGAATTTCCTTGAGTCATGTTTGTGAATTCCCTTTCCTTTTCCTTCTTAGCTGAAACGGGGATGAATCTGGCAGTGAAGATGGTCTTGAAATCATCCCATGCCATTGGTTCCTCAGTCAGATCTCGGCATGTGATGTGTGTCTCCCACCATATCTTAGCTTCTCCTTCCAGAAGATGAGTAGCAAACAAGACCTTCTTGGCATGCGGAATCCATTCTCAACTGCAAGCACCCAGGCTTCTGCCTTTTCGATTACCTTAGTCTTACCTTCTCCCCAGAACTTCTCTATGTTCAGCTTGACAAAGTCTAGGATGGTGGCTCCTACACGGGGAAAAATAGGATATGGCTCACCATTCTCAGCTCTAGCTAAGTCCCGAAGGGCCAAAGCATTAATGGCCTCTGTCAGCTTCCTCTGTTGCTCCATCCACAAGGTATCAGGGGTGTGGATCATCATGGTTGGTTCTGGACCACCAGCTTGGTCCTCTTCCATCTTGGCTACTTCCTCGTACACATGTTGCTCCTCATATCTTTGGTCCTCTTCTTATTCTAGGTTGCTAAATGGTACCGGGTTAGGGACCTCATGAGTGGTTTCTTCGGGTCTCTTCCTCTTCTTAGAGGATCCACCATCATGGTTCCTCTTTCTCTTTTCAGAAGACTCCTTTCCCATACGGGGAGGCCAACCACTCATAGCTGGGTTCCCATAACCCTCAGGAATGGCAATAGTCTTTGTACGAGCCATCTACATAAGCATAACAAACAAACCTTTAGTTTATTATTTAAACTAGTTATACTTATGTCAAATGATATCTCATTACATATCTTTTATTAATTTGACAGAGGATCCTTAAGTCCTTAACTTACTTGCCCATACTACATGAGTGTGGAGGAGAGAGAGAAAATCCTACTCTTAAAGGCCTAATAGAATGTGTGATAAGAAGGGATGAATAATATGAGAGTCCTAAAGGTATCTTATTTCGAATCATACCCTAAGACTTTGGCCAGACAGTCACACAGATCCGGGAGTCCTCGTATTCTGACTAGCGGTGTGGAGGAAAATATTGCCAACCCCCAGTCGTGATCCTTTTCTACACACCTCCGTCTTTCAGATAATCCTCTAATAACTCCCTTGGGTTCTATGAAGTTTGTAAAATTTAATAATTATTAATGGTTAAATGAGGAACCTAAGCTCTGATACCAAATGTTACGACCCCACATTCCAGTAACCCCCAATTAAGGGAGACCGAGAGGTCGAAGCCACACCCATAATTTCCGGATCAAAGGTTCGACAATTAACCAGGAACAATTACTAAATTTCAACAATCTATACTGAAATGTTGTAATAAATAAAATTTTGCATACCTTTGAAAAGTTGGAATTTCTAAATCTCTATCCACAATTGAACTAATCTAATGAAAACATCCTTATTCTTTAATTTGTGAATTCATAAAGTGCCACTTTACTGTTTTTCCTTTTTGGGATTTTATACCTAAATCGCCGACAAAAAATCATCGGTCAGCCAAAGCTGGTATGTGGGGGAAACAATAATCATGCAAATATGTTAACAATGTAATCATTCAATTAATCATTTAACCACCAAGATTATGTTTTAAATATAACTCCGTGATCCATAAGTACCCTATCATCTGTGTTGTCCCTGTAGTGGACCTGGATACTACCTTCCTTATGGTAGATCCCCATTAAACCCCTCATGATCCACCTATAAGGTGAACCAGTTTCTAGGGTGGAGTCACATGGCACTACCCATAGGTAGACCACTCATTAACTCATGGTATGATAAAGAGTCTCATGGCACTACACGTGGGTAGTCCGGTTTCTAACTCACGGTAACCTAGACCTTGCTCTAGGATTACCCCTTTTTTAGCCTTTTCAGAGTAATAGAGGTGGACTCGGATCTAGCCAGTTATATGTATATTTATGGTGATACTCATAGCCACTTTATAGTTGCATGAAATAAATAGACATCCAATAGTTATTTTTCAAGCAACCGATAAAACGTTCGGGAATCGTCGTGAAACTAGAGCGGTTATTCATAAGCGTAACCACATACCTTTGATTGTAGATTTCAAGACAGAATCAAATATGTAGGGAAACCCAATCAAGCAAGAAATGTTGATTAGAAATCCTGAAATAAAAGTACCAATTTCCTTTTATTAATATTTATCCAATTTCATCATATTACTTAGGATTTCAATTCCAATTTTAGGGTTTGCTTGGGAATTAGGGTTTTTACCTCCTCTTTCAATATTATGATCCTTAATATATCAAAACTACATAAAACCCCTAATTTCTCATTTTAGCACCCTTAACAAGTTTAGGATCTTTATTAAGCATCTAATTTCCTTAATCTAAAAAATAGGATTTTTCTCTCCTTTTATCCCAAATTAGGGTTTCCATATAGATTATCCTTATTTTATGGATTACAACTCTAAATTAGGCAACCTTGCATTCAAAATGGATAAACAAACCACTTTTATCATTAACAGGGTTATTCTTATCAATTTGACCTATCAAAATACACCTTTTATCTTCAATTAGGGTTTCTCATCAACTTTTAATACATTTTATTAGAAAATATGGTACTTTTGTAAAACAAAGAAGAATCAGGTTTTCAAAGTATTTTTATCAGATTCCTCATATTTTTCTACACAACTTTCATGTATAAAGTTTTTCCATTAGACACTCCTAGTAATTTCTATGAATTTGCAAAGAAAACCATTTTTTTGGATTATTTGGTCAGAGAGTGAAATTACCAAAATTTCTTGATCGTTGGATGCTCCTTGGTCCACGATAGTCCGCTAATCAGACGATCAACATCGATCACCCCCACTCACCCTGCTTGCATGCGCGCCTCTACGCTAGGGTCGTTGGATCTTAATGAAGTCCACGCTGGTCTCCAATCCAACGATCCTCGTTGATGCGCTCCCACTTAAACGGCCGCCTTTCAGCACCGTTAGATCTGGCAGAGGATCACCGTGATCCTCGATCAAACGATGAATGTACGTCATCCTCCTATCTATCCTTGCTCGAGCAACGTGGCAGCACCGCGACTGAGTCTCGCTGGAGCAAGACCAATGGAGCAAAGGAGAGAGAGATAGAACTTCGGGAGTAGCCGATTGTGATCGCAATGAAGCGAGGGATTGAGGGGTACCCTTTTTATAGGCCATGGGAGGTCCCTATGAGGATTCCCAATTCTTGTCGCAACCTGATTTCTAGCCCAATTGGGCATTTCGTGAGTTTAGGTTAAAACCCCAACAAACCAGGGTCGGGAAGCTTCCTCTCTTCCTCCCGAACTCGATGGGAAACTCTCCAGGTATGCACATGCATCAGGGTGGTCGGAATCAAGGGGAGAAATTTCCCCTGTCATGGCCGAAGTCCTTGTCCCACTTGGACTTGGACGATGAGCAGCGCCCTTTGTATCTAAATCCAAGGGTCCCCATGACACGCATTTTATCAAAAGGAAACAAATTTCCTATTATTTCGAATTATATTCCAAATTCAATGATAACTTGGAAAAACCATAACTCCCAATTCGTAGTTCCTTTTTAATTCAAATTTTGAGGGAACCTTTTTCATACTTTTGTCTTCTATCCTAAAAAAATTGGGATTATTATCTCAAGGAAACGATCCCTTTTCTTTGATTGCAATTTATCATCTAATTATTCATATTTTTCCACATCTTTTCTATTTCCTTTACCATTAATTTATTACCCTGAGTTCTTTGAACCCCAAGGAACCCTAATAACTCGAGATACTATTTTTGGAAATTATTCCTTAGTCTTTTGTTCTTATTTTATTTATTCTCTTACGTATTCCTTTATCCAATTGAATTCCTTTTTCATTTCTTTTTCTTTTTCCTTCAATTGGGATCAATGGCCAATAAGGCCCATTAAGAAAACACACAGGGCTATCATACACGAAATTTATTCAAATTAACTCATCAAATCAATCATGGATTTCATTTATCATTAAAAAGAGATTTACAATCTCATTACATGTTTTGGAAAAATGGGGTTGTAACATGCTACATCTCACTAACCTACTAACATGTGTCCCACACCACATGTATTAGTAAGAAAGGAGAGATCAATCAAAGTCTAATGCGTATGACATCCCTCTTCAACTCTCAATTGGCTGGAGATAACCATTGAGAATAAAGAGACTATCTCATTAGCTTGGGTTAGTTTGATACTTGGGATCTAACTATCTAAACATCTATCATTGTTATCTCTATTTCTTCAAGGGTGAAAACTCTAGTCATTCTAGGGCATAACATATCTTCTTGGAAGTTCATTCCCAACCTTAATCTAACATCTTCATTGTAGTTTGACTATGAGAATCATGATTTCCTAGTGGCCATTTACCAAATTGATCTAATACCATAATGTAACACCCCATTTTCACAACACATAAATATCACTGAGTGGAAGCACTCTAACTTAAGGGTGTGTTACAATATGCTATTATTTGCAATTAAAGTAAATAAACACCTAGCATTAAATGAAGTTATTAATTCATACATAATTTGGAAAAAGTGAAACTACACCATATGAAATCTAATCTACTTACAAACATGGATAACATAAGGTGATTGGTAGGTAAATCTCTAGATTGATTCAGTAAATGGAACCCCACTAGGCTATGCTTGAAAATATCCTAGTCCTTTGTTGGTTCTTTTGTTCTTCAATTGCTCCATATCATGTGGATATCATGTCCCCAGCCATGCATTGGGAAAAATAGTTGTTAGAGTAAAAGGAATGAGTTTCTAAAATATATATTATTGAATAACTAAAATGCTACAAAATATTATAGAATGTTAAAGACATAAAACTAAAATCAAGCTCTAAATGAAATTTGAAACATATTATCTCTTATTTCTTTAATATATTTTTTATCTTTCTACTCTATCTTTCTCTGGAGGCATGTTCTCTAGTACATGGGTCTCATGACCTGCACCAAAGTGTCTAGGTCACAAATATCTCATCTGAATCTTTCTCATCCCACTCATGGATGAGATCATAGATATACTCTAAACAAAGGTATCTTTTAATTATGATTTTTATTTGACTGTGGCCATTATTATACAATAAGTCCTCCTCTATTGATACTGAAGTGTCCTCTATGGTGCAAGGCACCCTCTCTTGGCATAAATTCCCTATATTGACACTGAAGTGTCCTATATACACCCTATGTTGGCACCACGTGCCCCCTGTTGACACTAAAGTGTCATCTATGGTGAAACATACCCTTTTTTGGCATAACATGCCCTCTATAACACATGTAGTATCTGGCACAATGCACCCTCTGAATCGTCTTGGGACTCTATGGTGAGGACTTATCATATAATGTATTCAATGAAGGTTCTGAATTAATTATCTTAAGTCTAGGCTTACTTAACTCTAAATCTGAACTCATATTTTACTGAAACTAAATTTTAAGTATTGAACATGTACGTAGATCTGAATCTAAATCTCTGCTCTTAAATTCTAAAATG
Source organism: Alisma plantago-aquatica (assembly GCA_963693085.1). Lineage (NCBI taxonomy): Eukaryota > Viridiplantae > Streptophyta > Magnoliopsida > Alismatales > Alismataceae > Alisma > Alisma plantago-aquatica. Next base: position 379,219,331 of record OY856410.1, read on the forward strand.
GATCTACATCTAAATATGAATATGAATCTCAATTACTACATAACTGAGATTGGGTCTAAAACCCTTATCATGTATCTTTATTAAATATTTGGCTATGACTAAAGTTGATGTCCTTATTATCTAGATACATCTTAATTTAAAATTATGATTCTTAGAATTATCTCATTGATAATAATTATATGACAATATAGTCTAGAGGCTTAGAAAGAAGGATCTGATCCAGACAGAGAAATAGTAAGTATACAAAAGTGTCTTAAGTATATTATACAAAAGTAATTTAAGTATAATATATCCAAAATTGTGATTTCTGACAAGATGACTTAATCTTCAAAAACTCTCAATAAATCTGATCTCACCCTGAAACTTAATATTTTAATATGAGATTACATCATAAATCCAAAATCTTCAAATAAGAATCTTATAAAATCTTACCTTGCAAATCTCAATCATAACTTACTACATTTTAGTCTTATGATATTTTCATAAACTCAAATTACAATACATTCTGATCCCATACGTGCCTTTATCCTGAAAACTAAGTAATGTCTTCATGTGTTCAAAACTTATATTTCGCATTGTACTTAACTTTTAGACATTAAGCATTCTAAAGGGAACCTAATTAGCTTCTTAGTTATTAGGTATGTAAGAAATTTTTATAACATGTTCCTACTCAAAATATTAGTACATGGTTGTATCTATAAATATGAGAAATCCTAATAGCATGTTTTTACTTAATATCTTAATACATGGTTATGTCACACAACCATGAAAGTAGGGTAGTCTTACTTGTATTTCCTATCATGTTGTCATTCATATGAAACCATGTTAAGAAACATGATAGAGATATACCCTTTTATCCTTCTTAATCATGAACATTAAGCATCACATGACACATCTCTGATTAAGACAATGAGGATATCAAAGGTCATAATTATAAGTATTGGAAAATTTTGCTTACATATATAATTAGAACATTGGACATTAAATTCTCATTCAAGAAGGATGTAGATGTACTAGGTTTTATAAACATTTATAATCATGGGCATGAACCACTTACCTAGGGAAAACCACCTCAGGTCAATCCTCTTTGACTTGGTTGAGCCTTTAATCACCTAAAATTTGATTATTATCATAACATGTACATTTATCCAATCAATTAAACCTTGATTTCATTTCTAATGAAAGCCAAGGTTTGGTCAAGATAAAATAGAGTCTGAAACTAGATATTTGGCTTCCTCATGAAAAACCCTTTCCAACAAGTATGTTTTCTCATTTTTCTGAGTATTCTATGATTTATTAAGCATTTTGGAAGATCTAACCAATAAAAAATAGCCAAAAAGCCACGTGTGAATCCGGGTCCAGTGGCACGAACAGGAGGAGGGATTGGCTCTGAGGTGGACTAGTGGGATCCAACCATGTGTCTAGGTAGTGTGTATGGCTGGAAAACCAAAAACATTCTCAAAGGGAATAAATGCCCTTGTGACATAAATTGCTCAATCAAACGTGTAGGGGAAACAGGGTAACTCAACCCTTGCCATTGTTCATGTGGATCGACTCCATGGAGCTTCACCAAGGCATGGAGTCTTGGATCAAACTCATTCCACTGGGGTCATGCTTGTCAAGCCGAGATCACAGGTGAGTCCCCCATAACCAGATTAAGCCTACGAGCTATCTCATGAACCCAGACTAGCATTGTGGTTCCCATTCTTCCTATCCATGGTAAGAGTGAAATGGATTAGAATGAACTCGAGGGAAACTTCACATTCAGAGCATGAAAGCCACGCTTGTGCATTCATGGAATCAATCCATATATGATTAGCATTTCCTGAAGGAAAAGAATTGGGATGCCATTGACTCATCGGAGAATAGTGTAAGATAGGGAAAAAGGGAACCCAACTTGGAATCAAAGAAACCATCTAGGAACTCAACTAAAACTCACAAATCAAATATGAGAGAAAGGTGAGTTTAGGGCATCTATTTATGTGGTAAGAGGTGCCCTAAGGATCCAAGGAGACTAACACCAGTGAGGACCGTTGGCGTCCCTATAGGGTGCACAACTGGAACCCAAGTGGAACAAATGGATGATGAGGAGGAGAAAAGGGGTCTTCGATGATGATTCTTGAGTGACCAATTGCGTCAAAGGCAGCAGAGAAGGGTGCAGAAAGACAAAGGTTTTTGGATATGGAGGATGAACAGGTTACAACATTTGGGGGTATGGGGAGTGTAATTCATGGAGAAGGATAAGAAAATGAGGTCTAAGGATCATTTTCAATCCATTACATACATATGAGAAGATCCATAGTTTTGTCTATGAGTCGGGACGCGAGGCATCGAGGAAGCCCTAGTTGGGCATTTTGTTTATACAAAGGGAGAGGGGCGAGCTACAACTCATTCGATTTGAAAAGCCATCGCAAATTCAAAGGTGAAAAATCACGAGACAAGGCCAAGCAATGAGAGAGAGAGACTATGGAATGGAAGTGCAAAAAACATGTTCTGTTTGTGAAATTTTTGGAGGAAGATGACGATATATGGATTTTCAGATGATGAATGGACCTTTAGATCGCTCGAGTAAAAGAAAAGGAAAATAAAAGAAGTGTGTGACAGCTAATGATACGCGGACTATAGTAAACCTAATGCATTTAATGTATATTGAGTAGTTTTTCCCATTAAACCATATTCAAACATTTCCTATTTTGATTAGAGGGTCAAACAAAGTCCAAAAAATACCTAAATTTAACCACACATTAAATAGGAATTCTAGATCCTTCTTAGTCAATAAATTTGAGTTTTACGCATCTTTTGCTCATAATTTCTATTGTTGTCGTTAATATTGATTTTATGCATTTAAGGAATAGATAATGTGTGACATCTTTCTATACTTATTCTTTTGACTCCAAAAATGAGACTATTAATGGTCATCTACTCTTATGTCTTTTATGTCCTTTGGAAAACCTTTATTGGGGAAAAGAGGGTATAAGAGTTAATCGATATTTTCTTCTTATATTTTTTAGATTATATGAAATGTCATAAAAAGAGAAAAATAGAGACTTCCTATCGAAGGTCTTTATTCCATATACATATTTTTGAATCAACTTCCCGACTAGTCACCCATCCTAGTACTACTCTAAGTTGAGCACGCTTAACTATGGAATTCTTTAGTGATGGGCTCCCGGAAAAGGAGGTGCACCTCGGTGATATGGGTAGTCCAATCATTACTTTTAAGATTATCTTATCCAAGGCCTCAAATCCTAATATGTTACATCATATTACTATTTTGATTTCAAGTTTTCATATTTTGCTCATGATTGTAACTAGAATAGTTAATTCTCAATTAGGTGACTACTCTCAACCTTATTCTAATCATTATATGATATAATCTCAAGTATTCAATTAGTAGGACTAGTAAAGTATGATCTAAGTAATATATTATTTAAGTAGTTATTTGTGTATAATGGGTACATTGGTATAGAGGGTCCGGGTCCAAACATAACCATTAATGGATCTACTTATATAAGGGTCCACAAGTATGTGGGTACACATTTGTATGCCAATGATGGGTTTTTAAGGGATCGTGATATGTGGGTATGCATGTCCAGACATACCCTTTTGTTACCCTAAATATGGGGAGTCATCAAGGCAATTCATTGATGTCTTGTCACAATAACCACACTCTTGGCATTTTATAAACTGCAACTTCGACCACTCAATTTTAAGGTGATGCCTGAAAAATAAAGAAATTGACTATCATAATAAAAGAGCATAAGATTCAAGAAGATATTCTATAAACTCTTGTTCAAGGATATTTTCAATATTTTCAAAGGAAAAAAGAAAAATCTAAACTAATCCTAATTAAACTAAATAAATCAATAATTTGGTATCCTAAGAAATGGCACCCAAATTTGATGTGTGATACTGCATAGGAGAATTCACATAGGGAAAAGTGCATACATTTTTACATAGACTATGTACAACAATCACAAAAAAAATCGTACCATAGTATAGTTAAGGATCAAACCCAAAGGATAACATTTTGAATAATTTATTGATCAATCTAATCAAACTAGGAAGAGTATTCAATCAACAAATATGGTTGTTGGTTGTTGATTACAACTAACATGCAAGAAGAAAAGAATGAAATAATATCTAAGATTATCTATGGAGGGAAACACTATGGTGAATGAGTTTCATCAATGTCACCTATGTTTATTCTCACTGCACCATGAATAAGTAGGCACAATAACATGAATTCTAGGTAAATCACCATTTCAACATTAGGACTAAACTTGGATAGATATCACTCTAGGATCACTATCACATTATCTAGAGATCCTATATCTATTGCCTTGAAAGAAACTTATCTTAAGTTCTCATCAAGTATCTAACAAGAAATAGTTGACATCCTAGATCATGGGCTCAAAATTCTCTTCATCCAAGATCATGACAAATGATGTAAACTTGTTGATCAGACAAGCATAAGCATAAAACAATTGATTCAAAATGCAACACAGTTTATATAGATTTGAATGAAGTAAAAGAGAAAAAGTAAACAGTAGATCTACTCCCTACGTACTAGTGCAAGGAAGTACTTGTTTCTTATAGCAAGATCCATATAAAAAATAAGGAAAGTTAATGAGGTAGCCACCATCTCTATGGATAAAACAAATGAAGTAGTAGAGTATGCCCAAGACTATTTTAGGTGACCCTCATCTTCACCGTCCCTCTTTCTTAAGACTAATATAAAAATGAGGGAGTTGTAGGCAATGGTGAAGGCATATTTGATCTTCCTCTTTTGAGATCAAGAGATCGAGCCTTTCTGGAGCGGTGGTTGTCAATTGATATGACAGTCAACTAATGCAAGCCACTGATGGGGGTCATCTTCAGATGGATGAGTGGAAAATGTAGCACCCTGGAGGACGGAGAAGAGTTGTCTCCAAATAGAGGCTAGAGGCTTGTATTTGTAGGTGGCTGACAAGGTTTGGAACGTCCTGTTCCATTTTCATTTAAAAGGCCAACCACCATGAAGGTGAAGGGGCAGCATAGAAATGATGGATTTTGTAGAGTTTAGAAGTTTCATCGGTAGGCAAGGAGTCAATATGACCATCAGAAAAGGCATGCATGACCTCCATTGGAAGGATATGTAGAACTACCATCCAAAGATGAAAGTAGAAGTCCCTTTGAAAGGACGAGCAGGAATACAATCAGAAGGTAGATGTAGGGTAACCTTCAGAGGATGATGAAGAACAACAATTGGAAGCCAAAAAGTGTAGGAATGACATCGGAAGGGAAAGTCAAAAGTTTGATCAGGGCTTCCTTTGGATGATGGGACAAAATTTCTATTGAAATAAAAAAGAAGGAAGTATGTTGGTGGTTACATGAAAGAATTCATTTCAAAGTTGGAACCAAAAAATCCATCGAAAGATGACCACCGATAGGTAGGTGATAGGTATCCTTCAGTTGTTAACTATCGAACATCCTTCAGAAAGTTAAGTGTGAGTACCATCATAATGTGACCATCTATAGGTACAGTTGTCTTCCTTTGGTTTTGAATCAAAGGAAGGGTAGAGTAACTTGAACCAATGGTTAGGCAATTGTATTTAAAACCTACATTTGGAAGATGTAAGCTCACTGTGGGGCTATTGGCATGTGTCATGGGATATGCGCCTATATAGAATCAACATGGAGAGACAAATCAACGGAAATCTATTCCATTTTGTCAAAAATTTCTTGAACCCACTAGTCGGTTAGCGGGTCCACTTCCTCCTTTTCTATTGCATGAGATATGGAGTTAAAACTTACTATGAAAACTAGAGATTTGGATCAAAATCTTACAAATTAACCTAAAATCAAGAAAACCAAAAAGTACCAGTTCTAAAGTTAATTGAAATGATGTGAATGAATGCAAAACTAAACTAAAAATGCAACTAAAACTAGGATGAACATGCATTTCAGAATTTTATATCCTTAATATAAGTGACAAGGTATATGCATCAATATATGATCACATAGATCTATAGCTAATTCTCAAGCATGACCTCCTCTGCTATTTTTTTGACTGCCCTAGCCTAACTGGACTATGCACTTAGTGGAAAGTAACACAAGAAGAGTTTGACAACACATATCTACCGATGAAGGTAGTAAAAGCACAAGCTTTGGCAGATAAACTAGAAGAATCACCGTGTGGCAACCCACCACGCTAAATGAGATCACCCAAAACCAAAACACGACTGGTCACTAATTAATCATATTACTAAAAATGTGCATAATTGAAACCAGATTAAACTTTCTTAAACATGTTCATGAACATTTCATAGAGGTTTAACATCTTGCGTAAAAGCATGTTATATACCAGGTATCTTTACAACTATTCCATAGTTTCATCCACAACATGTATACAAAAAGATATTCTCCACCTATTTAAATCATGTACAAACATCAGTACACTACCCAAAACTCAAGTCATAGTACATCATCTACAAAACTTTCCTGCTCTGTCCTAAGAGTACATGGATGACTCTAGGACACACTAAACAACTAGCAAACCTTCTTCCTCTATGGATCTCCAAACTACTCTTCCTTGCTACCACAAATCTAATAATGATGTTGACAATCACCTAAATAGATGTGGTAAGGTGAGACTCATCTTCTAACAAGAGATATAACTCTCAACAACATTTGAATCTTACATGATATTATGTAATTAAATAAATAAAGCAGATAATATTATAGAGTTGAAAGATTAGTATAATTGATAAAGGATTCAGGAAGAGTTACATCCATAAGTATAGTTTATTTCTCTTACCGCATTATAAGAATCTACATAACAAGAGAAACAAAACAACACCATCATCCAATGTGAGTCGTCGAGTAACCATAGCAGAATGTTGAACTACATATTTTATTAAGACCTAGGTAATCTGAGGCGTACCACTCAAACTACTAGCTGACCACTGTGAAGTTGCAATCAACCTCATACATGATCTAGGAGAATCAGAATCCTAATATCTCTTGCCCTCAGTCGGTACGAGTTTGTCATAGTGACATGATAGTCTAACTACAAAACAACCTAGTCCGCCCTGGGTACACAGGCCGAGGGCTCTAGAAACCAGGATATAAACCCTAAATTTCAAGGTACAACCATAGCTATCCTCAATCAAATATGTATACATCCAAGACACGACCTCTCTCTAGAATCTTTGGATCTGGATGACAAGGATATACCCTCCCTACACCACATATACTCAATGGTAGACGACTACGACTCTGTGTTCCCCTTATGGAATACTCATTTTACTATCCAGAAAGTCCTATCACTGGAATAGTTCTATGGCTTGGGGTACTACATGATTATGGTTTACATTGTATTAATTAAGCCAGTTGAGTTCTTTCAAACTACATCGAACAAATTACATACATACCACTATATTGTTTCTATAAAATTAGTGGTACATATCAACTCAAGAAGATATAAAATGTATGAAACATATTCCTTATCACAACATCATAGTATAATGGTCCATTGTCATCCATGAAAAGGTCTAAACCTCCACCAGGGCCCAAAACAGCCCAAAAACCCATTCATGCCCAAATGGTAATGTTTCTTGCAAGAACATCATTATCATCCAATACTTTGTAGAAGGTTCAACATGTCATAAATGAACTTGTTACTTATAGACTTAATGCAAATATTCATCAATCATAGGAGTTATGATATTCCGAAGAGTAACATGATAGAGTTACCTTTAGCATTTTTAATGTATCCATTTATAATTTCAACATCAAAAGCAGATATAAGTACTAAACCCTCATTAGTTAACTATTATAAGAAGGGTTCAAGGTGTGGATTGGGTTTGTATCTCCCAAAACAGTACACATAGATAGATAATCATTCATCCATCACACATAGAAACCCCATTGATTCATTTATGGACTTAGCAAAAAACATCACTTCATGGATAGAAAAACCGGTTCATTCACTAATTAAAACCATTTATTTCTACACTAAGTGAATCCATCGGTTCAAATATAATGTGTAGCCATCGGTTTATATACTACGTAAATCCATAGTTTCTTAGACTTAGAGGAATCATCAGTTCATAGACTAAGTAAGGCCATCAGTTCTCAGACTAAGTACAACCATTCATTCTTGCATTAAGTGATGCCATCAATTCTTACACTACTTAAAACCATCGATTCCCACACTTAATGAAACCAGTTCTTTACACTAAGTAAAACCCTTTGTTTCAAGCTTCAAATCCAAGTTAGTCCACTATATAAGAAGGAATGTCCATATGATCTAAGGATATTTTAACAACACACAACCATCACACATATATGCAAAAATAGTGTACACAAGATAATATTTCTCCATAATACCAAGTTTCTAGGGTGAGATATATGTCAAACAAGTTAGAAGTAGGCAATAAACATGTTGAATGTCATACAACTCACCTCAAGGTGAATATGAACGTCCAACATCAAGGTATCTCAAAGAAGAGAAAGTTAAACCCTAGATTTGCACTCCCAAAGATCCAAGTTAGATACTAACTTCAACAATAGGTTAGAAGTAGGACAAAAGAGAAAAGAAAAATGGTTCTTCAACCACATGCATGAGTTTCCATCAAGAACACTAGGGTTCTGGCACTAGATGAAGAGAGAAGAAAGATAATATCAAGAAAACTAGATTAGGGAAGAATATCTTACATGAATAAAACAAGAAGTAGGTTTGAAGCCTCCAAAAAAACCTAGAGAAGTTTGATCAAAACACTAAAGCAAGCCAAGATTCATCCTCAAGAAGCTCTTCCTTCTCCAAATGATGGATCTTCGACCTCTCTTGTAGTACAAATAGGTGTGGGGAAAGAAAAGGTTCATTTAGAAGAGAGGAGAGGGTATATATAACTAGGATGAGAGAGAAAGATGGTTAAAGGTTGAAAATGACTTGTCATGTATGTAAACAATCAAAATCTCATTTTCCATGCACTATCATAACTTCCATCGGTTTGCCTCCAAGGATATCCATTGGTTTATGCACTTGTAGAACCATAAAGTTGCATCTTCAAGAAAAATCATCATTTTGCATGCTATACTTCACCATTTGCAAACCATGAACCACCATTGGTTTGTGTACTCCACAAGGAGAACAATCAATTGTCGAGCCATAAGAGAAAATCTTTGATTCCTAAACTACAAGGAGAAACCATTGGATCCTCAAACCTCATGGTGAAACCATCAGATCCTCATCTTATATGGTGAAACCATTAGTTTAAGACCTTAGGTGAGAAACCATATGTTTTCAAACTTGAAGGGGAAAAGCAAACATTTGATGGTGCATCCAATTGTGTAACCACATCGAGCATATTATAAATACTTATGAATCACAACATGCATGTGTTAAAATTGTAGATAGATCCCTAGGAAAGGAAAAAATACATAAAGGTCCAAAGAAGAAAATGAATTTGCAAAACTTGAGCAAGCAAAGTTCAAATTCGACCAAAATTGAAACATATCTTTGTCACCTGATATCAAAACATAAATTAAAGGTTTAATCTAGAAACTTAGTAACCAATAAAATCAATCAAACATGTTCAAGCATAAAACTAGGTCAGGGGTCTTACAACCATAAACCTATAATAGGGATTCCGCCCCTAAAATTATATGCAAACAAGGATGGTTAGTTCCTAGGAATATCATCTTCTAACTCCCATGTGGCTTCCCTAGCACAATGGTGATGCCTAACACCATCACTAAGGATATGTCCTTCTTCCTCAGCTTCTGCACACACTTATCTAGGATCAAAATTCAACCTTCAACATAAGAAACATCCTCATCCAACTCTACTTCAACTAGATGCAATGTTTGCTCTATATTGGGATGACTCTTTCTCAACATAGAAACATGGAAGAGATTGTGCAACTTGTCAAACTCTGGCAGTAACTATAGCTAGTATGCCACCTTTTCAACTCATGCCAAGATAGGGTAAGGCCCCATAAACCTAGGAGCCAACTTAACCTTCTTACCAAACCTTAGCACACCCTTCCAAGGGGAAACCTTAAGATAAACGCGGTCTCCAACTTCAAACTCTATCGATTTATAGTTGTTATTAGCATATAACTTCTACATGTCTTGAGCTGACTTGAACTCTTATTGGATTACCTTGATCTTCTTTGTAGTTTGTTGAACTAAATCAAAACCCAACAGTTGATACTCACATGTCTTGTACCAACAAATAGGTGACTGGAAATGCCTCTCGTATAAATCCTCGTATGGTACCATGTCTATGACTTTCTAGTAGTTTTTGTTGTTGGAAAACTCAATTAGACTCGGGTGAACATCCCATTTTCCAAGAAACTGAAGAACACATGCTCTCAAAAGATTTTCTAACATCTGAATAGTCCTTTATGACTGACCATATGTCTGTGGATGGAAGGCTATATTGAACCTCAACTATGTCCCCAATGCTATATGTAGACACTCCCAGAACTTCCTCATGAACTGAGGACCTCTATAAGACACTATGGTAACTAGTATGCCATGTAAATGAATGATTCATCTATATAGACCTATGCCAACTTCTCTGATGTATAGTTGGTCTTGTAATGAAAAAAGTGAGTTGAGTTTGTTAGTTGATCAACGATCACCAGAATAGAATCATGACCTTTGGCTATCCTTGGAAGGAAAACCACAAAGTCCATTGTTATGTGATCCCATTTCCAATATGGAATTGGCAAAGGCTATAATGTCCATGCAGGATTCTAATTTTCCTCCTTGACTTGCTGACAAATTTGACACTTGCCCACAAACTCTACCACATCACGCTTCAATCCTAGCCACCATTACAAATCCTTAAAATTATGATACATATTTGTACTTCCAAGATGCATCGCGTACATCAAGGATTTAGCCTCCTCAAGTACCATCTCCCTCAGACCATCAACGTCTAGAACCACTATCCAGTTGTGAAAACACATTGTTCCATTGACTAACTCATCAAAGTCATCATGCTTTCTTCTACCAAACTTGAATATGATGTTATGTATCATAGTATCATCCTTTTGTGCATCTTTGATCCATTATACCAATGTTGGCTTGACTTGTAGTTGTACCAACAATCCTACCAACAAGAAAACCACCAACTGTATATTCATCTTATAAAGAGAGACTAGAATGTCTCACTTGTGACACACAACAAAGTGTGACTGCACTTTATCTGTATATGATGACAAAGATGACTTCCTGCTCAAGGCATCAACCACCACATTCATCTTCCTTAGATGATAGTCTATTGTGCAGTCATAATACTTGATCATCTCCATCCACCTCCTTTTCCTCATGTTTATCTCCTTCTTAGAGAAGATATACTAAAGATTCTTGTGATCTATGAATATCTGACACTACTCCCCATATAGATAGTGCCTCTATATCTTCAAATAATGAACAAAAATATCTAACTCCATGTCATGAGTTAAATAGTTTTCCTCATTTTTCTTAAGTTGACACAAAGCAAAAGAAATCATGTTCTTTTCTTGCATTAGTACACATCCCAATCTATTCTTTGAACCATCACAGAAAATTATGTAGTCATTCCCTTGCTAGGGCAACACTAAAATGGGAGCAATTATCAACTTCTACTTTAACAACTGAAAGGAACACTGAAACTTGTCATCCCAAAAAAAAGGAACACCCTCCCTTATTATTTTGGTCAAAGGTAGAGCAACTGCACTGAAGTTATTTATGAACCTCTGATAGTAACCAGCTAGACCCAGGATACTTAGAACCTCGGTCGATGTCTTGGGTTCTTTCCACTCCAACACTGACTCTACCTTCTTAGAGTCTATGAAAACATCCTTTTCAAATATGACATGACCAAGAAAACACACCTCAGTTATCCAAAACTTGCACTTACTGAACATAGCATATGATTGATGTTACCTCAACATCTCGAATGCTTGACGAAGATATTTCTCATGTTGACGATTGTCCCTGGAGTATATCAAGATGACATTAATGAACACCACCACAAATTTATCAAGATACATTCTGAAAACTCTATTCATATGGTCCATAAATGATGTTGGTGCATTCATTAGCCCAAACAACATAACCACAAAATCATAACGATCATACATAGTCCTAAAGGAAGTCTTAGGTATGTCACCCGCCTTGATCCTCAACTGATGATATCCCAACCTCATGTCTATCTTGGAAAAGACTATAGAACCTCTCTACTAATGAAACAAATCATCTATCCTTGACAACGGGTACTTGTTCCACATTGTGACTATTAGTATATAGACTTTCCTGTGTTTTTTACTTAGTCTATTTTTTCTCTTTACTGTGTTATTCTTGTGTTTAGCTTTATCCCACATGGGTTATCTCTAAATCCTATGTTCTTCTCTTGTCTTATAAAAGAGAACGATGTACTCCTTTTTTAATCATCTCAATAATAGGATTATTAGCCGCAACTTCTAGATGGTATCAGAGCCTCCCGATCCGCCCTAACCCTGATCCTTTCCCTTCTCCCAAGCCGCCGCACACCCAACCCCCTGCTGTCGTCAACCTGCACCTCCCTTGGTGCCACCACCACCACCACCAGCCCCTCCAACCGCCGTCACCCCTCCCCTACCTTTCTCCCTTGCCGCCACCTCCTTCCCTACCTTCTTCTCCACCGCAGCCCCCCCCCCTTCTTCCTCTGTCTCCACCGCCACCCCCTGCTACCCGCCGCCACCCCACACCCACCACTAATATCTCCTGCCGCCACAACCACCCTCCCCATCCTCTCTTCTCTCTTATTTCTCTTCCCTAGTTCTTCACTCACCATATAGTTTGGCTACATGCTTCCATTCGTCTCCGTACGCTCTTCCGGAAAGCTTACGTACAACCCGTGTCTTTTCCAATTCTGGCACGTTGAAGGCGTAAACCAGTTTTTCGCTTCTTCCTGCCTACGCCTCATGGTGGTGTGATCTTTTATCCATTGTGGCATAGGTTTCTTACTTCTTTATCTGCCCCGTGAGGGTCTTCTGAGGTCCATGTGGATCTCCTACTTGCTATGACTACTAGTCCATGTGATGGACTCCTGCTACTAATTACAACTACTACTGATCCTTGATGTGTCTGTGCTCCTATTCTGCTCTGGTCTGATGGTGACTCCAGATTTCCCGCGTACTCTCTGTGTTACTATGGTGAAGTTGGACAGTTCCAACTATCACCTATGGGCTGCCTCTTTTGAGTTGTATGTCAAATCCCAAGGTTGCCACTCTCGTCTGACTACAAAAGGTTTGTCTCTTTGTGCCCCTGATGCTGACGAGAAGACGAAACAAGCCTAAGATCTCTGGTCCAAAGAGAACTATGGGGTCATGACATGGATGGTCAACAGTGTTGAAGCCAAGATCAGTCAGTCCCTACTCCGTCTTCTGACTGCCAAAGATATGTGGGAGCAACTCTCCCATGTTTACTCACACCAACAGAATCATAATAAGGTCTTTGAGATCTTCAAGCAACTTGCCAAATAGGAGTATTCTGCTATTGACTCTGTCGAGGATTACTACAACTCATGTTGTGCCCTCTGGGATGAGTTCCAGGTGTATCATCCTCTTTCTACTGACATCGATGAAGTTCATCGACAGCGGAACGAACTTATGTTAGTTCAGTTTCTCGCGGGCCTACCTACTTCGTTTGCTGGTGTTGTGGACCAAATTCTTCAGCGACCCTTTACCCACTCTCCACGATGTGCTAAAAAGGGTCCAATGCTTACCTTCTGTGTCCCAGTCCGTGCCTGACTCTTCTGATGGGGCAGCTCTCGCTGTCCGCTCCGGTGATTCCTTTCGTGGTCACGGTCATGGTAGAGGTCGTGGATGCAGAGGACGTTCTTCTGCTCCTGGCCGTGGCTCTGGAGCTGATCCTGTGGAGTCCCTCTACTGCACTCACTACAAGCGCACCAACCATACTAAAGATCATTGCTGGATCAAATACGGCAAACCTGACTGGGACAATAAAGTGACTTCTGACCAGACTGAACCTGCTCCACCAACAGCTGACTGGATCCGCTCGGAATTTGAAAAACTTCTTCAAGCTCACCCGGCTTCCTCTACTGATGCTTCAAATGATGGTAGTGCCGCCCTTATGACCAAGACTGGTAAACCTTCATGGGTGATTGACTCTGGTGTGACTTCTCATATTTCTAGAAATCCTACTTTATTCTCAAAATTGCACAAGACATCTTTTATACCGCCTGTTACTTTAGCTGATGGCTCTAAATCACCAGTTACTGGAATTGGTGATATAAGTTCTACTGGTAGTCTGTCACTGCAGTCCACTCTTTATGTCCCTAAGTTTCCCCTTAACTTACTATCTGTCAGTAAAGCTGTGAAGAGCCTTCATTGCTCAATCACGTTTGATCTGGCTGGTGTTCTGTTTCAGGATCTGCGCACAAGGATGATGATTGGTTTAGGCCATGAGGGACCGGATGGGCTCTACTACTTGGATGATCTGAATCCATCTGCATATTTGACATCATTTGTGGCCGACATTTGGTGGCATTATAGATTGGGACATCCCTCTACTGCAAATTAAAAGCTTTATTAACTGATGTAGTTAGTTCTGTTTTTCATTGTGAGACATGCCATCTTGGCAAGCAAACTCGTGCTACTTTTTCACTAAAATTTTGCATTAGTTCAAAAGCTATCTTTGATATTATACATGCTGATGTTTGGGGTCCATGTGCTGTGATGAGTACTTCTGGTTTTAAATATTTTCTGAGCTTCCTTGATGATTTCTCTAGAACAACCTGGTTTTTCTGACTGAAAGATAGATCTACCATTCTTGTGAAAATTATTGACTTCTTTACTGAAATCCATACCCAGTTTGCTAAGCCCATTAAAATGTTGCGCACTGACAATGCTTTGGAGTTTATGCAAGCCTCTGTTAGTAGTTTTTGTCATCGCCAGGGCACCATCCACCAAACTTCCTTTGCCTATACCCCACAACAAAACAGTGTCACTGAACACAAAAACCGTCATATCCTTGAAGTTGCGCGTACCCTTATTTTTCACTACCATGTTCCTCAGTCCTTTTAGCCCGAGGCGATATCTACTGCTTGCTACCTCATTAATCATATGCCATCCTCTGTGCTCGGCAATAAGATTCCATATCAGGTCTTATTTCCTGATGAACCTCCTTTCTCTGTGCCTCCTCGTATCTTTGGGAGCACGTGCTTTGTTAAAAATCTCTGGCCTGGCCTTACCAAATTGGATCCTAGAGCAACTAAGTGTGTTTTCTTGGGATACTCTCGCACTCAAAAAGGGTATTGATGCTACGATCCTGTTTCTAAAAAGTGGTTTGTCTTTGCGGATGTCTTATTCTTTGAGCACATGCCTTTCTATTCTCCAGCTGGTTCTGCACTCACATCGGATTTACTAGTTGATATACCTTTACCTGTTGTGGATGATTTGACTGATAATTCTGATGCTGCCTCCCCACCTGAAATGCCACCTCTGAAAATGTATCACATAAGATAGAAGTCAACAGCTCCCTCTATGGCCTCTCCATCGTCTTCATCCTCTGTGCCAGATCAAACACCTCCGCAGGTATTTTCTGACCTTGATCTCCCTATTAGCCTGAGAAAAGGGACACAGACTTATACTAAGCATCCCATTGGGAATTTTTGTTCTACTGATAATCTGGGTGCTAATTTTTCTAATTTTACTATGGCCCTTTCTGCTATATTTGTTCCTAAAACTGCTGCTCAGGCCATTAAAAATTTTGCATGGCGTCAGGCTATGGAAACCGAAATGCAGGCACTTACTGAGCGCAATACATGGCAACTTGTTGATCCACCTGCTGATTGCTCTCCTGTTGGTTGTCGCTGGGTCTTCACGGTCAAGTATCAACTGGATGGAACTGTTGAACACCTTAAGGCGAGACTAGTAGCTAAGGGCTATACACAAACCTATGGGGTTGACCACTTTGAGACTTTCTCTCCGGTGGCACAGTTGAACTCTGTGAGAATTCTTATTTCTGTTGCTATTAATTCTGACTGGCCTCTATATCAGCTTGATGCAAAGAATGCTTTCCTGTATGGTTACCTTCATGAAGAAGTCTAGATGTCACAACCCCCTGGTTTTTTTGCTCAGGGGGAGTCCTCTAAAGTATGTAGACTGGAAAAGGCGATCTATGGCTTGAAACAGAGTCCCAGAGCTTGGTTCGATAAATTAAGCACTATTCTTCAAAAACATTCATTCAAGCGCTCCCGGTCTGATCACTCAGTATTTGTCAAGAATACTCCTACTAGCATTATTATTCTCATTGTTTATGTTGATGATGTTATCCTCTCAGGAAGTGATCCTGCTGGTATTCAGTCCACCAAGCACTACCTTGAAAAACATTTTGCCACTAAAGATCTTGGGTCTCTCAGGTATTTTCTTGGGATAGAGGTGTCCCGGTCTTCTTCTGGCCTCTGCTTATCTCAGTGCAAGTATGTTCTGGATCTACTATCTGAAACTGGTCTTCTAGGTGCTAAGCCTGCTAGCACACCTCTGGATCCAAACACCGACTGGGATGATGAGAATTCTCCTGCCTATCCTGACAATCATCAATATCGCAGAATGGTCGTAAACTCATCTATCTTACTATTACACGGGCCGATGTTACTACTATTGTTGGATTGGTTAGTTGTTACCTAGATAAGCCTCGACAGTGTCATTGGGATGATGTTTGTCATATTCTAAAATATCTGAAAAGTTCTCCTGGAAAAGATCTACTTTACAAGAAACATGGACACTGTAAACTTCTTGGCTATTCTGATTCCGAATATGCTAGCAGCAAGGTTGACCATCGCTCTACTTCTGGATACTACACATTTGTGGGAGGCAACCTTGTCAGTTGGCGAAGCAATAAGCAGTCTGTAGTTGCTCATTCAAGTGCTGAAGTTGAATATCGTGCCATGGCACACACTACCTGTGAACTATTCTGGATTAGGAGCTTACTGAAGGACTTTGGTATCTCTGACTCGTCTCCTATTCTAATGTATTGTGACAACAAAGCAGCTACATTCATTGCCAGTAACCCTACTTTCCATGAGCAGACCAAGCACATTGAGGTGGATTGTCATTTTGTCTGCGAAGCTGTTCTCTTTGGCCAGGTCTCTACTCCCTATATTCATATGACTGATCAGGTGGATGACATCTTCATAAAGATTCTACCAAAGACAAGGTTCACTGCTATGACATCCAAGTTGGGCATGATAGACATCTACACTCCAGCTTGAGGGGGAGTATTAGTATATAGACTTTCCTGTGTTTTTTACTTAGTCTATTTTGTCTCTTTACTGTGTTATTCTTGTGTTTAGTTTTATCCCACATGGGTTATCTCTAAATCATGTGGTCTTCTCTTGTCTTATAAAAAAGAACCATGTACTCCTTTTTTAATCATCTCAATAAGAGGATTATTAGTCGCAACTTCTAGAGTGACCTTGTTCAGCTACCAGTAGTTTATGCAAAGCCTCATAGAACCATCCTTATTCTTCAAAAATAACATTGGAGCACTCCAAGGGGAAGTACTCGATCGTATAAAACCATTCTCCAGCTACTTTTTCAACTATGCTATTCAACTCCTTCATCTTAGCTGGTACCATCCTATGAGGTGCCTAAGCTATGGGTTGTGTTCTAGGAACTAGATTCATTTCCAAATTGATCTCTCTATGGCGTGGAGCACCAAGAAACTCATCTGCCAAAACATCCTCAAACGCATGCACCATAGATACAACTTGAATAGTAGGACTCCACACCTTGGTATCCACTACATGAGATATGAAATCCTACATCCTCATCTCATCAACTTCTCTGCTATCATAGTTGATACAAAACAAGTAGGGAGGATCTTCTTATCTCCTTGGAAAGTCCAGGAGACATCCCTTCCATAAAATGTCACAACCTTAGAACTACAGTCCAACTCAACCTTGTATTTTTTTGAGGTATCCATCCCTGGGATTATTGAATCCATGCATATCAAGTGGCATAATATCTACTTGATGGATGCATCCTGAGAAAGAAAGAACTCAAGATGGACACACCTCGCACAACACGGAAGAACCAACCAAAGGGGTTTCTAAAAAAAGGCTATAATCTCTTCTAAAAATAGGCAAGTTACAACTATGTATCATCTCTATAGTGATAAATGAGTGGGTTGCACCTGGGTCAACCAAAACATATACAAAAGAAGAAGTAGATAAGTCAGAATGAAAAAGTTCCATCTGACTTGTCATGACCCATGGGTTGACCACTCCCTCTAGTTAACTTGTTACGACCCCACCTTCCGGTAACCCCTAATTACGGGAGACCGAGAGGTCGAAGCCGCACCCATAAATTCTGGATCAAAGGTTCGACAAATAATCAATAACAATTAATAAACTTCACCAACTAAACTAAAAACTAGTATAAAATAAAACTTTGCTTACCTTTTATAAACTGGGATTTCTAAACTTCTATCCATGAAGATACCAATCTAACTAATCCTCCTGTGCACGTTAACTCTCATTTAATTCCGCATATGCCACTTTACTGTTTGTTCTTTTCATTTGTACCTAAAACGCCGACAAACAAAACGTCGGTCAGCAAGAAGTTGGTATGTGGGGGAAACAATAATCATGCAACTATAATAACAATGTAATCATTCAATTAATCATGTAACAACCAAGATTATGTTTTAAATATAACTTCGCGATCCAAGGGTACCCTATCCTCTGTGTTGTCCCCATTAAACCCCTCATGATCCACCTATCAAGTGAACCAGTTTCTAGGGTTGAGTCACATGGAACTACTCATAGGTAGACCACTCCTTAACTTAGGGTGTGCTAAAGAGTCTCATGGCACTACTCGTAAGTAGCCCAGTTTCTAATTCTCAGTAACCTAGACCTTGCTCTAGGATTACCCCTTTTTTAGCCTTTTCAAAGCAACAGAGGTGGACCCGGATCTAGCCAGATATATATGAACATTTATAGTGATAATCATAGTCACTTCATAGTTTCATGAAATAAATAAACATCCAACAGTTATTTTCAAGCCAGAAGGGAAACATCGATAAAATCCTCGGAAAACTAGTTGGAATAAACATAAGCGTAACCACATACCTTTAATTGCAGTTTTCAAGACAGATTCAAGTATGTAGAGAAACCCAATTAATCAAGCAAGGTTGAATAGAAATCCTAAAATGAAAGTACCAATTTCCTTTTATTAATAATTATCCAATTCCATTACACTATTTAGAATTTCAATTCCAATTTTAGGGTTTCTATAAAAATTAGGGTTTTGCTTCAATCCTTAATCATCAAGGTTCCTAATTCCATCAAATTCACTTAAAACCTTTATTTTAACATTCTCAGTAGTTTTAAGTTCACATCTTGGCAAGTTACTCCCTTAATCCGTAATAACTTAGCTTTTATCTCCTTTTCCCTAAATTAGGGTTTTTATTATAAATTAGCCTTATTTTAGGTATTACAATTCTAATTTACGCATATTTACATTCAAAACGGATAATCAAACCTCTTTTATCAACAGGGTTACACTTATCAATTTGACCTATTGATTCACCAAATTACACTCTTAACCTTCAATTAGGGTTTCTCATAAACTTTTAATATACTTTACTAGAAATTTAGAGTACTTTTGCTAAACAGAGTAGAATTAGGCTCACAAATCATTTTTATCAGATTCCTTGCATTTTTCTACACCACTTTCATATATAAAGTTTTGTCATCCGAGATTACTAGTTATTTCTATCATTTTTGCAAGAATAATCCTTTTTCTGGTTTATTTAGTAGAAAGATAACATTACCAAAATTCATGGACCACTCGATCAGTGGTCCGGTGATCCACTTCTTGGATCTAACGATCCTAGTCACGTGCCCTCCGCTCCTTCTCTGGAGCGTCAGATGCCACTGAGACCACCGTGGTCTCAGATCGTACGATCGACGGGTCGTCACCTTCCTTGGACTCAGCAGCCCACGCGGTCAACCTGGAGGTTGACTCCGAGCTCTCAGGCACGAGCGAGCGTGCTATCAGGCTAGGGATCTTCATCTCCCTTCGACAAACTTGGTTGTGGGTTAAATTGAAGGCTCAGAAGGCACCGCGGCCCCTTACCACTCGCCGGACTTCCGATGAGGTTCTCGACCAAAAACACTAGTGAAGGTCAAGGTAGAAGAATCAATTGCGAGCACGGAACCACTCCTCCAGTACTTCCACAGAGTTTGGCAGAGCAATAAGGGATGCTCGCCATCTCGATCATACCCTCATATATATAGGGGTTGAGCGAGTCCCTGTCAGATTGGGAATTCTCCCAATCAGCAACCACTCCTACCCAAACCAGGGATGGTTCCCCTCGCCTTCCTCTTCTGAGTTCAATGGACATCTCAGCAAGTCCGCCCACTCCCTGATTCAGGAGGAATCTAAGAAGGATGTCTCTCTGTTAGAGACAGAATCCCAGTCCGTCTGGGACATAGATGATGAGTGGCGCCTGTTGGATTAAGATCCAACGTCCCACCATCATCGCGTTCAACCAACTATTTTCTCAAATTCCAATCTAAACTCTATTTGTGGGAAAACTTGGAAAATTAATAACTCCCAAACGGTAACTTCTTTCCTACTCAAAATTTGAGGGAAAACAGTTATATTTTTATCTTCCATCCTACAAAATTTGAAGTTATTATCTCAAGTGTACGATCCCTTTTCTTGGTTTGCAAGTTATTATTCAATTACTCATATTTTCCATGTCCTCTCTATTTCTTTTATCATTAATTTATGATTCTAAGTTCCTTGAACCCCAAGGAATCCCTTAAACTCGAAATCTTATTTTTGGGAATTATTTCTTAGCCTTTTGCTTTATTTTCTTATGTACTCCTTATCCAATTGAATTTCTTTTTCTTTTTCCTTTAATTGGGCTCAATGGCCAATAAGGCCCATTAAGAAAACATACAACACGAAATTCATTCAAATCAACCCATCAAATCAATCATAGATTTTTTATTTATCTTTAAATAGAGATTTATAATCTCATTACATATCTTGGAAAAATGGGGTTATAACATCCTCCCCTCCTTATAGGAATTTTGTCCTCAAAATTCAATTAAGCAAAACAAACAATTCAGGATAAGACTTTTCCATGTCCATCAATGGCCTCTATGTGGCTTTACCTTACTCATGGCGCTTCCAAAGAACCTTTATCATCACATATTCTTTTCTCTGAGTTCTTTCATCCTGGCATCTATAAACTGCACAGGTGACTCAGGACATTTCATCCTCCCTTGGGCTCACTAGGTTCATTGTTCAGCACATGGTCTAGGTATCTCACATAGTGCTCACATGGAACTCATCACACATTACTTTATCCTGAGGGGTAAGGTCAAACTTAACCTTCTCCACCAAAACATGTCCAAAAGAACCCATGCATCGGGGGCTCATCTCTCTTAGCTATAACTTAGAGGGGTCGGATTTTCATGTCACATATTCTCCCACAGTGAACTGCATGTCAGTCTACCTTGCATCTGCTCACGACTTTCATCATCTCTAGGCTCCTTTCAGCCATTGCATGATCAAAGAGACTTCATTTACACGCACCGTGGTCCTTTCACCAACATCACCTTACTGAAGTGGTGACCGACACAACCTCCCTTACAGAGCTTCTTTAAATCCCGATACCGGCTATGGTGGTTATCTTCACATCTTTCATAGGACAAGAACTGTCTCTAGTTGTCACCCTGAACGAGCACACATGCTCTCATCAGACCCTTTAGTCTAGATCATACTAACCATTAGTTAGGGGTGATAAACTGTACTAACATAGAGTTCTTCATATACCTACTTTCACCTTTTGGAGGGGAACCCTTTAGGTCAAATTCACGAACTTTTATACTCAACCTCATGGTGTAGTTGAACCATCTCTCTCATATGTAGTTCAACCCAATCTGTCCCTTGATAGTACTCTTTCTTTCTCATGTCATCTAGGTAAGGCGATCTACCATAACCCATATTGCTTCTCGACCTTCCTTGATCCAGGGGAGACTTACCACATCCATAGTGATGAACTCCCTTTCTCTTTCGGGGACTTTTGTCCTTTATATCAATGCACTGGGTTACTGGTGTTCATCCTTCACCTTCGGCTTGCATGGCCATATACCACATGCAACATTATCTTAGGTATCTAAAGTACCACTGTCACTCATTATCTTCGTAGTACGTTGTATGGTGATCTTAAAATCATGACCTCCTGTATGTCATTATTCTTCAAGATCAATACCTTAAAAACCCTAAACCATTCTATTAGGGTTTCATCAATTTCCTTTCCAAGGAAGTATATCTGAGGTTCTACAGCCATCCTTTCTTTAGATCACAGACTAGGCTGACTAACCAAACAATCATTTTACTTGATTAACCACTACGGATACATTTGGGTGTTAGCCAAACTTATCTCTTTCCTCATCTTAAGGTTAGCCTAACAACCTCAACTCCTTCTAGCTTCCAGCTAAGCTAGGTATCTATATCTCAACCTAAGCATTCATTACCACTTCTCCTCCTTAGGGGTTAGGTAATCTTGAAGACATACACCTCCATGTATTCCACTTATCACCTCATCTCAAACTCTAAGTTTGTCTTCATTAAGAAACTCTGAGCTCAAACTCAACCTTGCATATCTTGCAAATTCCAGACAGCTCATGGTATCACATCCTCACAAGATGATCTCCTTCATACTTTTAGTGTTAATAAACTATCCATGTATCATTCGCTCTACAAGGGTATGTTATCATCTTTGTCCTCATACCTTGTAGCTACGTTCCAACTCTCATCATCTTTATCCTTGGTGTATGGCATGTGTACTGTCCTATCTCTCTCTCCCATAACACGAGGAAATAAGCATTTGGCTGCAGTCCAAATACAGAGTTCTTCCTATTCCAAGAGTAGAGATGGTACAGCCCATCTTGCCAGTACACTTTCAAATCTAAGTTGAAACGTGCAACATATGTCTCTACTTTACAGTCATCCTGATATCAAAGATTACTTCCATGGAACACTGGTTTCAAACCTACTTGGGTTCACACACAATCCTTGGTCATCTCATCTAGGTCTATAGGGTGCCGACACTTTTGGGGTCATCCCTCTTCCCTTATGCATTCTAGAAAGTGCCCTAATCATTTACCCTTTGGGTCTCATGAGTTCATGAAGGTGATCAATCTTCTAACCCATGGCCCTCAGACAATGATAGTTGTTACCTCCCGACCCTATGGTCATGTGCAACTAGGGAATTAGGCAACTCCTACTTCCATCAGTCTTATCCCTACCTAATCCTAGGATAGACTTAGGATTCTCCATTTATAGTACATGTCCAACTTAGAACCTTTCCCAAGCCTTCGTAATCTCTCTTTGTATACATGGGCTGACATCCATCCTTTCATAGAGGTCATGGTGACCTGCCTACCTTGGTCAGGCCCCTTACCGGTTACCTCCATGGTAACACATCCACCTACACTTAGAGATGGATATCTATGGGTCTACAGGTTCATTCTCATACCATGTACTTTTCACTGAGCTTCTCAAGATCCTATGAGACCTCTTTAGGTTACCTTAGACCAACAAAACTGATATACACCCTACCAAAGGGGTCCCTCTCCCAGGATGGGAGGAAAACTATCTCTTGACAACAAGGTCACAAAATCTCTTAGGTCTAGGGTTTACATCCTCATGAACCTACTTAACCCTAGCAAGCTATTAAGGCACAAGCAGATCACCTACTGAACCATGCTAGGCCATACTTGTCCTCTTTCCTCAATGCTGGATCAAGATCATACCTTCCTTTATCATCATCCTAGATGTGAGGGGTTCATCAAACATACCTTAAACTTAAGGGGCTTCCCTTCTCCTCTATACCTGAGGAGTACCATGCTCAAAACTATAGCAACTTAATTCTCGTCATGAGAATTAGGTATACCACTTCCCCTCTTAGGCCTAGGAACCCTAGGTTCACTTTTAGGTGCCCAACTGCATGCTCTATCTCTTATCCATGAATCAAGCTTGTAAAAGGCATAACATGCACTTCCTGTCATCCTTCGACTCGAGTATCACTTAGAGTTGGATGCTCCTCAAGGACAAACAACAAGGTACAAGGCCTCTTAACCTGTTACTAAACCTCTCCAGGGTATACAGACTTCTTCTTCCTTTCTCAGAAGGTAAGCACTTATATCATAGCCTCATCCTCTCTCTAGTGTTTGGTTCCTCCCATGGAAACCAAGACATCATCAACCTCTAAGGATCAAGCATGTGGTGACCATTATCATCCACTTAGGTCGCATCATCCTCAACTCCCAACTTCTCCTCGAATCTCGGAGTCTAGGATTCCAATCTTCTTGCTGGGTTTCCTGCTCTCTCTCTAGAGCTAACCAACCTCACCATTAGAGGTCCTCTCTGAAAGAAGGATCGACCTCGAAGGCATGCCCTTACCTGGATGAAGCCTATGCTCAACTTGTGTTCACTCAAGGTTATCCATAGTTCTTTATGCTTATCTCAGAGGCTATCCCCTCATATTCTCTTGGATAGGGTTTCAACCTATTGCTTACACTACTGCCACATTCTGGGTGCCTATTATGCCATGCTCATATAAGCTCATAGGGTTTCCATAGGTTCTTCTCTAACCTCATCAATGAAGGAGCTAGCCATCACTCTAACATGCACGACCCTTCCCAGGGTTGGGTCGCCAAAGGTACTAGGTCATCCAACCTCTCATGGCTCATATGGCATACAAGGCATGTCTATCCAAACACCTGGTCTAACTCATCATGTCATCTCTCTCTCTAACCTTCACTTAGGGTTAGGATTAACATCATCTTCATAGGATGTGCCAGGTCTTTACTTTTAATGGAGGTCTCTACCTCCAAGACTAACTCTCTCTACACATCCTCCTACCAAGGAGGTCTATCCTCAGGTCTCTCCTGAGGGCAATAACAACTCATGTCATGCAACCTAAGCATGCATCTATTCCTTTACGCTTACTCTATTAAGCTTATGTCCATGACATCTTATTTACATGCTTTTTATTAATTTAGTGGAGGATTCCTTAATCCTTATATACCTTACTCATACCTCAAGAGGGTGAGGAGAAGAGAGGAAACCCTAATCCTTAAGGTCCTTAACAGAATTTGAGTTGAGAAGGGATGAACAAGATGAGAGAGTCCTAAAGGTACCTTATTTTGAATCATACCCTAAGACTTTGGCCAGGCAGTCACACAGATCCGAGAGTCCTCGTATTCCGACTAGCAGTGTGGAGGAAAATATTGCCAGCCCCTGGTCGTGATCCTTTTCTAGACACCTCTGTCTTTCGGATAATCCTCTAATAACTCCCATGGATTCTACGGAGTTTGTAAAATTTAATAATTATTAAAGATTAAATGACGAACCTAGGCTCTGATACCAAATGTTACGACCCCACCTTCCAGTAACCCCCAATTACGGGAGACCGAGAGGTCAAAGCCGCACCCATAAATTCCAAATCAAAGGTTCGACAAATAATCAATAACAATTAATAAACTTTACCAACTAAACTGAAAACTGGTATAAAATAAAACTTTTCTTACCTTTTATAAATTGGGATTTCTAAACTTCTATCCATGAAGATACCAATCTAACTAATCATCCTGTGCACGTTAACTCTCATTTAATTCCGCATATGCCACTTTACTGTTTGTTCTTTTCATTTGTACCTAAAATGCCGACAAACAAAATGTCAGTCAGCAAGAAGCTGGTATGTGGGGGAAACAATAATCATGCAACTATAATAACAATGTAATCATTCAATTAATCATGTAACAACCAAGATTACGTTTTAAATATAACTCCACAATCCAAGGGTACCCTATCCTCTGTGTTGTCCCCATTAAACCCCTCATGATCCACCTATCAAGTGAACCAGTTTCTTGGGTTGAGTATCATGGAACTAATCACAGGTAGACCACTCCTTAACTCAGGGTGTGCTAAAGAGTCTCATGGCACTACTCGTAAGTAGCCCAGTTTTTAACTATCGGTAACCTAGACCTTGCTCTAGGATTACCCCTTTTTTAGCCTTTTCAAAGCAACAGAGGTGGACCCGGATCAAGCCAGTTATATATGAAAATTTATAGTGATAATCATAGTCACTTTATAGTTGCATGAAATAAATAAACATCCAACAGTTATTTTCAAGCCATAAGCGAAACATCGATAAAATCCTCAGAAAACTGTTGGAATAAACATAAGCGTAACCACATACCTTTAATTGCAGTTTTCAAGACAGATTCAAGTATGTAGAGAAACCCAATTAATCAAGCAAGGTTGAATAGAAATCCTAAAATGAAAGTACCAATTTCCTTTTATTAATAATTATCGAATTCCATTATACTATTTAGAATTTCAATTCCAATTTTAGGGTTTCTATAAAAATTAGGGTTTTGCTTCAATCCTTAATCATCAAGGCTCCTAATTCCATCAAATTCACTTAAAACCTTTATTTTAACATTCTCAATAGTTTTAAGTTCACATCTTGGCAAGTTACTCCCTTAATCCGTAATAACTTAGCTTTTATCTCCTTTTCCCTAAATTAGGGTTTGTATTATAAATTAGCCTTCTTTTAGGTATTACAATTCTAATTTAGGCATCTTTACATCCAAAATGGATAATCAAACCTCTTTTATCATTAACAGGGTTACACTTATCAATTTGACCTATTGATTCACCAAATTACACTCTTAACCTTCAATTAGGGTTTCTCATAAACTTTTAATATACTTTACTAGAAATTTAGAGTACTTTTGCTAAACATAGTAGAATTAGGCTCTCAAATCGTTTTTTATCAAATTCCTTGCATTTTTCTACACCACTTTCATATATAAAGTTTTGTCATCTGAGATTCCTAGTTATTTCTATCATTTTTGCAAGAATAATCCTTTTTCTGGTTTATTTAGTAGAAAGATAACATTACCAAAATTTGTGGACCACTCGATCAGTGGTCCGGTGATCCACTTCTTGGATCTGAAGATCCTAGTCGTGTTCCCTCTACTCCTTCTCTGGAGCGTCAGATGCCACTGAGACCACTGTGGTCTCAGATCGGACAATCGACGGGTCGTCACCTTCCTTGGACTCAGCAGCCCGCGCGGTCAACCTGGAGGTTGACTCCGAGCTCTCAGCCATGAGTGAGCGTTCTATCAGGCCAGGGAGCTGTGTCTCCCTTCGAAAAACTTGTTCATGGGTTTAATTGAAGGCTCAGAAGGCACCGTGACCCCTTACCACTCACCGGACTTCCGAAGAGGTTCTCGGCCGAAAACAGCGGTGAAGGTCAAGGTAGAAGAATCAATTGCGAGCACGGAACCACTCCTCCAGTACTTCTGTAGAGTTTGGTAGAGAAAAAAGGGATG
Source organism: Alisma plantago-aquatica (assembly GCA_963693085.1). NCBI lineage: Eukaryota > Viridiplantae > Streptophyta > Magnoliopsida > Alismatales > Alismataceae > Alisma > Alisma plantago-aquatica. The sequence goes on from OY856410.1 coordinate 379,246,746, forward strand.
CTCGCCATCTCGATCATACCCTCCTATATATAGGGATTGAGCGAGTCCCTGCCAGATTGGGAATTCTCCCAATCGGCGACCACTCCTACCCAAACCAGGGATGGTTCCCCTCGCCTTCCTCTTCTGAGTTCAATGGACATCTCAGCAAGTCCGCCCACTCCCTGATTCGGGAGGAATCTAAGAAGGAAAGTCTCTCTATTAGAGACAGAATCCCAATCCATCTAGGACATAGACGATGAGTTCCGCCTGTTGGATTAAGATCCAACGGCCCACCATCATCGCGTTCAACCAACTATTTTCTCAAATTCCAAATTAAATTCTATTTGAGGGAAAACTTGGAAAATTAATAACTCCCAAACAGTAACTTCTTTCCTACTCAAAATTTGAGGGAAACACAGTTATATTTTTATATTCCATCCTACAAAATATGAAGTTATTATCTCAAGTGTACGATCCCTTTTCTTGGTTTGCAAGTTATTATTCAATTACTCATATTTTCCATGTCCTCTCTATTTCTTTTATCATTAATTTATGATTCTAAGTTCCTTGAACCCCAAGGAATCCCTTAAACTTGAAATCTTATTTTTGGGAATTATTTCTTAGCCTTTTGCTTTATTTTCTTATGTACTCCTTATCCAATTGAATTTCTTTTTCTTTTTCCTTCAATTGGGCTCAATGGCCAATAAGGCCCATTAAGAAAACATACAACACGAAATTCATTCAAATCAACCCATCAAATCAATCATGGATTTTTTATTTATCTTTAAATGGAGATTTATAATCTCATTACATATCTTGGAAAAGTGGGGTTTATAACATAACTCATCTCATAGAATCTATTTGTCACATGTTGTCATCCCTAACCTCTGCTAACTAGTCCTGATGACCCTTCATGTGATGTCTTTTCATGGCCTCTACTACCACCATCATTATATTGTTATTGTTGTGAGCCGTGCTGGCTCTGTCACGGCTGTGTTAACCTAACAGCTATACATTGTCCATATTTTGATGATGACTTAACCATTCCATTAGTATGTATATAATATGTCTATTTGATATTGATTTTAGGTATTAGGTACATAGAAATAAAAGTCAATCAAGACCTAGCTTAATCAAATACAAGCCAAAGTCAATGCAAATGAATTTTTTGGAAAATGCCCTAAACAACTTAGGACAATTTTTGTACTCATTTGTATTGATTCTATTACTTGTAATTAAGATGTGAAAAAATAAAGAGAACTTAAAATGTATGCTTAAGCATTCGAATGACAATTTCCAAAATGCATCACATGCACCCTTGTCGGCTGAGTTTTCCTCTCAGAAACATGATCGACACCTAGTATGGGTCTTGGAAGCTGTCAGGTTCGTCCAAGTTTGTATTGGTGATAATTCAACTGACACCTACTCAGAAAAAGTGATTTTAAGTCATCGGTCGAGTTTCATAAAGGATAAACTGGATCGATAACTCAAAATTAGTTTGTCGCATCGTGTTATCAGCTGAGTTGCCTTTATTGAAACTCAACTGATTGCACTGTGAGGAATGTGCAGAAAAAGTGTTTCTAACCATTAGAGTGCTGCAAAACTCGAAATTATATCTGTTGCAACACCCCAGATGGATATAATTCATTTGTAAGTGTTTCTACAGGCTAGTGCACACCCCCAACTATAAATAGGGGCCCTTGGAATTCATTCCAAGTTTTCTTACCTTGCTCCTAGCTATAGTTGTACACATATATCCCCTTTCTCTCTCTTGCTTACTACTCAAAATGTCAATATGAGTGAAATAGGTATTTGTGAGAAAGGCACTTCATTGTAATAATTGTGAAGCTATCAAACTTCTCATTCCCCAAACCCTTTCTTCAAGAAAAGTTGGTGAAAGCATCTCCTTGGTAGGAGAAGGTGAAGGTTGAAGATTCTTGAGACGAGTGGGTAATTCCTTCAAGACAGAAGACTTGTTGCAATAGGGGAGCTCCTTGGTGAAGGTGTCCATCTCTTTGCAAAAGTGGGTAAGCCCTTATAGAGGTTGAAGACTCTTGGTCAAAGGATAGGTATGACTTTGTAAGGATTATTGGCTCCTTTTGGTCCTTAAAAAAGGAAGGATAGGTATCCTTGCCCTACAAAAGAATGGTCTTATCGTATGTCTTATCATGGAATATAAGCATGCTATGGTTGCAAAGTCCTAGGGCTTGACCTCCCTAGGTAGTTGATGTACATTGTCCTAATTTGGAGTTTAGAACCACTTTGTATAGCATGTTCTTGATATCATTCAATCTCTCTCATACTTTCTATGTATGTTTAGTGGCACATCAAATTCCATATTTGCAATATTATCTCTTGATGTGATTTGAAGGTCTAAGGGATCTTGTTTTAGTGATTAAGCTCTATTCAACACCCCCCTATAGCCCATTCATCCTACATGTTGTTGTGCCACTTCTTAGTTCTTCAAGGTGAAGACCGTGTTACATGCCCAACTTGACCGCACTTGAAGCACATCGTAGTAACATACTACATCCTAGACAACCCTATTATGATACCAAACCTAAATTGTTCACCCCTACCAATGGAAAATGGCAACCTCTACCTTTACTAGGATACCACCGTGATTGTACTTGTGCTCTTGGCTCACAAACTACTTACCTATGTTGTGATTGTTAATAGTGAAGTGAAGAGAACCTTTGTTTCTTAAAGCTACCAAATGATTTCCCTTAGAACTGGGCTAACATCTTCATTTCATTGGCTTCTTGCTTCTCCATAGTAGACCTCTCTATCCTCCTTATGGATTCCATAAAGGGGGAAAACTTCTCCCATTTTCCAAAGTGGATGTTTTTATTGACAACTCTGTGTTCGAACCCTTCTTAAATTGACTCTCATTCTCTATGACTATTGTGTGAGGACAGATACCTAACAGTAACATGAACTTTCTCTCAGAGTTGTTGACAGACAGAGTTACCTAATTCAGACTTTCAAATTGGGATACCTTCTCATCCAGATATGTCCCAGGGAAGTATCAACCTACAAACTCCCACCGGAACTCCACCCAACTTATTACTACTCCTGGTCTCTGCTCCATCTCTATGGCCCACCAATGGCCATAACTTCCCTTCAAAAGGTAGATCACATGCTTCACATTTTCCTCATCAGAGATATTCAGAATCTAGAATGTCTTTTCCAACTATGTCGGCCACATGTCAGCATTTGTGAGGTCTGTTGTGCCCACATACTCAGTGGCTCCCAAGTGTTACAGCATCTTAAAGGTGTTCCCTAGACCATGAGATTCTACATTTTTTACAGACGCCCTTGGTTGAGGTGCAGGTGCCCTATCCGCCAAACGTGTAATTTTTGCCATAAGCTTTCCAAACATAGACTAAAGAGTTGGATCAGTCATGGTTAAAGGGTCAAACAGAGGAGGTATGGTTGTTTTGGCCCCATCTTAGGTACTCTTTGTTGGCTAAATGGACATCTATAAATCCCTTTGTTTTGATAATGATAAACATTTCATTCTTATTAATCTAACGTGCTACTTGAGTGTGCAGGAACAAGGTGGATGACAAAGTACTAGGGAAATCCATATGCTTACATATTTATATTTTCATGAAATGTAATTGCTTTGTAAAAACTTGTACAAATATATAATGTACAAGTACTTAGATTTCATGTAAATCAAGCGTTAGATCTTCCCTAGCTAAACACCACATTTATATAAATCATTCCCTTCAAATAGGATCACATATGCACACTCATATATATAATTAGTGCCTAAATTGAAAGATTGAAACAGAGTTAATCTCGGTCGACCAAACTCCTTGACTGAGACACTCTCGGTCGAAAATCTTCTCGACCGAGAAAGACCCAAAGTAGCCGTTAGACACAACTGACAAGGTAGTTGGCAGTTGGAGATAAACGTTGCAAAACACTTGATTCAGAGAGCCTGTCGGTCGACAAGAGTTCGACCGAGTAGGTGTCTCGGTCGACCATTTCTCGACCGAGATGAACTCTGACAGCAACTGCAGAGTAAATTAATTAGCCGTTTCTAAAGCAACAAACTTGTACCTAACGGCTAGTTAAGCACTTAGAAACCCCTTGAAGTTGTCTAGAACGTCCTTAAGCATCCATAAGCCATTCCTATAAATAGGACAAGCCATAGGACACCCAAACTCACTTGTTACACTTGAGAAATCCTTGAGCATACTTTAAGCAATCTGTTTGTGAGCAAATTGAGCATTGTGACAATTGGCTACTTCTTTCCTTAGCTCAAAATTCGTGTCCTATAGGCTAGCATCTCCTATCCACTACAATTACAATTCCATACACTTTGGTTAGGAGATCTACACGCTTGATCTAGGCAAATCAAGCCTTGGGCTATAAAAGGATAAGTTGTAATTTCCTTTTTCCTTTCTTGTTCTCTATTATTGTTTGTACTCTCCTTGCTACTCCTAGGTTGGAGTCTGCGGATTGGAGAGGGTGGAGATCTTCTTGGTGAAGAAGGAGACCTTGAGCTACTTCAAGAAGGCTGGTGCAACGGGAGGTTACTTCTAGAGAGGAAGGCTACTTCAAGGGGGAGCTTGGAGTTACTTCAAGAAGGCTACCTCAAGTTGGTGCATCTACTTCAAGTGAAGGTTGTTCAAGGGGTGTAAGGAAAGTATTGTATTTTGTATAAATCCTTGAGAAGGTAATAAAATAAATACTTTCAAAATCTCAGTTGGGTAAGCAACCGGGTAGTGGACTGACAATCTTAGTATTTGCTAAGATTGGAACCACTCTAAACACTTGTTTCCTTCTTCCAATTTCAATTGTGGTTGTTTGAGTTCAATAATTGTTAAAATCTTTTTAAAACTCTATTCACCCCCCCTCTAGTGTTTTTCAATTGGTATCAGAGCAGGCTTCAAGGAACCCTAACAAGGTCTTGAAGAATGGGTGATGGAGTGCTCAACAACCTTAACCTTGAAGGGACACTTGTTGCTAGACCTCCAGCGTTCGATGGAACAAACTACCAATATTGGAAGAGAAGGATGCAGTTCTACTTCCAAGACATCAATTGGGACTTATGGAGGATGGTGTCAACCCCATATGAGATTCTTCAAACTCAATTTGTGGAATGGGATGCAAATACGGTAAAGCTGGCTCAAATGAATGCTAAAGTTGTAAGCATTTTATATTGTTCAATTTCAGTAGGAGAATTTAATAGGATATCTAACTTTGACACAGCCTATGATATTTGGCATAGACTGTCCATAACTTATGAAGGTACAGTCCAAGTCAAAAATTCCAAAATTAGCATGCTTAAACAAAAATGTGAACACTTTCGTATGGATCCTAATGAATCTATTAGTGAAATGTTTGCAAAATTCTCTTCTATTGTTAATGGTTTAAATGCCCTAGGAAAACCTATTCTTGAAGAAGATCAGGTATCAAAAATCCTTCGATCACTTCCTCCTAAATATAAGCCAAAGGTGACAGTCATTGAAGAAGCTAATGATCTCACTCGACTGAAAATGGAGCAACTTATTGGCAACCTAGAAGCTCATGAAGCAACCCTAGAAGAGGAAGAAAGAAGAGCACGTGAACTTCATCAAGGAAAGAAGAAGGATGTGGCTCTAAAAGCTTCAAAGATTATCACACCAGAAAGTGAGGAGTCAAGTGAAGAAGAAGGAGAAGAAGCCTTGATCGTCAACGGTAAGAAATATAAAAGATTTAAATCTAACAAAATCTCTAGTTCTTCTTCTTCTCCTCCCAGGTGCTTTGAATGTGGGAAGAAAGGACATCTCAAAAATGAATGTCCTAAAGCAAAGAAAGGAAAGAAAAGCTCACACAAGAAGAAGGGAGAAAAAGCCTATAAAGCTGCATGGGACGAGTCAAGTGACAGTGAAAGCGGAGAAGAAAAGGTGGAATGTCTAATGGCAAGAGAAGATGATGAAGACTCTCAAGAGGTAAGCCTACTTGATCTTCCAAAAGAAGAGTTAATTACTAGTCTACAAGAAACTCATGATAAGTATGTTGATGTCAAGAAGAATCTAAAGAAGGTTATCAAATCAAACAATGAGCTATGTGCTAAATTAGATAATCTTTCCTCTGAAAAGAACAACATTGATCTTGAGAATTTGTCTTTAAAAACATCTTTAGATGATTGCACTAGAAAGCTACTTACTCTAGAAACAAATGTTGTTCTTATTTCTAAAGAAAAGACTGAATTGTTATCTAAACTAAAAGATTTTCAGACTCAACCTATTCTGTGTAACCATCTGGACTATGACAATGTTGTAAAAGAAAGAGATTCATTATTATCTGATTTAGATCAAGCAAGAAAAGGTTTACACAAGAAGATGAATGACATTGCTAAGCTACAAAGAGAACTTTATGAGTTAAGAAGAAAAGATATCCTTGATAACATTCTAAGCATTGGTACTGATTTCAATGGAAGAAAAGGTTTGGGATATGCTCCAAAGAAAAATCAACCCAAAAGAACTCAGACTATGTTTGTACCTAAGAACACAATGGCTAGAAAGAGAAATGAAGTTGATTCTATTACTTGTCATTTTTGTCTACGTCTTGGACACTATTCATTTTCATGCCCTTATAAGACTAAGGATTCTGACTTAGTTTGGGTCCCAAAACCCCAAACTTAGTAGAGTCAAATGGAATTCAGTTGAGATATGTTCAAACGCTCCATTTTGCAATTTATATTGACTTATCTCAACTTAACAAAAGGTTTCATGCATATTGTTAATTTTCTGAACTGTTGTACTGAGACAGAAACTTAGTCGGTCGAAGTATTGTCGACCGAACATGTAATCGGTCGAACTTTTGTCGACCGACCGGATGTCTGTAACAAATCAAAATCTACAGCAACTCAACAGCAACTATTTCGGTCGAAAATTGGTCAACCGAGCTGAATTTCTGTGTTTCTTTGATTGTAATATAGTAACCTTCTCGATCGACAATTAGTCGACCGAGACAGATGTCGGTCGAACAATTGTCGACCGACTGGACTTCTGAATAAGAATCTTTATACAATATGTACTTAAATGCGTCTAACCATATCGGACCATCACATGGGTACCAAAATCTACATTTTCATGCAGGAATGGGTGGTTGACAGTTGATGTTCTAAACATATGACCGGGAACAAGGATGCATTTCAAACTTTTGAAGAAAAGAAAAGTGGAACAGTCACGTTTGGAGACAATGGTAAAGGTAAAATCGTTGGAATAGGTAATGTTGGTACAAACCTCGAAATAAAGAATGTTCTACTTGTTGATGGTTTGCACCATAATTTGATAAGTGTTATTCAATTATGTGATAGTGGCTATGATGTTTTATTTAACAAAACATGTTGCAAATTATTAATAGAAAACACTACAAACGTTGTTTATGAAGGAAATAGAGTTGGAAATCTTTATATTCTTAAACCTAACTCTATGAAATCTGTAGTGGGAAAATACTTGCTTGCAAATGAAAATACCTTACAACTATGGCATAAAAAGCTAGGACATGCTAGTTCACATGTTATTAAAAAGTTAGTGAAATATGATCTTGTCCGTAGATTGCCTACTTTATCTTTTGATCAAGTTGAAAATTGTGAACCATGTACAATGGGAAAGCAAACAAAAACCTCTTTTAAACCTAAACATGTACTTAGCACCAGTAGATCTTTAGAATTAATTCATATGGATTTATTTGGACCCATGAGGACACAATCTATTGGTGGCAAAAGATATTGTTTTGTTATTGTTGATGATTATAGTAGATATACATGGGTACATTTTATTGCAACCAAAGATGATACTATTCATGTTTTTATACAATTTTGTTCCAAGATTGAAAATCTATTACAAAGCAAAATATGTACCATTAGAAGTGATCATGGTGGAGAATTTGAAAATCATATATTTGAGGAATTTTGTACATCTCAAGGGTACACTCACAATTTTTCTGCTCCACGCACTCCACAACAAAATGGTATAGTTGAAAGGAAAAATAGATCTCTACAAGAAATGGCTAGAACGATTGACGTGTATTTTACTACGCGCTTAACGCAAGTATACGCGTCGAGTAATATAGGCCTTGTGAGGCCCGAGTCGAACTCAGGGATACGTGAATTATTGGAGACTTCTACTAACTAATCGCAATCAGCTAGACCGATTAACAAAGTAGGGTTTTGTTGTTGAAATTAAAAGAAAATAAAAATCAAACAAAGAAAACAAGCGATTAAAGGTTAATTTAATCAATTCAAAAGGATATCTTTAGGATGGCAGTTTCACCGCGGGTCAACATTGTATTAGGTTTCATATAATTCCTCACACTTCTCTCTCTATCCGGGTAGGGGCCTGAAATGAGAATTACCCACTGTCGTGGTGTAATTCACTACTTAGGTTTAGGTTGATTCCACCGTCGTAGTAATCATTCCCCTAAACTAAGCGCATTAAAAATGGTCTCTCAGTTCCCACCATTAATTTTACAACTCCTTTGTCAAGGGTTTTATTGATTAATGTAGAATTAGTCTCTTTTCAACCGTTAATCCTTCTGTCGAAGTGATTAAGGGTGTTAAATTATTATTATGGTGATCAAGCATAATAATAGAAATGGAGAAAACAAATCTATACCACAGATTTGAGAGAAAAATATGAATTTTTGATATAAAAATGTCATACAATGCATTCCCGGGCTACTCCCGGTCCTAAAGATTGAGGGTTTTAGCCTCTCATGTTCATCTCACACAAATACATGGTAGAAATTGGGGAATTCATAAGAAAAACGGGAAATAAATGGGAAAACCCCTGAACGGAGAAGAATCGGTGGATCCTTGGCGTAAAACACGAGCTTCCGTGCCTGTCGGTGGTGGAAATCGTCTTCGGCAGCGTCCGAATCACCCGGGATGAGCTTCTCGGCCTCCGTTCTCCTTTTTCTCCTCCTCGACACTCGTGCAATCCAAAAATGAGATCCTCCTCTCATGTGGGCGGCCGTCATTAGGTATAAGTCCCTAATTAGGTCGTCAAATAACAACAGCCGTCCGATCGAGATCAAAATAGATCCAACGCATATCTGCCGGCGTCGATACCATTGACGCGGGTCGATGGTATCGACCCAGCAGATTAGCGGCAGCTTTCCTTTCTTTTATTCTGAGCGCCTGTGGTGATCTCGATACCATCGACTTGGGTGTCGATGGTATCGACTCTCTTTAGCGTCGGTTGTTGTCATTTAGCGACGTTGTAGCTCTCCATGTGTCGATGGCATCGACTTGGGTCGATGGTATCGACTCTGTGCTGCTCTTCTCGGCTAGCAACCTATGGCTTGGTCGATGGTATCGACTTCCGTCGATGGTATCGACGGAAGCAGATACTTGTTTTTCCTGAAATTTCAAAACAAGACCAAGTAAATCCACACAATTTATAATAAGATGATAAATGATGCTCAAAAATAGTAAAACAAAGGGGATTTGATATAATATGATGGCAAATACCAAATTAAGTGAATTATGCAACATTATCCATGAAAATGAGTAATTAGAGCACAAAACACATATGAAAAAGGTCTATAAATGTGACTCAAACTCATCGCATCAAACTCCCCTAAGCTTAAACATTGCTCACCCTCGAGCAACTAATCCTTAGAATAGGATTGCAGATGTCAACTAAAAATCAACACATCACCCCACATTCCACATGACTCCCACTGGATGTTCTCAAACCGGCCTTTCCTAATCACAGAACAGTAATTACCCTATAGGCGACAATAATCATCAATAAAAGAAATTATCCTTCAAACCGATGAACACTATCACATAAGGCAGTTAACATAATAAGGTTCGCCGATTCAGCATTGGTGCATCTTGTGATCGCCTACACTACGTTGCTCGCCCTAACTACCATCTACATGGAAGCAGTTCTCCTGATAAACATGAGTGAGGAGAAAATCACAGTGGCCTACCAATCCGAGCAACAGGTGGATGGAATGGGTGGTTCATGGAAGAATTAGGAAGTATTACACAGTTTCAAAATGCATAAAACAAAATGTCCTAAATGATGCAAATGCACATTGAAAATGCCCTAATGCTTAAAATTGGGTGGAATGATGCATGCACTAACCTTCCACCTCAAAAAGAGATAGAAATCTAATTAAGCCACATCATGTACTCAATTTCCTTGTTATGCAAGTGATATCATGTTCCTTTCTCCCTCTTATCCCATGTCCTTCTAAATTCTCTTTCTTTTTTTTTCTTGTAGCCCACATATCCATAATTGCTTAGAGATACATGTATTGGGTTGTTTTCTTCATAATTGGAAATCTTTGCGATATTTCGAAGGTATGGAACAGTTTAGATCACTTTTGAAGAAAAAATGAGATACATGGTGTACTTTATGCATGATAATCATGAAAGTCATGAGTGCAACTACATGGCATGCACCTAAAGGTAGTGTACATGAATCCCTATATTTTTCTCTTTTTATGCAAAAGTATGGAACATATCAATGCAATTCCTATCTAAATGCTATGCACGCAAAAGGAATTAAAACTGTACTTTACTTCCAATTCTTAGGTGGATTATGGAAAAATGAAGTGGAATGATCACAAGACTAAGTGACTGAACCTTAGAAAAATATCATGTGTCCCTCCTTACTGACATGTGTAGTAGTTCAAAGGGTTCTTTCTCTTATATCCAATTAAGGTCTCATTACCATTTGATTAAGTTAGGCTCAAACAACCGTTACTATCCACTTTTCATGAGTCAATTGGGGTGTGGGTGTGACATATTGCTTTAGAGTTGACATAATCAATCATTTTCATAGGACAAGTTTCCCAAGGACAACCAAGTTAAGCTATCCAAAAGACACAGAAATTTTTAAATTCCCTTAAATTTCCCATGAAAACAGCGAGATGACAATTTTTAAGACATCCACGATTACACTAGATAGATGTGGATCCTAAACAAACTAAAATTGCAAGAACAAATAACAAAGCAAAAACTAAAAACAACTAAAGAAAAGATAAAAGATAGAGTTGTTCCAGCCACCCCCCTAAGCTTGAATTTGACTATGGCCTCATAGTCAAAAACCAACTTAAGGGTGGAACAGTGATACCAGATCAGTCCAATGGTGGTGGATATTGCTAGGGTCGTGGGGTCCGGATTTGCTATGGATGATGTGACTTCATTTGGCCAATAACCCCGTCTTGAATAACTGACACCGACACTGCTGTGTGCCCGTCAATACCATCGACGGAAGTCGATGGTATCGACTCGCTGATTAGGGCAACTGCCTCGTGAGTCCGGCCGCCGCCTTTATCACCTGAAAATGTCGATACCATCGACACAACCGTCGATGGTATCGACTTCACTGAGTCAATTTCTTCTGAAAATCTCCAGAGATCTCGATGGTATCGACTGGCATGTCGACACCATCGACCTTTATTGCGCAGCCTGCCTGTAGGTATGTCGATACCATCGACGGGACCGTCGATAGTATCGACTCAGTGCGATTTTTGCAGCTGTCAACCTGAACCCATGTCGATACCATCGACCAGTGTGTCGATGGTATCGACCCTGCCTGTGCCTGCACATCGAACAAACGGATCAAGGTATCTTCTTTATACTAAAATTTAAACGAAATAAAAGCAATCTACGACTATAACTAAACTATCCTAATGTACCACTGGTTGGGTTGCCTCCCAACAAGCGCCCTTCTTTAACGTCTTAGGCTAGACGGTGTGACAATCATCATCTTTTCACCTTGGGAACTGCACTTAGAGGATCATTCGGTAATTTGAATTCAACACGATCTCCTCCAATTCCCAAAGATAGAGTACCTCTCCCTAAGGCAGTCACCACATCTGCTGTTGCTTGAAACGGCCTTCCTAGGAGAATTTCACAGCTTTGGAGTGGTGGCATATCCATGACGACAAAATCCACCGGGAATATGAATATATCCACTTTGACGAGCACATCCTCACACACTCCATATGGTCTCACGATAGACCCATCTGCCAATTCAATTGTTGCGGCCAACTTCTTTATCTCTTTTAACCCCAACTTTTGAAATGTAGCCAAAGGCATGAGATTTATACTAGCGCCGGAATCACATTGCGCTTTAGAAACATGTTGACCACCTATTGAACACGGAATGTAAAAACCTCCTGGGTCCTTTCTCTTCTTTGGTGAACACCCGTGAATCATCGAGCTCACCGTCTCATTCATCCAATAAATTTTATCGTCTTTTATCCGCCTCTTCTTATTGATGATTTCCTTGATGAACCTCCCATCGGCGGGTACTTTCTCGATCATCTCCACTAATGGAATATTGATGTGGAGTTTTCGAAATATCTCCAGAAATTTCTTAAAGTGACGATGCTCTTTCTTTGACTTCGGATTTACCGGATCTAAAACATCAGCTGCAGCAACACGCCTGTGAGGTGGCACATAAGAGCTTTTTAGGGGTACCTCCCCTAAGCTTGCTTCAATCACTCCCTCCGACGCGGGCTTTGGCGAGACATCCTCAATGGTAGAATCTTGTTGTGGATTCTCTTTCACCTTAGATGTCTCCACATGTGCACAAACAACTTGCACTTGTTCATCTTGCCTACATGGAGATATAGTATTCACAACTCGTTGTGATTTCCTGAAGAAAGGGTTTCCACCCGGCAATCCATAGTAAGTGCGTGGATATGGTATCGCCGGTGTTGCATTCACATTGAAAGTCATTTTTCTTTCTTCTACAGCTTCTTGCACATGAAATTCCTCCTCAGTGCTTACCACAGACATGTATTTGACCTGATGATGTGCTTGTGGCACATTCGCAATCTCAACTGGTTTCTGTTGGTTGGCGTGCTTAATGGCCGCCACTTCACTCGAAATCTGCGCCACGGTGGTCTCTAATGCCCGCATTTGTGCTCCATGACTTTGCAGCGTCTGCCCAAACTTGGTTAGAATATCACCTTGAGATTGCAATTGTTTTCCAAACATGGCCATCATCTCTTAGTTTTGCTGGACCATTTGAGTTAGTAATTTAGTGTTCTTTTCCTCGGCTTTCTGATGTGGCTTGGCATCCGGATCCTGTAGAAAATTGTTTGGATCCTTCCATGAAAACTTTTTATCCTTTCTCCATGCATAGTCATTGTTTCTATAGCCCTGTTGTTGCATGAACTTCACTTGGGCTTCCTCATCCTCAGATGCATCTTCCTTAGTTAGCAGTTTCTTGGCTAGAAGATCTAGCTTAACGTTCAGCTCCCTCATTGCCTTTGACTCACTGGCAACTCTTGCTTTCTCAACTGGGCCTCGTTCTCTTTCTCCCCAAGATTGCTTCCGTGCCATATTCTTCAGTATTTCCCAGCATCTTGTATCGGTGTTATTTAAGAAAAATCCGGAACCAGCCGAGTCCAGGTTGCTTCTATCATGCTCGGAGAGAGCAAAGTAGAAGATCTTCACTTGGGTTTCCTTGTCCAATCCATGATGTGGACATCTCCTCAACATGACCTGGAATTGCTCCCAAGTCTCAGAATAAGTTTCACCCGCCTGTTGGGTGAAATTGTGAATCTTCCTGATCATATCATTGGTCTTCTCAGGAGGGAAGAACCTCTCGAAGAAAACCTCTACCATGTGATCCCATGATTCAACAAACTCGTCGTCGAGGTTACGAAGCCACTCTCTTGCCACTCCAGCCAAGGAACTCGGGAATAACTTGAGGTAGAGCACATACTGTGGAAATCTGTCGATCTTCACCATATCGCAATTTTCAACAAACTGACTAATGTGTGCCACTGGATCTTCATTTTTCAGCCCGTGAAATGCGTTGGATTTGACCAAGTTAATCAGTGTCGGGTCGATCTTGTATGTAGGTATGTTTAGCCCCTGTTTCTTTATAGGCCCCTTTGATGCTGAGGAAGAAGACGCCTTGATCTTCTCCCATATTGTCTGTGCTTCAACCATTTCTTCTGCTAGTTCTTGCTCTGATTCAGAATTTATATCACTTTGGTGTTCCTCCTCGTAGTAGTCCTCGTCCTATGGTCCCGCAGATGGAACCTCAGGTGTGCGATTCACATAGTCTCGACTACGTGTGTGCACCATGCAAAGTACCTGAAATATGGAAATAGGGGTTCAGTACAATGCTTTGAACGAGTCAACACAATTATAGAGAAATAAAGGAATTTTTGAAATTGTTTAAAAATAAATTAAAAAAAATGTGGCCTAGAGTGGCCGCTCTTAGCACTCAAAGTGCCAATAATTCGTCGTATCCCCGGCAACGGCGGAAAAAACTTGACGTGTATTTTACTACGCGCTTAAACGCAAGTATACGCGTCGAGTAATATAGGCCTTGTGAGGCCCGAGTCGAACTCAGGGATACGTGAATTATTGGAGACTTCTACTAACTAATCGCAATCAGCTAGACCGATTAACAAAGTAGGGTTTTGTTGTTGAAATTAAAAGAAAATAAAAGTCAAACAAAGAAAAAAATCGATTAAAGGTTAATTTAATCAATTCAAAAGGATATCTTTAGGATGGCGGTTTCACCGCGGGTCAACATTGTATTAGGTTTCATATAATTCCTCACACTTCTCTCTCTATCTGGGTAGTGGCCTGAAATGAGAATTACCCACTGTCGTGGTGTAATTCACTACTTAGGTTTAGGTTGATTCCACCGTCGTAGTAATCATTCCCCTAAACTAAGCGCATTAAAAACGGTCTCTCAGTTCCCACCATTAATTTTACAACTCCTTTGTCAAGGGTTTTATTGATTAATGTAGAATTCGTCTCTTTTCAACCGTTAATCCTTCTGTCGAAGTGATTAAGGGTGTTAAATTATTATTATGGTGATCAAGCATAACAATAGAAATGGAGAAAACGAATCTATACCACGGATTTGAGAGAAAAATATGAATTATTGATATAAAAATGTCATACAATGCATTCCCGGGCTACTCCCGGTCCTAAAGATTGAGGGTTTTAGCCTCTCATGTTCATCTCACACAAATACATGGTAGAAATTGGGGAATTCATAAGAAAAATGGGAAATAAATGGGAAAACCCCTGAACGGAGAAGAACCGGTGGATCATTGGCGTAAAACACGAGCTTCCCCGCCTGTCGGTGGTGGAAATCATCTTCGGCAGCGTCCGAATCACCCGGGATGAGCTTCTCGGCCTCCGTTCTCCTTTTTCTCCTCCTCGGCACTCGTGCAATCCAAAAATGAGATCCTCCTCTCGTGTGGGCGGCCGTCATTAGGTATAAGTTCCTAATTAGGTCGTCAAATAACAATAGCCGTCCGATCGAGATCAAAACAGATCCAACGCATATCTGCCGGCGTCGATACCATCGACGCGGGTCGATGGTATCGACCCAGCGGATTAGCGGCAGCTTTCCTTTCTTTTATTCTGAGCGCCTGTGGTGATCTCGATACCATCGACTTGGGTGTCGATGGTATCGACTCTCTTTAGCGTCGGTTGTTGTCGTTTAGCGACGCTGTAGCTCTCCATGTGTCGATGGCATCGACTTGGGTCGATGGTATCGACTCTGTGCTGCTCTTCTCGGCTAGCAACCTGTGGCTTGGTCGATGGTATCGACTTCCGTCGATGGTATCGACGGAAGCAGATACTTGTTTTTCCTGAAATTTCAAAACAAGACCAAGTAAATCCACACAATTTATAATAAGATGATAAATGATGCTCAAAATAGTAAAACAAAGGGGATTTGATATAATATGATGGCAAAGACCAAATTAAGTGAATTATGCAACATTATCCATGAAAATGAGTAATTAGAGCACAAAACACATATGAAAAAGGTCTATAAATGCGACTCAAACTCATCGCATCAACGATGATGCTTGAACATAACACACCCAAAACCTTTTGGGCTGAAGCTGTGAACACCGCATGTTATGTGTTAAATAGGGTAACTGTTCACTCTCATTTGAAGAAAACTCCATCTGAAATAATACATTCTAAGAAACCTAGAGTTGACTATTTTCATACTTTTGGATCCACATGCTATATCTTAAATACCAAAGATAAAAGAGATAAGTTTGACTCTAAATCACACAAAGCATTCTTTTTGGGATATTCCGTTTCTAGAAAAGCTTTTAGAGTATATAATACTATCTCTAGAAAAGTTGAGGAATCTATTCATGTTTCTTTTCATGAAGAATCCAAATCTGAAAATCTAGAAATAATTGATCTCACTAATCAATTCGAAAACTTAAACATACCAAATGATAGTGAGAAAGTTACTACAAACAATCACCAAGCTGAACCACAATCCACACCTAGGCTTATTAAGGATCATCCTCAAGAACTAATTATTGGAGATCCAAAAGATAAAGTAAAAACTCGGTCTTCCTTTAAGGATGTTGCAAACATGGCTTTTGTTTCTATCATTGAACCTAAGAAGATATCTGAAGCTCTTAAAGATGATTATTGGATAATAGCAATGCAAGAAGAATTGAATCAATTCACTAAAAATGATGTATGGGATTTAGTTCCTAAACCACAAGATAAAACCATCATTGGAACTAAATGGGTGTTTAGGAATAAGCTAAATGAGGCAGGAGAAGTAATAAGGAATAAAGCTCGATTAGTAGCACAAGGATATAATCAACAAGAAGGAATGGATTTTGATGAAACATACGCACCGGTAGCTAGACTTGAAGCTATTAGAATGTTACTAGCTATTGCTGCACATAAAAACATCAAACTCTACCAAATGGATGTCAAAAGTGCATTTCTAAACGGCATCATTCAAGAAGAAGTATATGTTGCCCAACCACCCGGTTTTGAAATACCGGAAAAAGGTGACTATGTTTATAAACTTAAGAAAGCACTTTATGGTTTAAAACAAGCACCTAGGAACTGGTATGAAAGGCTCAAGACATATCTTTTTTATAATGGTTTTTGTATTGGAAATTCCGATTCTACTTTATTTTTCAAAACATATACATCTGATTTCCTAGTTGTGCAAATATATGTTGATGACATTATTTTTGGAGCTTCAAATAATTCGTTGTGCACACAATTCAGTGACATTATGCAAAAAGAATTTGAAATGAGCCTCATGGGTGAACTAACTTTCTTTCTTGGTTTCCAAATTAAGCAAACACCTGCCGGAATCTTTATAAGCCAAGAAAAATATACTAAAGAACTCTTAAAACGTTTTGGGATGGATCAGTGCAAACATGCTACTACTCCTATGGCTACGTCTATTAAAATTGATAAGGATGAAAATGGGGAACCTATTCATGATTCCTTATATAGAGCCATGATTGGTATTTTTCTTTACTTAACTGCTTCTAGATCGGACATTATGTTTTCCGTTGGTCTTTGTGCTCGATTTCAATCACAACCTATGCACTCTCATTTTCTAGCAGTTAAACGAATTCTTCGTTACTTAGTCGGCACTACTTGTTTTGGTTTATGGTATCCAAAAGGACAATCTGTGGATTTTAAAGCTTATACTGATGCGGATTATGCTGGTTGTCGACTTGATCGCAAGAGTACTAGTGGTGGCTGTTTCTTATTAGGGAGAGCTTTAGTATCTTGGTTTAGCAAGAAACAAAATACGGTTGCCCTATCTACAACTGAAGCTGAATATATGGCAGCCGGGTCTTGTTGTGCTCAAGTGCTTTATATGCAACAAGTGTTAAATGATTATGGTTTTACTCTTTCATCTACGCCTATCTTTTGCGACAACACGAGCACTATAAACTTAGCACACAATCCTATTTTACACAGCCGAGCTAAACATATTGAAATCCGTCATCACTTTTTAAGGGATCATATCTCCAAAAATCATGTTTCCCTTCATCATGTTGATACGGAAGATCAATTGGCTGATATTTTTACAAAACCTCTTCCACTAGACCAATTTAACAAAATTCGGAAGCAACTGCTTATCACTCCTTTGGAAGATGTTTTCTTTGATATTTGTGCTTCTTCATAAAAACTTTTACTTGCATCATTTTGGCTTTTAATGGACATCTTTTTCATTGGATTTGATGGGACATCTAATTAAGGGGGAGTTTTTATTCTTAAACGGATATCTTTTTGAAATGACAAAGGGGGAGAAATAAATATAAAACTTAGTAATTATGCAAAACTCAATCAATGAGTTTCATAAACAAACTCTTGGCTTTACATTGAAAGTTGCTATATTCCCTAGAGAATTGGATTTCATGTTCCATAATTCATGGGGAATAATAAGCACACATTTTATAAACAAGAGAAAAAGAGACAAAAGGTAATCTTAAGGTATGAAACTCATATGTTTTATATTTCCTTTATTTATATTTTGGAAATGTTTGTCATCTTCAAAAAGGGGGAGATTGTTGGCTAAATGGACATCTATAAATCCCTTTGTTTTGATAATGACAAACATTTCATTCTTATTAATCTAACGTGCTACTTGAGTGTGCAGGAACAAGGTGGATGACAAAGTACTAGGGAAATCCATATGCTTACATATTTATATTTTCATGAAATGTAATCGCTTTGTAAAAACTTGTACAAATATATAATGTACAAGTACTTAGATTTCATGTAAATCAAGCGTTAGATCTTTCCTAGCTAAACACCACATTTAGATAAGTCATTCCCTTCAAATAGGATCACATATGCACACTCATACATATAATTAGTGCCTAAATTGAAAGATTGAAATAGAGTTAATCTCGGTCGACCAAACTCCTCGACCGAGACACTCTCGGTCGACAATCTTCTCAACCGAGAAAGACCCAAAGTAGCCGTTAGACACAACTGACAAGGTAGTTGGCAGTTGGAGATAAACGTTGCAAAACACTTGATTCAGAGAGCCTGTCGGTCGACAAGAGTTCGACCGAGTAGGTGTCTCGGTCGACCATTTCTCGACCGAGATGAACTCTGACAGCAACTGTAGAGTAAATTAATTAGTCGTTGCTAAAGCAACAAACTTGTACCTAACGGCTAGTTAAGCACTTAGAAACCCCTAGAAGTTGTCTAGAACGTCCTTAAGCATCCATAAGCCATTCCTATAAATAGGACAAGCCATAGGACACCCAAACTCACTTGTTACACTTGAGAAATCCTTGAGCATACTTTGAGCAATCTGTTTGTGAGCAAATTGAGCATTGTGACAATTGGCTACTTCTTTCCTTAGCTCAAAATTCGTGTCCTATAGGCTAGCATCTCCTATCCACTACAATTACAATTCCATACACTTTGGTTAGGAGATCTACACGCTTGATCTAGGCAAATCAAGCCTTGGGCTATAAAAGGATAAGTTGTAATTTCCTTTTTCCTTTCTTGTTCTCTATTATTGTTTGTACTCTCCTTGCTACTCCTAGGTTGGAGGTTGCGGATTGGAGAGGGTGGAGATCTTCTTGGTGAAGAAGGAGACCTTGAGCTACTTCAAGAAGGCTGGTGCAACGGGAGGTTACTTCTAGAGAGGAAGGCTACTTCAAGAGGGAGCTTGGAGTTACTTCAAGAAGGCTACCTCAAGTTGGTGCATCTACTTCAAATGAAGGCTGTTCAAGGGGTGTAAGGAAAGTATTGTATTTTGTATAAATCCTTGAGAAGGTAATAAAATAAATACTTTCAAAATCCCGGTTGGGTAAGCAATCGGGTAGTGGACTGACAATCTTAGTATTTGCTAAGATTGGAACCACTCTAAACACTTGTCTCCTTCTTCCAATTTCAATTGTGGTTGTTTGAGTTCAATAATTGTTAAAATCTTTTTAAAACTCTATTCACCCCCCTCTAGTGTTTTTCACTCTTCCTCCTGGTACTAGCCTCCTACTACCACATCCTAGAACCGCAAAGCTACTATCTGCATATTCTTCACGTTCTCTAGACATATTTGCATAACCATAAGCTATGGTCAGATATGTTTATTTACATAAGAACATACACAAAACTAAGTCATACGTGCAAGTAGACTCAGCGAACCCTAGGCTCTGATGCTAACCAAATGTGGCAACCCACCATTCTAAACGAGATTACTCAAAACCAAAACATGATCGATCACTAATTAATCATATTACTAGAAAGGTGCAAGGTTTAAACCAATTAAACTTTCTTAAACATGTCTAAGAATATTTACATAGAGGTCCAACATCTTGCATAAAAGCATATACAGTACGAGGTATCTTTACAACTGTTTTGTGGTCTCAACTACAACTTGTATATGAAAAGATATTATCTACATATTTACATCATGTACAAACATCAATACACTACCAAAAACTTGAGACGATGTACATAATCTACCAAAATTCTCCACCCGGACATGAGAGTACATGGATGGCTCTAGGACACACTAAACAACCAGCCAACTTTCTTCCTCTATGGATCTCCAAACTATTTTTTCTCACTACCACGGATCTGAAGGTGTTACTGACGATCAAAAGAGATGTGGTGACCCATGAGGTGAGACCCATGTCCTAGTGAGAGATATAACTCTCAACAACTTTTATATCTTACAAAAGGTTATGCAATTAAACAAACAAAGTAAATAATATTATAGAGTTGAAAGATTAATATTACTGACAAAGGATTTAGAAGAGTTACATTCATAAGTACAGTTGATTTCTCTTACTCCATAATAAGCATCTACATAAAAAAGTAAATAAAATAAGATCATCATCCAATGTGAGTCACCAAGTAATCATTGCACACATGCTACAAGGTTGAATTACATATTTTATAAGCCTTGACAAGTTTGAAGTGTACCACTCAAACTACTAGCTGACCCATGTGAAGTCACAATCAGCCCTGTATAAGATCTCAGAGAACTATAATCCTAAGATCTCTTCCCCTCGGTCAGTATGAGTCCATTTTAGTGACATGACAATCTACCTACAAAATAGCCTAGTCCGCCCTAGGTACATAGGTTGCTGTACTAGAAACTAAGGTATAAACCCTAAATTTTGAGGTACCGCCACATTCGTCCTCAATCATATATGTATACATCTGATACATAGACTCGATCATTCTCCAAAACCTTGGGATCAGGATGACAATGATATACCCTCCCTGCATCTACATATACTCAACAATATACGACTCTGATTCCCCCTTCTAGAATACTCATTTTACTATCTAGCAAGTCCTAACATTGGAATACTTCCACGGATCAGGCACTACATGACTAGGGTTCTCACTTGATTAAATAATCCAATCTGGTGATTTCAAACTGCATCAACCAAGTTATATACAAACCATTTTATTGTTTATATAAAATTAGTGGTACATAAAAACTCCAAAAGATATAAAATGTATGAAACATATTCCTTATAGAAACATCATAGTATACTAGTCCATTGTCATCCATGAAGAGGAGTAAACTTCCACTAAAGTTCAAAAAAGCCAAAAAAACCATTCAGGCCCAAACAATAATGTTTCTTGTAAGAACATCATTATCAGCCAATACTTTACAGAAGGTTCAACATGTCATAAATGACCTTGTTAATTCTAGACTTAATGCAAATATTCATCAGTCATAGGAGTTATGACATTCCCAAGAGTAACATAACAGAGTTACCTTTAGCATTTTGAATGTATCCAACATCATGAAAGATAGAAGTACTAAACCCTCATTAGTTAACCATTATAAGAAGGGTCCAAGATGTGGATTGGGTTTGTATCTCCCAAAATAGTACACATAGGCAAATCATCAGTTCATTTAGCACAATAGAAAAACCATCGATCCATTTATCGACTTAGCAAAAACCATCATTTCATGGATAGAAAAACCACTGATTCATTCACCAAGTAAAACCATCAGTTTCTCACTAAGTGAATCCATTGGTCCAAATACCAAGTATAGCCATCAGTTTGTATATTATGTAGAACCATCATTTATTAGACTTAGAGGGATCATCAGTTCATAGACTAAGTAATTCCATCAGTTCTCAGACTAAGTACAACCATTCTTTCTTACACTAAGTGATGCCATCAATTTTTACACTACTTAAAACCATTGGTTCATACACTTAGTGAAACCAGTTGTTTACACTAAGTAAAAAAAACATTATCTACCTTCGAATCCAAGGTAGTCCATAATAGAAGAAGGAACGTTCATATGATCTAAGTATAGTTTAACAACACACATATATCACATATATATCACAAAAGGACCGACCAAAAAAAAGATCACCTTTCTTCATAATACCAAGTTTCTAGGGCAAGATCTATATAGAACACATCAAAACTATGCAAGAAATGCTTTGAAAGTTATATAAATTGCCTCATGGTGAGAAAGTACAATAGTAAGGTATTTGAAAGAAGAGAAGGTGAAACCCTAAGTTTTTACTCCCAAAGCTCCAAGATAGTTCCTAACTTTAAGATCAAGATAGATCTAGGGCAAAATGGATAAGAAAAGGGGTTCTTCAACCACATGCATGAGCTCCCATCAAGAACACTAGGGTTGTTCCCATGGATGAAGAGATAAGAAAGAGAATGGAAAGAAAACTAGATTAGGGAAGAAGATCTTACATGTATACAGTAAGAATAGGTTTGAAGGCTGCAAACAACCCTAGACAATCTTGATCCAAACCATAAAGCAACATGCACCCAAGATCAATCCAAACTTCATCCTCAAGAAGCTCTTACTTCACCAAACAATGGATCTTCGACCACTCTTGAAGCAAGAATAAGTAGGGCAAAGAAAAGGTGGTTTGGAGGAGAGGAGAGGGGTATATATAACTAGGATGAGAGAGAAAATTGGTCAAAGGTTGAAAATTGACTTGTCATGTGTCTATAGCTAAAATATCCTTTTCCATGCGCTATTAGAACTTCCACTTGTTTGTCTCTAAGGAGAGCCATAAATTTGTGCACTTGTGGAACCATCAAGTTACATATCCAAGAAAAACCATCATTTTACATGCTATACTTGACCATTTGCAAACCCTAAACCACCATCGGTTTGTGTACTCTACAAGGAGAACCTTTGATTCTAGATCCATGAGAGAAAACCATCAGTTCTTCAATGACAATGAGAAATCATCAGATATTCAATGGTCATGCTGAAACCATCGGGTCCTCATGAAACATGGTGAAACCATTAGTTTAAATCCTCAGGTGAGAAACCATTGGTTCTCAAACTTGAAGGCAAAGAGGAAACATCTAATGGTGCATGCAAGTATCTGAATATGCAACCACATCAATCATATTATGAATACATACGAAGCACAACATGCATGTGTTAAAATTATAGAATAGATCCCTAGGAAAGGGAAAATTGCATAAAGGCCCATAAAAGCACATGAATTTGAAAAACTTAAGCAAGTAAAGTTCAAATGTTGGACCAAAATTGAAACATAGATTTGTCACCTACTATCAAAAAATAAACTAAATGTTTAATTAAGAAACTAAGCACCCAATAAAATCAATCGAGCATGCCCAAGCATAAAAGTAGGTCACGGGTCTTACACAACACTCCTAGAAGAGGCGACACATGAATACCAGTTCCCCAATGAAGACATCGAGATGATGAGTCTATCAGACGTGGTTATTCTTATAGTTCCATATGTATGGACAATCTATTTTGACAGAGCTATCAATTGTAAAGGAGTTTGAATATGACTGGTCCTTCGGAATCCTAAGTGAGAGAAACTACTAGTAGCAAGCCTATTGGAGTTCAACACCATTAACAATGTATCCGACTATGTAGCTTGCATCTTAGGACTCCATCTCACCATGCAAAAAGGGGCATGCCATTTACATGTCTATGGAGACTCCCTTCTATCAATATCTCAAGTCTAGAACAACTACAAGACTCGTCATCAGAACATGGTTCTGTATTAGTTACACATGTGATCTTTTGTTTAAGAGTCAAGAACATAACCTTTCATTTCATTAGAAGAGATCATATTGCATTCTTTGACACTCTAGCAATCTTTGTGTCCTTGATGGACATCCAAGGAGGCTAGACCTCCTCTTTTTAGGCATAGACACTATCTCAGCTAGTCTATTGCATGGTCGTCAACAACACACATAATAATAATAATAAAAGGCTTGGTTCCACAACATCAAAGTGTATCTATCAAATTAAGCCAATCCTAAGCGCCTCTCTCAAATAGAGCAGTAGGTACTCAAGTGAAAATTTACAAAATATGTCCTAGGGGCAAAACAACTATATTACAGATCCTAAAAATAGACTCTTCTATGATGTCTTAGAAATATGGAAGAAAAAATCTCATGAAGTAAGTCCATGCATGATCGTGTTGTACATATGAGTGGAGGCAAGCTAGATAAGAAAATATAGCCATTGGGGTACTACCAGAACACCATGGAAATGGATTGTTGTCAATATGTTTGTAAGGGTGAGTCTACCAAATCTATGGTGAATACATTGACTTACCTATCAATCAACTTTAAAGCATGGCCATGCCTTGTCCATTCTCATCTTGAGAAATTGACATGATCAAGAAATTCATCTTAAGGTGTCGAACAAAAAAAATCCGGTATATGGAATGGAGGTGTTTTTTCCACTCAAGGTTCAAATCTCTTCACTCCTCATACTATTAGAAGTACATTTATTGGAGGCAGAATGGCTTCATGATTGAATCTACTACTTAAAAACACCCTTGAAGAACAGCAAATGAGAGCTCTTCTTCATGCACAATGTTATCAAGTAAGGATAGCTCAAGATTCAACAAGAAACTTTCACCCCATAATTACACAATGGTGACATGGTACTACTTGTCATCCAGAACATTGATCTCGGCGCAAGTTCAACCCTGAATAGAAGGGACCCTAAATCGTCCACAACATCTACAACTAGGGTGGCATGTCCCTAAATGACATGGAAGTATACATTCATATTCATCACAAATGCATGTCTGGTTAAGTTCTACTACCATTGAGATCAACCTTTAATGACAAGCACACATCTGGCAAAGAGCCTTGAAAGGGAGCCCAAAGCTCTTGCTCCTCTAAAAAATAGCTAAAACAATACTTCACTGCATCCCCCCGTGCACCCTAAAGTGGAAAGGTCAAAGTAGAACCTAAGGCCTAGGATGAAAGTAACATGGTTGTTATATCTAGTCCCCAATGTTTTGACAACCTAAAATTAACTCCTAAAAATAGTCCAACTTGAATAAAATACACCAAAAATTTAATGATTGACTAAAAGAAAAGGTGAAGCCCCATGATCAATGTTGAATGGGGATGGAAGAAACTAACAGTCCCCAGAGGCAAGTTGGATGTGAGCCTCACAATCAATTCCCTATAACATATATCTATGCAGATACCATAATTCTTACATATGTTTAGATCAACATAAAAGGGAAGGACCGTAGGGATAAAGCAGAAGTTCAAACTGCTTACAGATATCCTTGCATCATCTTTGGGAAAGAGGTGAGACCAAACCATGTATGGACTAACTTGAGAGTAATGAGTTGGTAAACCTTTTCTAGGAAAACCTCGTTCATTCTTCATGGAATCCTAGTCTCTCATATATAAGCATTGATCATCAATGTCCAATCAAAATCTTCAATGTAAAGATCCACGCCTAGTGGACACCTCATTAGAAATTACCCAAAAGTCCTTTAATTAGGTAGACACATGTGTGTGGTGGATTACTTCACCAAATCATGTCGGTGGTGAAGCCTATCGGGGTGCCTTTAACTCCCAGAGCCTTGGCTCAACTCAGTAGGGAGTTGTCGTCGATACACCTACTATGTGGTATGACTTAGGCACTTAGCATGACTCCCAGGTCTAGTAGAGATTTACTACATATCCCCCTATACAAAGAAGGTCCATGTTATGAATGAGTGGGCCATGAAATTAGGGAAAAGTAATACCTACTACTGAGAAATTGAGGTAGGGGTAGCTAAAAAATGCTCAATGTTTCAACCATCTAACTTTATTAAAGGAAGTGGATGAGAAAGTGGTGATATCAGTAGATGTTAGGAAAACATACAACCTCTCTGGCACCTGGAATGCATAGGTAGGGATTCTAGATTGATCTCAATTTCCTAATTTGTCATAAGGGAGCTCATAGCAAAATGTGTGCCTCAAAAATTTAATGAGGGCCTAAGTCTAAATACATGTTGTTAAAGAATCATGAAAGGAGTACGCATTTCTGGTGTTGTATATCATGAACAAAAAATCTTCATTTCTAAATGATTTTATTACAAAATATTGGATTCTCATGCCAAAAAACAAAAAAGGAATTATATATATAAAGAATGAAAAAAAGATATCATTTTGATTTACCAGAAGAATCACATACTACTATCACTAGAAGCATCGATTCAAGCCATTGTAGGTACTAGGGAGAGCAAACTTGGACTACAAGGAAAGAATCAAGGGACATCTTCTTCTGGTTCATTCACATTTGTGCCACCTTCTCATGAACCTTCCAGGAATCTATCTTTAGCTTCTTGATGAAGGGAGGAGATGATTCAATATGATAAATGCAAAGGAGACGGTAAAACTCTCTCAGCACCGACATAGGGTAGTAGGAAATGTACCTCCTCATACATGGCAGGATGATCAACCATTGAAAACCAGGCATGGAAGCTCCACGGTATGAA
This sequence comes from Alisma plantago-aquatica, assembly GCA_963693085.1. Classification (NCBI taxonomy): domain Eukaryota; kingdom Viridiplantae; phylum Streptophyta; class Magnoliopsida; order Alismatales; family Alismataceae; genus Alisma; species Alisma plantago-aquatica. The sequence continues at coordinate 379,273,233 of OY856410.1, forward strand.
TTGTCAAGATGGAAATATATCCATCTCCAAAATGTATTCGCATATCTTAGACCAAAAAGCCAGAACGCCAGATCACCATGCAGCCAAACGGGGTTCCTCAACCTGAATGAGCATCGACAAGAACTCATTTTCCATGTTATAGTGAGGGTTTGAAGACTCCATTAATCTAGCAAGTCCAATACACATTCTGAACCTTGAAAGGTCCTCTCCTCCTCCCAGTCAATTGGGGATCATCTAAGCATATGTACTATTAAGACAAGATCAAATGGATGATGGTCTCCTTCCTCCAAAGGGTGGCAACAATTCTAGATTCGTCACTCTCCATATGATCTCTCTGAAGAACAACTCATCTATGATAATCAAGGTGTATGCTCGCAAATAAGGGATGTTGGGATAACAAACTCCACATTGTGTCTCACTCTTAAATAACTCCCACAAGGGCAATTTGAACATAGAGACAATCATCAGCCAACCATAGAGCAGCCTGGGGCTTATTCACGCCTAGAAGACTCCTCGTCTTAGCATTCCAACTCGACTTCTTTGGTACCACAAGCCAATGGTCATGAATGGGAAGATGAGTAATATTGGCCACGCCTTCCAAGGTAGGAGTTAGCATGAAGTCCTCAAAATGGAAGGAGTGATCTAGATGTGCCCAGAAGGGGATCACCACCAAAGTCGAATCTCTTGTAATAGGGATGTAAGCCAGATGATGAAGATGATGGATCATGCAAAAACTTACCAGCTTGACTTCTTTAGTCTTAGAGTAGGATTTCACTTATCACATTCTCTTCCATGTATCTAGGTCACAAAATTCAAAAATGTTTAGAAAAAATGAAAGCATGCAACCTTATTTATATGCCTTGAATAAGAGAGATTTTCCTTCTAGAGACAAAAGAACTCTTATCATTTTCCCATTGTAATGGTGCAATCCACCACAAACGTCTACATCAATGGTAAATTGGGGCACACATCTTGATATAGTAGGAATCCATGCCCCATAGATTGGATGATTTCTATAGTCCACCACCCAAAGCTAGCATGCAGATTGAGGCAATCTATTGAATCTACCAAACATCCTTTGAAGATCAAACTCTTGGAATCTTAATCCAACTCAAAGATCAAAAACCTCACTAGTTTATTAAAACCAAAATTAAATTTATTTATAATAACTAAAAAAGATTCTTAAAAATACAACAATGACTAATATATGATTTTTTCTTACATGAAAGGAATATACATAAAATGATCTAGAAGTTCTAAAATGATAGGTACTTGGTCATCTTCTTCTACATCCACCCCTTCAAATTCTTGGACATTTTTTATGATCAATAGAACAAGATACATAGCATGTATGGTCCTTGCTCACATGAGAGAAAATAGCAGTGGTGGACCATTGATGACTCGAATAAAACTACTAGAAGGAACCTCGACAACCAAAGTAGCATCCCTACGGTGAGAGGAACCTACCTCAGTGCCGGGACATGGTGGCTCTATAGTCTGAACTAGGACCTATAAATATAATTCACACACGCTAGTGGATCTTTTTTAGCATTGATTGTGTCCATATCTAGGTGGGATACTCGAGCTGAATATTCCACCCACTACATTTGCATATGCATCCACTTCCTAGATGGATGAGGTCTAGCGAAAATTGCTAGGGAAGTGACATGGGCCTCCAACACTAGAGCCCTTGGATACCATAACCTGGAAAATTTATTAAATCCTTGAGCACCAACATGCGGATAGGGTGGAAACTAAAGAGGAGGAACTGCCTCATGAGGAGTCATATGAAAAATTGAGTACCCATAATCATACTTCTCCTCAGTAGAATCATATTCAATCAACTACAAGAAGAAGCATGTCAAGACAATGCAAGCAAATGATTAAAAAATAGAGTCAAAATACTCACCATTAGAGGACGTCGAAGGTGATCATATGCCTCTCTGGAGAACGGAAGTGACTATGGTCATGGTACCACTCAAGGTACTTGTCTTGTGTCACCTGGCCTCACATCAGCTCCAGGCATCATGATAGATGTTGATGGTAGAAGGAACCATCCCAGGAAAATGGTCAAAGGAAGTATGCCATCCACCAGCTGAGCAACATGCTCGTCCATGTATAGAATGCTCCCTAAGGGTGAATCAACTTAAACCTAGAAAGAATCTAGGGACAATGCCTCAAAGTAGGTAGCATAGGGTGTGGCTTCCTAGTGGCACTAGAACATGGACAAGATCGTGAATCGGACTTGGGAACAACTGTGGATTGGAGTCAGCTAAAGTATGCATACACAAGACAATATAGTGTTAAAGTACTACACATACCTCAGCCACAATTATCATCTCCAGTTCACCCCTACACTACACATATTGCACCTTTCTACTACATCCAGTCTAATGATAGGATGTAGGGAGGTAAGCATGCAAATGTCCTTTGAGAGTGCTTAGAGTGATAGGTCTATGAAGATGAAAGTTCTCATAGCCCATTAGTTGTAAAGGAAAGGTCAACAAAACGTAGTTTTTGTAGATATTTCAAAGCAACAATATGAGGCAACGGGTAGAGACTTACCGCAATCAAGCCTACAAATCCACCACAACCCTTCATATCCCAGACAATATCCCCTTTGGGGTCACTCATAGGACACATCCATTGGTTCATGAGTAGGTGGGCATACATGAATCAACCCTAGTCATAAGAAGGGATCACATCTAGATCCATAAGGAAGGAGAACCAATCAATCTATTTTGTAATCCCCGTGCTATTGCCAAAAAAGCAATTAGTGATCAGCACACATACGAACACCGTGACCCTCATGGCTTCATAGAAAGGATCAATATCACACCACATCTCCCACACACACAAAAAGGTGGCCCGTAACCAAGTAAACTTGACCTCATATCCAGAGGCCATCATGATATAATTAGGGCCCACCCCTAGGATCCTAGCTAGTTAATGATGCCCCCAACTCCTATCGGTCAGGTAGAGAATAGATAGGGATCCCACCAAATCCTAACAAGTGGTCCTGCCAAACTCACTAGGTGTTATGGCCAACTCATCAAAAGAAAAATGGAACATGCTAGTCTCAAGGCAAAAGTGCTCAATCAAATGAATGAGGTAGTGCCTTTCATCTATCCTTTCATGGAACAATGTTGCCAAAGCTAGTTCCCTCAAGCAGATCCACCTCCTTGGCAAACAAACTATCATACAACATCCTCAGCTCAGTCCAACGGGCCTACAAGTATACATTTGGCAACCCAAAACCATAAATGGACAAGACAGAAGACAAAGTCAAGACCATCATCATGATAGGAAAAGCTTGATTCAAGCTTGAAAAGGCACAAAGAAGATAAAAGGGAGTAAATTTTCCAACTTATACCTCATTTCCCACACGGCAACCTTTGTGGTGCATTTTCATCCACAACATGCCTAGATAAAACACAAATTGCTCAGCCGGAAGTAACTCTTCCATGATTGTACTTGCACCATTATGGCTTCTTCCCAGAGCAAACATTGATTAGATATCTTATAAATTATATATGAACTCAATGAAGGAAGCCACAATGCATACTATGACATGCGTCAGTCACCACATAATCACCCACATCTTTCTCAACCATGATGGGATCCTCCTCATACAATCATGAGCTGCCATGTACACAAATATGACGGCAAAGACAAGAAATTTTCACAACAATTGAAACCAGCTCAAACGAACGATGACCAAGAATACACCAAATCAAAAAAATCATCCAGATCACAAACCATAACATGCATCCAGGATATATTCAACTTTTAGACTTGGACTAATGTTGGGAAGACAAAAACCAAATTTTTACATTAAGGGCCAAAATTTTCAAATTGAAGTGCAAAATGGAAGTGATACTTTCCCATAGATAAGTATAGATGAAACCTAAGCATAAACACCAGTGGAGAATACAATCTAATGATCCATCAATGCCATAGATCTACCACCTCCAATTTCGCCTGATAGGGCTCACAGAATGCAACAATTTGCCAGACCAAGGTTCATGGATTAAAGCAATATGTTGGCCCTTGCCTTCTCCTTAATCACAGTTGTTGTCACCTCCAATCTTCTTCAAGTTGGTTGTTGTCATTGATGCTTCATGCAAGTGAAGAAATAAGAAGGGTTCCCGACCACACTCTCATTTTCCCTCTTTTAAAACTTAAAAATATTATAAAATTGCAAATAGGTAACTATATTTTCATCTGAACTTTTGGAATCTTCTTAAAACCACATATGAAACCCATAAATTTAGAAAATGCAAATAAAATATCAAAAATGTAAAAATGTGAAAAAATAAATTTTAGCTTTAATGACAAAATACCTCTATTGAATAAGAAAAATATTTATGTGATCAAACTATGATTGCCAGGGTCATAGACCATGACCTAAAGTTGGACTAATTGTAATCTTCATCGCCCATATCAATCTAGGGCCTCGGATCATGACCTAAAACTGAGCTAAGATAGAACTTAATTTTTCATATATCCAAGGTCTCATATTATGACCAAAAACTAAATCAGCTCAAAGCATCACAGTTGTTATATATACATAAGGTCCTAGACTATGGCCTAAAACTGGACCAATTCTACTCTTCATTTTTGGATCTTTATAGGGTATTGAATCACAACTTAAAACTCAACCAATATCATACTCATATTTCTTAATATTTTATGGTCTTGGCATATGACGTGAAACTAAACAAAACTCACACTACAATTCATTATAGTACCACTATAAGTATCACATGATGAAACCAAAGAAAAATAAACCATGCTTAGACCTACCAAGATTTAGTTCACCTAAGTCCAATAACAGATATAGAAAGTTGATTACACGCAAGGTGGTATGACAAACATACGTTGGTTGATCTAAATGAAAATATGAGTTCATAAATGTGATTATTGAACAATATATGTGGTTATCATATATGCACACTTTTTATGAACCTACCTACATTGTATAGTGATATACTAATCCTTGATTTTTTTTCTTCATAATTTCAAGTAGTTGCCATGTATATAAGGATATTAAGATAGGAAGAATCTGATGAATACCTTGAAGATCTTAAAGTAATGTCACAAGGAGTATTGTTTAGACACCTTATTATTCTTATCATATATATGCTAGGTTCATTTGAGAAATTCATGTAACTCATTAGAGGAGTATTGTTTAATGATTTGCACACAGTTCAAGTTCAAATAAATGGTAATTTCTAATTATTATTTTTTATCTATGAAATTTGAATCCTAAAAATTTAGGTATTGACTCTCGACTTTGTGCTCCATTTTAACTGAAGGATACTTAAAAGTATAGATTGTTATAGTTCTCTAGTGTCCCCAATAGTTAATCAAACATAGATTCACCTCTAAAACACAATAACTTCAACTAAATAGTTATTTTCATACTTCTGGCTTGGCTAATCAAAAACCCCACATTTACCATATTGATTTTCCAAAAGATGGTGATACTATCAGGCACCCATATGTGGATATCATACATTGCCTCACAAAAGAGGTTTGCGCAATAAGGCCCCAGAAGTGAGCTTGACCTAATCTACATGGTTGGCATATCCTAACACCTCTATAAAGGTTGTAAGTTGTGTAATTTTTAATGCTAACATATGACATATGCCTAGGTCACCTGACAAAAAGATGTCAAGTGTACTAAGAGTAGAGGTCAAGATCATTTGTGAATGTACATGCTTCACCCATCAAAAAAGAGTGGAATCAAACTTCTCATGGACCAAACTATGATCCAAAAATTTGGAAACCTTCCATTAGAAAATATCATTCATATTGTAATCATAGAACTTATCCTCTATTGTTGAGGTTCTAAGCATCAACGTCCGATCAAGTTTCTCAAAATAATAATTAAAATTCAAAATCCATACCCTAATACGAACCTTACAACTAACATTTCAAAGAACTGCCTTCATAGACACACCTCAAAATTTACCAATGAATTGCCAAAATCACACTTTAAAAAATTAGATACAAGTTTGTTATCCATTGATATACTAGCACATGTTGGGAGTAGAGCCTAGAGGAATGCTTTATCACCCAATGCCTTAACCCAACTGGTTAGGGAGTTTTCGCATGCATGAACACTATTTGTTATAGCCTTAGTATGTAGTAACACATCTAGGGTCAATGGAGCCCATAATCCATCTTCTCACATAGTCAAATGATTCTCTCAGGGAAGAATATACTACAAACACATTAAAGGGAGAAATAATTTATGAATAGAAGGGTGAAATGTGTGACACACTTCAATATTTTTTGAATTCTTAGGCTTCAACTCTAGTAAGAAAAGGGATGGAAAGGATGAAATAGATAGATTGCATTCTCAGTCTCTCCTCAAAAATAAATTATGCAACCATCATTCACTCCTCAAACGTGCAAGTAGGAAAATCTTGACTGGCCTAGGGTGTCTGACTCCCAAAAAAGACTTAAGCAACAAAGACCTCAATATTTACTAGGTTCTAAGCTACCATCCTAGGGGAATGTAGGTATTATGTGTAATTGGTGCCACACCCACAATAGAAAAATAAATTAAGGAACATTATATTTTATGAATTTCTTATGAAGAAAAAAAACGTTAGCACCATTGTTCCATAAAAATGAATTACAAAAGATAATAGTGCCTACAAAATTCAATGGAAGTGAGCAACACTATCTGATACTACTCAGATTCCCATCTAATATGTAGGTCACCACAATTGAAGGTGACAAAGATATCCACTCCAAGTACTTGAGAGTGAATTTTACATAAAATGACTCTAGAGTAATCTTTAGAATATCAAGTGACAAACTACCTAGACGTTATATTTGCACTATGAATGGACAAACTATCTAGGTTCAGATATAAGGTATTAAAAACACATCGTTCCATCCCCAAAAAAGTAATAATCCATTGAAAGTTGGGCATCACTATCCCACAACCTAAAGTGTCTAGAAAGAACCTCATTTAGCCTTAACACGCATCTCCATGTACAAAATGAGAAGGCCACCTAGCTAGCTCATCATGTTGTTGAACAATACCTCCTATCTTGATATTCTTAACAAGATAATTGTGTGCAACAATATGATGTTGGTTTTCCATCTCTTAGAACTCAATAGGATTTGTATCCATCCCCAAATATATCCTTAATACCTTGAAGGTCCTCGTATCCTCCCAAACATCTTTATCTCATCCAAGAATTGATATAATTTTCTCAAGATAAAGGGTTTAATAGAATCACTATGACACATATTTTCCCTGAGACCTATTACTGACAATGATACATGAACAACTACAAAAAGGTTCAAGGTATATGCTTTCATATTAGGCATATTTGTAGACCGCTCACTGCTACATCTCATGCTCTTGAACAATTCCCAAAAAGGAGCCAACTTGATGAAGCAACCAATCAGCTAGAAAACCATTGAGAAGCTCTAGGCTCTTCACTCCAAATTTGTCAGCCAACTCAACAATCCAAATCAATTTCTTTAGGATAATCATTACGATTTAGAGGAGCTAACTTAGCCACATCCTCTAGAGTGTGAGATAAATCAACATCCCCAAAGTAGTATATTTGTGACTGAGAGGATCCCAAAAGCAAAAACCATGTGGGATAAATGCCTTTGAAATTACTACGTATGCAAGATGAAGAAGGTACAAAATCACACCAAAACTAGGCAACTAGACCTCTTTCATTTTAGACATGTCAATGATGAAGCATTGCACTAAGGAAAAATTCATTGAAGGACTTCCCAAGGGAATAACTTCATTGATTACAAGAAGTTCCACAAAGATCATATTCTCAAAGAGAAAGGCATGTAGAATAATGAAGCAGTCAGGCCATATTTGTAACCATTTTTGTTCAACAAAACTCATACAGATAAGCTTTTGTAAGAAATCAAACTCTCGATCACAGTGCCTATGGAAATCTATGTTTTACAACTAAGAAGGTTTCATGGAGCAGATCATGTTGTGAACATCATTGTGGGGCCCACTATCCTTTCACTACCCATATCTAGAATGATTCCTAGCTTACCAATTGGACTTCTATATGGATTTTTGAGTCTAGGAATGGGATTTGACTCTCAAACTTGAATTGTGAATTGAAATGTTTAAATAAAGTATATTTTACAACCAAAAAGAGTTGTACAATGATATGTAGTTTTCTTATAGGAAAATAAATAATATATGATGTAGAAAACAAAGATGCATGGGCATAAAATATAAACGCAACCACTTGTTTGGCTTCTTCTTCACCCATACCTTTAGGTATAAGGAATTCATGTAATTACATGTCAAAGACATATCTCAATGTGATAGTGGTTATTGTAATCCTTAAACCTAAAGTTACTACACTAATCGCATGTTATTTTGTGTTCTTTGATCACTAGCCCAATGTTATCCACATAAATGTTTCCAAAAAGGTAGTCTTTAGGTGCATTGTGACACATGGGGATGATTGTGAGTGATGTAGATGGAAATTGTCCCTCCTTTGGAGTGATATCTAGACCACTTTCTAAGAGGGATTAATGAAATGCATGTCTATTCATGTGAGTTAGTATATGATGTTCAACTCATGATATCTCAAATAATAAGTTGTCATTCAAGGAATGCAGATTGAATGATAATAGAATGATAATGTCATGGATCATTTTCAATCTGGATATCGATGACAAAGGAATGATACAATCATGGTAACATTGACGAAATTATAGGTATAATTTTTTCTCCAACCTATGCCTATTACTTGGGTGACAATGATGTATGGCTAGATACCAGTCCTTGCTTCTGAGGTTTTGGAAATGTAATTACAAACCTATCGGGTCACACACATAAGGATGCATAAAGGGAATTGAAGCTCACAATAAAACATATGATTAGGGTGGTTCTAAATCATAAGTAGGTTGATTTTTCAGTATGACATATAAAACAAAATAACACAAAAAATAGAGCTAAATTCAGATTGGGTTCTGAAAATTCTGTTGCTAGCAGAACTGACTTAGTCTAGATTTAGGGACAATGGAACCCCAAAATGGGACCGTTCTGGGAAGTTAAACCAAGCACTCATCTACGCCAACCCGGACAGATCGTGCTGATGTGGCACAAGAAGACAAGGTGGAATCTGGATTGGGTCCCGAACCAAATAGGGGCTTAGTATCCTCAAATGATGCTCCATTGTTACAAAAGTATAAGAGAATAGTATGCCTTTACATATCTAACTAAATAAATCTATTATGCACCATGACACATTTTTATATCATATATATGATGTGTGCCTTTGCATAAAAAGCAATATTTCAAATATCACTTAGAGTATCTTAGCTTATAATTACTTCAATAATGATATGAATTTTTTTTAATAACAGTTCATAGAAATATTCTTTGATTGATCGAGCATGTAAAATTTTAGTTTAATATTATAACGTATTTTCTTTCACGTGAAAATATTTTCATATCTATTTGTAGTTTCTGTAATATAATAGGTGTGCATTGTATACTTCATATATACTACTCACTTCTGAATGTCTATCAATATGTCGGTTTTGAATTATAGAAGGTAGAAGGATTTACCAAGTATTCCTTGTATTACATTAAACAAATAATATTTCTCATATTTTTAAAGCTTATGATAACATAATATTTCATATTATTTTGTAAATGTTAGACATGGTCACTTGACCACATTGAAATATCTTGTCATATATATGTATATGTATATATATATGTATATGTATATATATATATATATATATATATATATATATATATATATATATATATATATATATATATATATATTATTTATTTATTTATTTATTTATTTATTTATTTATTTATTTATTTATTTATATATATTTATATATATATATATATTTATTTATTTATTTATTTATATTTATATATATACATATATATACATATATATTTATATATTTATTTATATAAATATGTATAGTTATATATTTATATATATTTATATATATATATATATTTATATATATATATATATATTTATATTTATATTTATATATTTATTTATTTATATTTATATTTATATATATATAATGTAATAGTTTAGATATCAATGTTTGAAATATGGCAGCATTTTTCCAAAATTAAAGAAGGATATCAGTGGATATTATGGATCAACATTGGGTTTTTAATGTACAACTATAGTTTGATACAGTAAGAATGGCAAGTCTCTATATATAACCGGAAGTGACATAATTATATGAAGATAAAAAATTACATAATTATATGACCACACTTTCATTATTGACATGCTTGTTTCTAGAATATGAATTTTTTTAAATATTAAAGTAAATTATATAGAGGGATGTTTGAATATTCACTAACTATCAAATATTAACATCATAAATGTAAATAAAAGAGAAATCTTAGTTGAGAACATATTAATTATGTTTAGAATAAAAGTAGGACATGTATTAATTATGTTTAGAATAAAAATAGGACATGTATTAATTATGTTTAGAATAAAAGTAGGACATGTATACCTTAAAAAAATGTTTCAAGAGATATGATTGTGAAGATTCCAGATTAGATAAATTATTAGATGATTGTGAACAAATTTTGGACTACGATAAAGAAAGTAGTTGATTTAATCAATACATTGAAATATGTAAAAGTAATAAGTCATCACAATCCACTTAATTGTCTAAGTTATACAACAAACAAAAACTATTTGTGCATGCATATGAGTACAACTATAAAGAAATGAAAAATGTCACATATTTGAGTTACAAATTTCAACCACATAAATCAGAATATGTTCAACCACATACACATGATTGTTGTTTGAATTTTCATATCAATATTGATTCATGCACTTACTTATTTTATTTCATTTTTTTGTAGCAAGATAAATTTTATTTGTTTCTTTATGAAAGAGTAAGATCTATCTTAGAACATGCACATATAAAAATAAATATGTTTTGATAATATTATATCTAACATATTATTAGTAACAACATAAGCCACTCTTACTGAACAAAAAACATAATAGAACGGTTTATATATTTTGGACCAATTCTTCTAACGAAAGAATAACATCTAAGCTTAAAATTAGTTCTAATAATGATACAAATACTTCCATATTTTAAAATAGACATTCATTGAAAAAATAATGTGATTGATTGAGAATATATAATTTTATTTAAATATTATCACATATCTAAAATATATATTCATTCTAAGGAAAACTCTTTTTGGACATGTTTGTATAATACATTTTTTGCAACCTATAAAGTATGCTTGATACCTGCTACCAATTTATTTTGATATGTCCTTATGTCACTTTTATGTATTTGAAGATATATTGGATTGTCGAATGGAGACCATATCACATGAAATGTGTACAAGTCCTATTAAGGATATTTTAGGATAATCTAAATACTTCAATTTATTTTTAGGAATAAGACATACCAATTCAACTCCTTAAAAAAAATTCATTACTAAAATTATGTGATAATTAACATATCAATGACAGATTGGTAGATGTATCTAATGTCATAATTTCTTTCAAGGAACAACTGTATAAGTCTCATAGCTAACTTAAAGTGAGATAAATACCCAAGCACAAGCTTTTGTTCATGACAAGTTTTTATTTCAATACAAAAATAGTCAATATATTAATATAAATTTCATATAGGAAATGTCTGAATGTTCGCTAACTAAATTAGTTTTAAATCACAAATAAAATAAATAATAACTCTTAAATGAGAAAATGTTTTTTATAATTAAAGGGATAGGTATACCTTTTCAAAGAACACAATAAGGAATCTGAATATGATGCTTGTAAATAGGAAATGAATTGAATTGAACAAAGAATAAGTAGAAAAATTAAGAAATAAATATGGTACAAGTATTCATTCATCGCAATCCACTTAATTTATAAATACAGTAAAACACCTTTTTGGTTAAAACCTTGGTTGGTTCCCATAAGATCTGAGGATCAAGCCCCTAGGAAGACATGGATATAATCATTGATCTTTGGAAATAAAATACACTTAGATCTAAAACTGACATGTTCATAACTAGAAAGAAATAGAAATGCCAAATATATGAATTTCATTACCTAAAATTTTGTTTTGTGGCATAAAAATGTAAGGTTTTAACATGTTGGCATTCAAATAGGTATAAATATTTGTTTGATTTATTGAATCAATATAGTTATACAAACTACTTATATAGACCATTTCTTTTTTTCTAATAGTGTATATTAAATTTTATGTCTTATAAGTTAGTGAGGCCGGACACAAAAAAAGTAGTCAAGAAAATAAATGTATTCCTCTAAAATTACATATGATACACTTTTATATAAAAATGGAACCAATTAAGATTCTTAATGTGGATTGGCACCTATATATAGAATAAAATTCCTATAATAGTATTCAAAATTGAGTTCCATATGCATTCTTGTTATGCATACTCTGAACGTTTTCAACATTTTCCACTTGGACTTTGAATATCTCTCATAATGCTTTTTTTTAAAACCCTCGAGAGATTATGTATTCATCCCGCTCTCTCTTGAAGGCTTAAACAGATCCAAATCAATGTCTACAGAAATGTCTAGCCAAGGAGGCTTAACAGAGTTAAAAGACAGAATTAAAGAATTGAAGGGTGCCGAGATTCCAGAGTTAGAAATGGAACTCGTAGCATGGTTTTGCAGAGCGGCCTTAGCAATGCTATCCGATACCTTGTTGAGTGTCCTGGGGATCAGGACTACTCCACAAGGTGAAAGGGGAGAGGTTAGCTGACGAAACCTCTCCACATAAGGCATGAATTTCAGTAGGTACTTTTTAGAGTTGAAGATCTTCACCGCGGTTGCGCAGTCAGAGAGTATGATTGCCTTCCTGATCCGGCATTTACTGGCAAGCATTTCTGCTTCTAGAATGGATTGAATCTCCGCATGCAGCGCACAGTCTGTTGCCATCATGTGGCCTTCTCCTTGCTTGCTATTATCGGAGAGGGTGACTACGTGGACTCCTATTCATGCCTTGTTGTCTTTATAAGCTGCATCAGCAAACAAAAGAACTGCATCTTGGGGTATCTTAGGTAGGATAGCTTGTCTTGTCGGGGGCAGCCTCTTCACAGTGTGTGAGGAGAGTTTGTTGATAGAGTTGGCTCGATTCGTGATGAAGTTAATCATCATTTGCAGGGTAGGCAGATTTTTGTTATGAATGAAATCGTTCCGGGCATTCCAGATATGCCAGCATGCTGTTCCACAGCTCGTATACATGGTTTGAGAGATGGCGGAGGAGTTTATGATGTATGAGATCCAGTCTTCTTCAGTAAATGTGCACATGTTGTTCCAGAATCCCAAGGCTTTCCAGATGGGCATGCTTATCTTACAGTCTCACAGAAATTGAATTAAGGTTTCTTGTTGACATCCGCACAGCTGGGAATCAGGCGTCGTGTCCATGTGATGCTATTTTTTTTCAACATTCGTCAGCAGGCTGCGGTGCTGCATTTGCCATAAAAATAACTTGATTTTCTCTGGCAGTTCCGATTTCCAAATTCTTTTCCAATTACCATGGACCACAATCTCTTTCCCTTCTCGTATCCACTTGTAGGTTGATCGAGATGTAAATTCCCCGCTCGGTTCATATGGCCATGACCATTTGTCTTCTTGAAGAGAATCGTTGGGTGGAGGCAAACCTAAGATATAGAGCCAGTGTTCTTCTGGAATATGACTCTTGATGAAACTCCAATCCCAGCTTCCGTCCAGTGCAGTCATGTCTCGCACCTTCAAGTCATAATGCATTTTCATAAAGGGAAATTTTCCATCAACATGATTGAAAATATATTTATGAACTAATGATTCGAGCTACACACAAACAACTACTCCTCTACATCTAAGGATTTAATAAAATCTAGTTTACTAAATTACTACTTTGTCACTTGGGATTAAGTCCAAAATAGTACAACTACATAGAATAAGAGTTTTGAGATAGTTATATTCCAAAACATTACTTAAGTTTTTCACAATAGTTACAATTTATATTTTTGTTAGCTACCAATAAATAATTATTTACAACATAAATAAAAAAATAATTATGTACAAAATATTTTAAGGAAACTACTAAAACCCATAAAAATATATGTATATTTATTTTAACCACAATATAATAAATATTGGTTAGCATGCCCTTTAATAAACCTTACAATTTAATAAGAATTTCGGATTCCTATTTTTAGTATCCAGTCCATAAATAGTTTCACCATCTTATTCAACCAAAAAAATGATAAATGAGTAATGCAACAAATTCAATATACAATATAATCACAATATTGTGTGTGGTCTTGTTCATGCAACATGATTGTATCAAATTAACATTATGGTAATTTATTATAATGACAAAGTTTCTCTTTTCAATTGAGCAAGTTAATCAAGTAAATTTCACATGTATCATTAGTATTTTGTGTATCTGTATTAGATATTTAGTCACAGTTGGTATTTATTTATCATTGGTGTATACTCTACATACTCAAGATATGAAAAACGACCTCTACTCGTGACATTACTATTTTTCCAACATATTGAGAGTGACATCAATAGTCACTAATACTCAATTGTTCCATATGACTATATAATTTTTTATAATTTTTCAATCACTTTATTAGTTTCAAACACTAGAGACTTCAATACAACATGGATAGTGATTAGTTTGGTTCAAGATGATAAAATTTATATTAAGCTTATTTATTTATCATTAAAAGCTATTCAAATTCTTACACATGCTGAAATAAGTAATCGCAACACATATCCATTCTTTTTAGTGCAGGGGGTAACGATGTCCGCATGAGAGGGTCTGATCGGAAGAGTATCCATCAGGGGCGAGACGGACTTCCTGGCAGGCAGCAGGGAGGTGAGGAGATCGGTGATGCCCAGCAGATGGTAGAGAGGAGGGATGATGCCCAGAAGAGGGTAGAGAGGAGGGACGACGCCTAGAAGAGGGTAGAGAGGAGGAACGACGCCCAGCAGAGGGTAGAGAGGAGGGACGACGCCCAGCAGAGGGGGGAGGATAGGGATGACGTGGTAGCCATGGGTAGACACAGAGTCTGGGTGAGACCTGCACGGGGCATAATAAAGCTGAATGTGGATGGCTCGGTAGGGAATGATGGGAGGGCAGGGGAAGGGGTGGTGGCCAGAGATGGCACGGGCAGGATGGTGGGAGTTGAGGGGAAGAAAGTAAACTCGAGGGAGGATGTCACCATCACCAAAGCTATAGCAGTACGCACAGCGATGTCGTGGGCAAGGGAGAAGGGCTATGATCAAGTGGAGGTTGAAACGGACTCTCTGGAGGTCATCCATGCATGCCACATCAAGAAGATGAGGAAGTACTACCTAGGCACTATTGTGAAGACCTTATCTCCTTGAGAAATTTGTTTTCCTTTTGTAGTTTGAGTCATGTCAGTCGTAGGAGTAATAGGGTCGCCCACGAGGTGGCAAATTCTGCCTGTAGGGACCAAGTAGATAGCTTTTGTTTTACTCAATGTTTTCCTTCAAGTCTATTATCCCTTGTAGACTTTGATTTTTTAAATTAATAGAATGTGGGGAGCCCCAATCATAGGGCTTCTTGCCCTCCCTCAAAAAAAAACTATATCACATTGGATCTTTGGTAAATATAGCAGTGTTTTTAATACACACAATCCATAGATAATGGGGCTTGTATCTCTTCATAATTGCATTCACATTTTTACTAGAAATTCTTTCATTTTCTACATTAAAATATATATGCATAACTTTTCTCATATACAAAGCATCATGAAAGGAAAAAATAGAAAAAATGGGAATTGTAAGGTAAAAATATAAAAAATACTAATAGAATAAGTTTCAAAAATAGTAGTATTAAAGAGCGCGATGTTAGAGCCACCACTAGGGTTCCCGCGAGGGGGAGGCGGCGGCCGAGGAAGAGGAGGTTGACTTGGAGGGAGAGGGGGACGAAGCCATGAATTTTCTCGGGAGGACAAGTAGCAAAATAGTGGCAATCGTCCTCCTCCTTTGAACGAAGATCTGCAGCAAGACATGGACACAACGCATACTCATGAGAAATCTTATAGAGATGCCATGACAGGTCACAGGGTTTCTGATAAGGTTAAGATCGTTTCCCCAGACACCTTAACCCTTGCAGATATACACATTGATAGAACCGGTGCACTCCCGGCTATCACGGTGAACCCCAACTCTATCCCACAACTCCTGGAGCCCTACAAACATGCTATCATCGTTAAGATGTTGGGCGGAAGCATAGGGTTTCAGACCCTTATCAATAGATTATCAATTCTATGGTCCCCTATGAACTCCTTCAGATCTATAGATCTAGAGAAGGGATATTATATCATCCAACTCAGCAACAATGAGGACTTTGTGAAGGCCATGACTGGTGGTTCATGGGTGATCTTTGGAAACTATTTGTCAGTGCAATCATGGCACCCAAACATCCGTCCTTCTGAACAAATACCTTGCAAAGTAGTGGTCTGGCTTAGAATCGTCAATCTAATGGTGTTCCTCTACTATAATCAACTCCTGATGAGCATTGGGAATCTGGTCAGGAGGATGATCAAAGTTGATTCTACAACCACGACTAGCGATCGTGGGAAATTCGCTCGTCTAGTTGTTGAATTTGACACCACCAAACCACTCCTACCAACCAACATCCTCAATAGAGAATAGTTTCGACTTGAATATGAAAATTTACCAGTGGTCTGCATGAGATGTGGAAGAATGGGTCACGTGGATGCAGAATGCACCTTCGTCAAGCCCTTCATCCCTATGGAACCTTCCACCTCAATTGCGGTGGTACCTCCTACTCCTGTCTACACTCAGTCAATCCATGCTCCAAAACCTCAGCGAAGCTCAGCACAATGAGATGGGCCTACATCTAAACAATCTACGGTCAAAGACACACCCAAAGAACCTGTTGCAGTAAACAAACCAAAACCCGGAGATGGCCCCGGTGAAAATGCAGCGGACAAGGAAGATGACTGGAAAACTGTAATGTCAAGGAAAAACAAGAAGAAAATTCAGAGGAACCAAGATACACAATCCAAGTAGAAGAGTGCCGCCAGCAATTTTGATGTAGTACTCATCGATGATGAAGTGTTCGTGGGTAGACAGTCAACTCCCAATGACGCTGGTGCATTCCAATTCAGGAGTGTGCCGGCGGCCAGCTCTGATCAACCTCCTGACACCTTTGCATGGGGAGACAATGGTACTGGAAATGGTATTCTATTAAGGAATTGAATGGTGATCTATCAAAATGTAGTAATAAGTCTGGGGAGAGACCACAAGAAAGGCAAGATTGCCTAGGCGATCAGCGCCATGGGGGACTACCAACCCAGGAAGAAGCAATTAAATTTTGATGATGAAAACCAGGCCATGGAGGAAACCATCATTACCAAAGGCAGAGCAGAAGGAGAGATAGAAGATACAGGTCAGGCAGTGGGCCTGTGCACGGCCATCATCTGATGGACTCCTCCTTCTTCCTTACCATTTGTACAATATGACCAACATCATGTGCTGGAATGTCCAAGGAGCTCACTCCAAGGAAAAAACTCGTCTTCTCAAGGAATACAAATTGCAATACAAACTCAATATTCTAGTCTTTATCAAAACCCGTTGTAGTGGCATCTCAGCGGACAATGTCATCAAGAAACTTAGCTACACATCATCTCATTGAGTAGAAGCTATTGGCTTCTCAAGAGGCATCTGGGTCCTTTGGGACGATGCCCAATGTAAAGTTCATATCCTCTTCAATCACTGGCAGTTTATTCGCTATAGAATCAATGACTCCGGGAACATAACTTTCATCTATGGCAGCCCAAGTCCCACTAAATGCCTTCTCCTATGGACTAGACTGTGGGAAATAGCCACCACTGTCCGTAATGCTTGGGCAGTGGTCGGTGATTTCAACACCATGCTCGACATATTATAAAAAAAAGGAGGCAAGCACTTCGACCACCGCAACAGTCGGTTGTTCAAAGAACTACTTACTCAAATAGGCCTTTCTATGGCCATTACTACACCTTCAAACATCTTCAGTTGCTGGAAAAACTGGATAGAGTTGTTCCCAATGATGACTGTTTATCGACAGATGGTGGCTATAAAACCTCAGTCCTCCCACAGCTATATTCTGACCACAATCTGATCCTAATTTCTAACACCAACCAACAGGCAATCAGGAAACCAGTTTTTAGAACCAAGGTGAGCTAGTCTACTATACCTGAGTTCCATACGCCGCTTCTTCCTCTTTGGGTCATGCATCTGCCTTTCCCTGAAGCCCTAAAGACCTTCAAACTGGTGGCCCTTAAGTGGGATAATTCCCAAAGGCGTACTAAAAACAAGGCAAAGCGGAACATCATGGCTAAGATTGACAAATGTCAGGTACATGATGCTAATTTTCCCATTCATGCTAATGACTTACTGTCTATTTCTCTTGAAGAACAATACAATAATATCCTACTCCAAGAGGAGCTAGATTGGCAGCAAAAAGCACATATCACCTAGCTCCAGGCATGCGATGGTAATACAAAATTTTTCCAAACTTATGTCAAGGCTAGACGACACTTTGCTAAAATTAGTAGATTGCAAAATGATGATGACGAATGGGTGGACAACCCGCTGGAACTTAAGGAACTAATAAACAGCTATTTTCAAAAACTTATGACAGCCGTCCCACTGTCCCTGGGGCAATGAGCAGCCATCGCCAGTTTTCCTGGTTGCTTTGAGAAGCTACCTGTCCAGCATCTAAACTTCATAGCTCGCATGTCGGGTCCTGATGAAATCAAACGTACAGCCTTCCTCATGTCACCATCCAAAGAACCTAGCCCCGATGGGGTGTATACGGAATTCTTGCAATCTAACTAGGAAAAGCTCAGCACCTCAATTAATACAACTGTACAAGATGCATTCAAAACGGGGAACATTAACCATAGTCTCGCTGAATCATATATGGTCCTCATTCCTAAGAAAAAGCAACCATTGAAATGCTCAAACTTCTGACCAATATCCTTAAATAATAGTTACTTTAAACTCATTTCCAAAATTCTAGTTGAACGCCTCAAAAGACACCTCAAGAACTGGGTTTCTGACACGCAATCAAGTTTTATTCTGGGTAGGAGGATCAGTAATAATATCCTTCTGTTTCAAGAGGTTATTCATTCTATGAAACAAAAGCAAGGAAAGACCAAATGGGTTACCATTAATCTTGACTTGTCTAAGGCCTTTGATAAAATGAGATGGCCATTCATTGAAGACACTTTAACCAAAGTTGGGCTTCCTAGCATCACTACTAAACTGATTATGAACATTGTCACCTCAGGGCGTACTTCTATTCTATGGGATGGTGTCCCGCTCGATCCTTTCTGTTCTTCTCAAAGTGTGAGACAAGGGGACCCATTAAGTCCCTACTTGTTCGTGCTATGTATGGAAATACTAGCTCAAACCATCAACCAGGCAGTTTCATATGACCATTGGAAGCCTATCCACCTCACACGCCATGGCTTGCCACTCTCACATGTTTTCTTCGTAGATGATATATTGTTGATTTTAGAAGTTAATTCAATCCAAGAAACATACATTATGCATATACTCAACTCTTTTGTTGTTGCTTCAGGCCAGGAAATTTCCAAGCTGAAATCATGTTGCTTCTTCTCTACAAACACAAGCAGAGCATAAAAACGGTCCTTTTGTAGGAAGATTGGCATTGGCCACACTAAATATTTGGGTCGATACCTTGGAGTACCCATCCTCCATCATAGAATCAACAGAACAACACATCAGCAAATATCATCCACCATCCAGGAATGTATGATAGGATGGTCTGCGAGACATCTCTCACTGGCTGGACGCATAACACTTGCAAAATCAACACTCCAATCTATACCATCCTATTCTTTGCAAATAGTTAAACTTTCTCCTCGCCTCTGCGATGACATCAATATACAAGTCAAGGACTTTATTTGGTCTGGTGGACAAGACCAAAAGAAGCTATCACTAGTCTCCTGGAAGAAAATCACCTCACCCAAAGACATGGCGGGCTGGAAATCAAAGATGCCCGAGATCAAAACACTGCTCTCATGCTTAAGAACGTGTGGTACTTCCTCAACAATCACTCAACTCACTGGTTGAAAATGATGCAGGAGAAGTACATGCGTGGAGGAAACTTCAGTAAAAAAACCCATTTCTTCTGCTTGGGCCTTTATCAAAAAACATATCGCCGCCCTTTCAATAATTAGTCACAAAACAATCATCTCAGGCAGCAACACAAATGTTTGGAAGGACAAATGGATATAGGGAGAAGCTATTTCAGATATACACCCATCCTGGAGCATCCCAGCTGAACTTAATGACTTAAAGGTCAGCTCCATGCATCTGGACAATGGAGAATGGGACCTTGACTTTATTAATGCCTATCTCCCATCAGGAATTGGAGAAAGAATAAAATCCATCACACCACCTACTGAGGGTGCCGACGATGACAATTGGGTTTGGCCTTTTGTAGATACCTGAGAGTTCTCAGGAAAGTCTTCTTACACATGGTTCCGATCCGAAAAGAACATAGCAACTCATGGAGCTTGGGACACCATATGGCATCTCAACATTCCAGAACATCTGCACATCTTCTTACGGCTCCTGCAACATCACTCTCTACTCACCAATGCAGAGAAGTAATAACTCCATATGGATGTTGACATCACATGTTGCATCTGTGGTAATGCCCCAGAGAGTTTACTCCACTACCTACGTGACTGCCAACACAGTAAACAAACATGGACAAGCTTGGGAATGGGAGCAAATTTCTTTACTGCAAATAAGGAAGACTGGATCCAAAAGTTGATATCCAATGCTGCTCGTGATACTGCTTATATTCAAAGCATCATGATAGTATGGCATCTTTGGCAAGTAAGAAATGAGAAAGTTCATCAGAACCTCTCATGCAACCTACAGAAGAGTGTCCATTTAATGAAGCAAAGAACACAATCAATCTTAAATATACCAGTGACTACACTACAATCCAAGGGCGCCACTAAACACATAGTACCGTCCAGGCCGGACACCTATAATGAAGTGATATTTGTGGATGTGGCGTACAACCACACATCTAAGAAGGTAGGTGTTGGCATCCATATCATAGACAATGTAGGGAGGAGCTTGAGTGGGAGAGGAATCCCTTTCTACTCATCATCAATTATTGCTTATGAGATTCATGCTATTCTTCTCACATGCAATTTATGTCAAGAGTTTGGGTTGTCAAAAGTAGTTATGCTTTCAGACTCAAGCCTAGCAGTAAGCATGCTAAACAATGAAGAACCACCAACTCATCATCTCCAGCCACTCTGGAGGAAATTTCAACCCATCAGGACCAGTGCTCAGCTTGTGATACTACATGTCCCTCGCACTCTGAATAAGGTTGTTGATGAAGTAGCTAAACACACCCTATGTTCCTTCCTACCTTGTAATCTGAGCTTATTCAAGCCACCTTGGCTTAACTCAGAGTTGAACGTTAATCTAGATCTATTTTGGATTGCACTAGAGAGCAGTATGAATAAAATTTAATCTCTAGTATTTGCAAAAAAATAGTAGTATTTATCCTTATATAAATGATAAAATAAAAAATAAATAATAGTGCAAAGAAGGAAAAATTGAATATAATTATATATAACATAATATGTAGAGAAAATTCAAGTAGAAGGAAATCTAGGAAATCAACTTTGAAGGTGAAATTTTCCAATGTAAAAAGTGATCACTTGTAATATTCTTCAATATATTTTCATATTGTAGGTCATCGTATAATAATCATATAAGTAACCATTCTTAGTATTTTTTATATCTAAAAACTTCAATTTTCTGGGAAAGCAATTAGTTAATTTGATCATAGTTAGTATCCTATATCATGATTTGATGAATAAATGACACGTGCATAGCATGTGCATTTACTAGTATATCCTTAAATATAGTATTAAAGATGCCTTCCATTGAAATACACAAGAAAACCTTGTTTGACTAAGTGTGGGAATGCTCGACATGGTGCATTGTCTACGTTGAGTAAGTGTGATGATAAGTATGTGGGTCTGCTCAAGAGGGTGTATATCTTATTGTATTGGATTTTGGGTCGGAATTTATTGGGTCATTTTAATAGGCTTAAGCTCCCATAGGCAAAAACATGGCATATACTTTATATGATGATTTATTGAAAAAGAGTTGTGAAACCTTGTATCCAATAATTGCATAGGATGAAAATCATAATTGTTTCTACCTAAATAGTCAAGTTGTGAGTAGTCAGCCACAGTGACTCATGACTTTATGTATTTTAAATCTTGGCTCACTAGAATATTGTTTGTTTAATATTCCAAATTAATAGTGAGAGCTATTAATTTGAAAAATATTGGGAGTGTAATTCACTAAAGTCCAAACTAATTCTATAAAATTAGATGTTTTAAGTCAAAATTAATCTTCATATTAGTTTGTTGAGTCGTGCAAATATCTTCTATGTAGATCAATGGCAAACCGAAACAAAAATCCTTTTTCACTAAGGTTAGTCCTTGAGAAAGAAAAATTAAAAGGGAATAACTTCAATGGCTCGTACACGACACTAAAACATTTTCTTGCATATGAGTATAATCTCTATGTCTTAAACACACCAATACCTAATGAACCAACTCTGGATACACCTAGAGTGGAAACAAAAGTCCACAAGAAGCATTTTACTGATTTCATGTTCATTAATTGCCTTATTATATGCTCCATGAATCTTGAGCTTCAGAAGAAACATGAGAACATGGATGTTATTGAGATAATTAAACATCTCAAGAACATGTGTCAAACACAAGAAAGGCAAGAGAGGTACGATACTCCAAGGTGTTATTTAAGTCCAAGATGGCTGAAGGTGAACCAGTTGGACCCTATGTACTCAAATTAATTGGATATGTGGAAAGTCTAGCAAGACTAGGATTTCCTTTAGTTGGCCACAAATGTGATCCTACAATTGTTGTTGGATTCATACAAACAAATTGTTACGATTTACAACATGAACAATTCTACTGACAGAGCTATTGAGTGTGTCAGTAACAGTTGAGGAGAAAATGAAAGACACGCCCAAATATATGTTGATGGTCAGCAAAGAAAATGAAAAGTGCAAGGACAAAGTTAAATCCAGGAAAGGTTCTAAGGTTGGACAAAAGTCTTTTGCACTCAAGGTAAAAGGATGAGTGGTTAAGGGAGGAAATTTTGACCATTTTTAAAAGGCTAGACATTGGAAGAGAAATTGCACTCTCTACCTTGAGGAACTAAAGAATAAGAAGTAGGGGATTGAGATCTCCACTTTAGGTATATATGTTATTGAGATAAACTTATATACTTATTCATTTATAGAGTTAGACAATGGATGTGGATATTGCAGGGATTCTAGTAAGGGGGTGTAGTGAAGAAACAAAAAAAATTTCCTTCCCACTTTACCCTAGTTGTCAGATCTGTTGTAGCTATAGAATGTTGGTGAACAAAAGGCAGATAAAGGATAGATATTATAGATTTGTACATACTAGTTTTCCAACAACTAGACACCTCTTTGTCAGTGAAGAACTTGAAAGTTTGGATCTAGATCTGAATAAAATTTAGATTGTCTACCAAGAAATCCAGATCGGTCACCAAGATATTGGACGGTTGTTTTCTTTGCATCATCTTTTTGTATACTTGTGGAACAACTACTCCAAGCCTCCACATGTGTTCCTTTTCCTCTAATTTTTCATGTGGATGAGGGAGAATGTAGTGTACTACCTTGCTAGTCATCCTATAAATCTCTTTCTACTAATGTCTTGGAAAACCATCCTTAGAGAAACTTTCTCTCTCTTAAAGAGAGAAATATGACAAAAAACTTATCTCACAACTTATATCGTATGTTTGTAACATGTTCCTCTCACCCTTTGGGACATGACCCATTATATATGAGATTCATGGGCTTGAAAAACACTAATTAAAATCCCTTTCCTAGTTGCAATCTCAAAACAGCCTCAATATTGCAAAACTCTAATGGGATTCTAAGCGGTCGAATGGGATTCCTAATCCAATGAGTAGAATCCCGGTCCAGATCTAGATCTTGAATTTCACCGCCAAATTTGTCAGTCCAAATCTGAATCTAACTTGGTTTCCAAATTGAAACCTTCCCTTTTGAATTCCAATTGGCCAACTAGGGTTTCCAATCAGTTGAATGGGTCAAAGTAAAATCCAGTAGACCAATTGAAAATCAATTGATCCATTGACCCAACAAATTGAATTATTGTCTCCTCTCATTGATCCTACAATTGTTGTCTACTCTGGTTTCATCTACATCATTCAAAATTATCCCCATGTGTCATAGTACACCTAATCACTACCTTTTTGTCAATTCTAATTCAAAGCACTTTGGGGTAGTGGTCAAAGTACACAGAACAACATGCAAACTTTTAGTAACTTCATCTATAAGGAATACAGTCACCACTATAACATTGAGATATGACTCTAACATGTCATGACATGACTTCCATGTGTCATTCTTATGAATAAAGAGACATTGTAACACTCACCAAACTTGCTAGTCATACGTATTTTGTGGTCCTATAATATCCAAAACAATAACTGACTAGGTACATAACAAAGATGAATACTCTAAAAATAAAAATGATCTCATGTTCAAGTCCTCAACTCAAACCATATTTCATTGGGTCAAAACTTTCTTATGATATTGTTAGGTTTATTCATTATCTCAAAACTAAAACAAACATAACAAGTGGAACTACCTTTTCTTAATAATCAGATCATATAGAAAGTATTCTTATTACAATCATCATGTGATGACTCTCAGGGCTTACAACCAACAATATCAATCAATCATGAATCTAATTCCAAGTAATCTAACATGACCATCATGCTTCTGTTGTGCATTTTTTTGTGGATTAGCAATATTACTTTCAATTAATACTTTGCAAATCTTAACATATACACTCTCTGCAATCTCTTATATAAGATGATAATGACTGAGTATGTGTTTGGAAGGCTAATGCGATGTGGGTTAGTTGTATAATGACTCCATTATTATCACAATACATTTTTGTTTTGTCTTCAGTGTTTTGAATCATCCTAAGTTCACTAATGAAGTTATTGATCCATATTGCTTCCTCTATAGCATTTGATGTAGCAATATACTCATCCTTAGTTGTTGAATCAGTCATTATCTCTTGATTGGAACTCTTTTAGCTTATAGCTACATCATTTATGCAAAATACAATCCTAATTTTGATCAATCATCATCCTTTTTTATTTGGAAAATTCAATTAGTGTGGCCTTTTACCGCCAACTCTTACTCACCACCATAAATTCGGATTTTATCCTTAGTTCTTCTCAAGTAATTAAGGATGTTCTTTACAGCTATCTAGTGACCATCAATGAAATTTGACTAGTGCCTACTCATCATGCTCAAAGCATATGTTACATTTGAGTGTGTACATAACACTACATACATGATAGATCCTATTGTCGAGGCATATGGAATCTTACTCAAGACTGCCTACTCTTGAACATAGTTGGGACATCAGGATATAGATAGACTTATTTCATGTAACATGGGTAAGTTTCCTCTCTTAGAATCTGACATTATAAACCTCTTTAGCACTTTATCAATGTATTTATTTTGTCTTAGGCCAAGTGGCCTTCTAGATCGATCTATGTAGATCTCTATTCCTAGTAGATAGGATGCTTTGCCTAAATCCTTCACGGGGAAGGTATTTCCCAACCATGTCTTTATCCAAATGTAGAGTAGGTATGCCATTTGATAAATAGTATGTCATCTACATAAAATATGATAAATACAATTATGTTCCCACTAGCCTTCTGGTAAACATAAGGTTGATATTTATTTGAACTAGACAAATTGTTTGATATATCATCAAAAGAAGATCCCAACTCAAGATGCTTGATTCAATCCATAGATTGACCTGTGTAGCTTACATACTTCATTATCCTCTAGAACATTATCATTAAAGAGATCAATTTTAACATCCATTTTCCAAATCAAGTCATGATAAGCTATAATGGAATGGATTTAACCATGGCAATAGGTGAAAAAGATTCATCATTTTCAACACCTTGAAATAGTTTGAAACATTTTGCTATCAATCGACCTATGTATATTTGTACATTACCATCCATGTTAGTCTTATAAGTGGAGAACCATTTCCATTCAATGTGTTTTACCCTTCATAAGGATCCACCAAGGTCCATACCTTGTTGGCATACATGAAGTCCATCTCATAACTCATGTCTTCAAGCCATTTCTTAGAATATGGTCCATCAATAGTCTCATTGTAGGTTGTTAGCTCTGTAGGGAAATACGCCATTAGATAGGCAGTGAAAAGAAAAATTTTACTGACATATTTCCCATTAACCAGTAGATCATGTCAATAACTATGCAATGGCAAG
Organism: Alisma plantago-aquatica; assembly: GCA_963693085.1. Taxonomy (NCBI): domain Eukaryota; kingdom Viridiplantae; phylum Streptophyta; class Magnoliopsida; order Alismatales; family Alismataceae; genus Alisma; species Alisma plantago-aquatica. The sequence continues at coordinate 379,299,728 of OY856410.1, forward strand.
GATGGTTTCATGAAGATATACCTGGTCCTGGAGCAAGTCCAGTGACAATCCTCGTTGATGTAGATGTGAACTCTGTCTTGGATGGTGTCTGTGTAGCTCCTAGATGCACTCATACTTGTCTAACTTCTCCTCCATGGACAGCAGACTCGAACAACTATTGCAACGGATCCTCAGATCTTGCCACTGACTACAAGTTGATGTTCCCCTCCTAGTAGTAGCCAAAGAACTCCTGACTCTAGAGTAGTCCACACAGACCAACTAGAACTCATGTCATCTTGCTAGAATAGACAGGAAGGATTTGTCCCTCCCATTAGTGTACTAGTCCCCAACCTTCTCTCCCACAACAATATCATCAGTTGTTTCCCTCCCTTGGCTATCCCCCCTAGTCAGGTAGGACTTGCCTGGGTTGTCGTGGTTACTACAACTAGAGAGGATAACAATTGTCAGAGCAACTAATTCTCAATTTTATATGTTGTAGTTGTGTTCTGGGAAGCTCCCAATACCCCTCTATATATAGGAGGGGTTAGGGTCAGGGTTCCCAGCCCCTAGTCAATACGGAACTAAAGCGGGTGTGGAAAGGACCGGAAGATCTTGAATTTTCACTACAATTATGGAAGTTTTGCAACCTTTCTATGCTGAAATGTTCATCTTGCACACAAGATGGTCATTTCCCTAAGCGAAATAGTTGTTTTGCACTTTCTAATTTTGCACATATGTCGACAATTCAATTCCAATTAGTACTTAACTTGACATCAGCATCAATCCTTGATGTAATTGAATTGCACCTCTAAGACGGTCATTTGGTGCATGTGAGATGGGCGTCTCACACCACCTGAGATGGTCATCCAGCAAAACTAGACAGGCATCTCATAGGTTGTTTTAGGTTGAATTCTACCTAATGCATGATACAATCACCTGACACTCCAAACAGCTATCTCAACACTTGAACCAGTCATTTATCAGTCTAGTCAGCTGATCTCTTGCATGAATTGAAATAACTAAACACTTTATTAATCAATTAAATTATCATTCAAGATCAAACTCCTATTCTAGATGAATTTATGTGTGTGTGACCCTATAGGTCCCATATCATGTTGACAGTGAATGTCCATATCAACATGTGACATCACAAGCAAAGAGTCATGCCTAGTCACACATTAGTGTTGCCCAAGTAAATGAAAAGTTGGGGAGGAACTTCAACCCACAATTTGTGTATGGTGTTATAGTGTTTGTATAGTTCCTTTGTCACTGATATCTAGATTGAACTAGAGGCATGGAGCAATCATCCTCATTATTATTCAATCTTGTTTCTTGAACCAGAGCAGACTGCATCAGATATATGTAAGATCAATATCACATATTGACTCACATGTGTATGGCCATACTCTTCTCAGTCTCGATAATTAAGAGGCCTTGGATATTGTACTCCTATAGGAGGGACAAATCCCATCTCTATCACTCACACTCATTCCCCATGCGTCAAAGTTACCCAATCATCACTTTTATAACAAAACATGTTTTAAGACTACGTTTGATGATGTCAAAGTGTACTCAATGACATGTGACGGGTGCAGTGATTTTAGATCTACGGACCAAAACCACCACCATCACTGTAAGAGATGACCATGACTTCCATGATGATGGATTCCATGTGTCAGTCTCATGGTGGGTCTATCTGATACACTTTTCCCTAACATGTATCTATGTGATTGGTTTGATATTGCCATATCATGACTAATTAGACTTTGTCATCAACAAACTCACACTCTAATCTTATGTGTTATCATTGTCTATAAACCTTCCACAACAACAAGTGATCAGGGATATAATGAGAATGTATATACTCTTAACATCCATATGATCTCATTCTTTAGGTCCTCAACTTGAAGACATACATCATTGAGTAAAATCATTCTCTAGACATTTATGTTGTTATTCATTATCTCATAATTGAATATACAAAATAAATTGGAAGCTTGCCTTTATTATTAATCAAATCATTTACATGTTATGCCATTATAATCATCATATGATTGGCACTCTGGGCATACATACCAATAGACCCCCACTTGCACTTAGACCCAATCACCCATGGATCTCATCCCAAGTGACCTTAGATGATCATCATTCTTCTGCTACGCAAGTGCTTATATAGTGGGTTTAGCAACGTTTGCTTTTAAGTCAGTATTTTCTAATATTCTCATTTATTTGTTGTATGACTACTTGTATGATATGGAAGTGTCATAGTATGCTATCTGATATTCTCAACCTAACTAGTAGCTCCATTCTTGTCATCAGTATTTCTACTATGTCATAAATGGTTGGAACCTCACACAAGTTCACCCATATGAACTTCTTGATCCATACAGTATCCTCTATTTGTTCTTATAACACAGAGATACTCAGCTTCTTTTGTAGATTCAAACAACTATCATTAGCTCAAAACCCTTTCTAGCTTACAATTCACATTTGTTGTCAAACACAAATTTAGATTGCAATCATTTTATCAATTTGGAAGCTTGCATCAGTGTAACTCTTTACATTCAACTCTTCCTTATTATCGTAACCATGGAACCAATCCTTTAAGTGATTCACAAGCACCTAAGGATGTTCTTTATGGTATTTCAGTGACTCTCACTAGTATCTGACATATACCCTCTGATCATGTCTAATACATACAAGATTGCTAGGCAGGTATATATATGTCTTCTCATCATGTCAAATACATATGAGATGACTTGATATCCTCTCATCATGTCTAATACATATGAGATAACGGGATAAGTACATAACATTACATACAATACAGATCCAATTGCAAATGCATATGGCATCTATCGATGTGTTCCTAGTCTTCATAAGAATTGGGACACTAGGCTCCTAAGAGACTAACTCCATGGATCATGGACACATTTTATCTCATTAAGTCTTGCATGTTGAACCCTTCAGCATATTACCAATGTATGTGCTCTTACTTAGGTCAAGAAGCTTTCCATATCTATCTCTATAGACCTCGATCCCTATCACATAGAATGATTCACCTAAACCCTTTAGAGAAGGTACTTTCCTTGCCAAGTTTTAACATATCTAGGATAAGGATGTTATTTCCCATCCTTATGTTAAATATTAATATGCTCCCACTAAATCTTTTGTAATCATAGATTCCATCTTCATTCTGACTCAAGTCAAACCCTTTGACTATCTTGTCAAATAGAAGATTCCAGCTCTGATGTGCTTTCTTCAATCCATAGATTGACCTTTGTATCTTATAGACTCTATCTGCATTGACAGATTTATAAAACCATTAGGATGTGTCACATACACATCCTTTCAATTATTCCAATTAAGGAATGTGGTTTTAACATCCATATGCCAAATCTCACAGTCATACTAAGCTGCAACAGCAAGAATGATCCATATGGATTTAACCATGGTAACTGGTAAAAAGACTTCATCATGTTCAACACCTTAAACTAGTTTGAAACCCTTTGCAACCAATCTACCCTTCCATGTTGGTCTCCTTTCAAAGACCCAAATGTGCCCTATGGGTTTTGCCTCTTTAGGTGGATCTAGCAAGGTTATACCTTGTTGGTGCACATGGAGTTCATCATTGATTTCATGGCCTCAGGTCATTTCTCATATTTTGGTCCCTCAATAGTTTCTAGGTAGGTTGTTGATTCATTGGTATGATGAACTTAATGCCTTCTTAAGTTATCAGATATCATGATCTTTCAAATTCAAAGTGTGTTCTATGATAACTACAAGGTTTTTTGTTACATATGGAACGGAGAATCCACAAGAACTTGTGATTCTCCTTGTTCCTATTGTACCTCTTTAGATTCTATGTTTTCTTATTTGTCTCAAATATTTTGAGTTCTACTTTTACTCCCACTGATTCCTTTGGAACTAATTTCCATTTAGGAATTCAGCCATCCTAGCAACAAACATTTTTGTTGGGTTGGAATATAAGTAGTATTCAACAAGATAACATTCATGTGATTTGTGAATAAACCTTTTAAGAAACAATTTATTATATAAGCCTTCAATCCTAATCACTACAAAAGACTCATCAGGACTCCTCCCATGCCATATCTCATATGGTGTCTTTTGAACCATTTTAGATGGTACATTGTTTTAGTGTATAGCATGTTCCCAAAAGAAATTGTAAGATCAGCTATATTTTATTGATAATCTCACCATGATCTAATAGGGTGTGATACCTTCTTTCTGACACATAAGTATGTTTTAGATGGAGTTCATTGTGATACACTATCACGATCTCTCTAGAAGGTTCTCAAACTATTGGTTTAAATATTTCAACATTGATCACATCAATGTTATGTTCTACCAAGTGAGTTTGTACTTCATTCATAATCTCCTTGAACACTTCAAGAGATTCATACTTGTATTTCGTTAAATACAAGTATTTGTTGATCACATCAGTAAATATAATGAGGTACTTGTAACTACCTTTAGCATTCATTCTAAAAGGTATATGTACATCAGTATGTACTAGTCCTAATGGAATAGTCGATCTCCCACTACATCTAGTGAAGATTCTTTTGTCATATTGCACAACAAATAAGACATGCATGTCTCTATTGGTTTGATAACCAAAAGAATCTAGATAACCGCCATATGGATTCTAGAAATGCATTTCTCATTTATGCACTCTAGATGGCAGTGCTATAGGTATTCAGTTTGTTTGAGTTATCAGGTCATTCAAATGTGTCATACACATTTGTCTCTACAACTATCAAGTATAGTTTGTGAGACATATAACATTTCCATAAAAGATCATAATGTTCTTGTCATACAAAACATATGATGTTTGGCAAGTACACAATAGTAATTCTATTATGTACTCATGAATGACAACCTTTAACTATAGTGACAGCAACCCTCTCTCCATATAGTTCTAACTTACTTCTTCTTAGGTACTGAAGTGGAGATCTCTATCTCTATCATCTTCTTGAGATCCTCTATGAAGAGGATAATTCCTTTCCAATGTCCAGACAAGTGACAATGGTGGTATTTTCTTTTCTTTATCCTTTAAGTGAAAAGGTCAAATTCCTTTTACACTTACCCTTCTCCATATATTTAGTGGAGAAGACTTGGGCTTAAACTTAGCCTCATAACACTACTTAGCCTTGCTTTTTACCTAGGACTCACTTCTTCTCATCATCATCATGGAGTTGTCGTTCTTCTTCCTTGCTTTGAAATCAATATGCCAAGCATTTGATAAACTAACTATATGATTCATTCAACGCTTGCATAATCATATTCATGATCAACGCTTGACCTAAGAGAATCCCAGTCATTCCACATGTCCAATCATATTGAGCACATGGGGTTCTACTGGACCTCCCTTTGTCAGTTTGCACTCAATTAGCGCTTTGGAGACATTATACCTTCTTTGCTTTACATGATCCTTAAGATGTGTTACCATATCAAGAATGTCCATGTTTTTCATGTTGTTCATGCAACTCATAGTTCATACAACAGAGAAATAGGCATTCAAATGTCTATGGCATCATTGGCATGCTTCCAATAAGCATCCATTTAGCCTTAGGCGCATTTGGAGCGGGTTCCTCTGGCATTGGTCTATCAAGGACATAGAGCTTTTTCTCATTGATGAGAACATTTCTCAAAGTCCTTAACCAATTGTGGAAATTTAACATGTTATGTCTTTTCAAGGATTTATCGCAATTTGAACGTGTTATGTGTTTGACATTTGATTATACAAAGAAATATTGCATCCTTGTCAAAACATTTTTTATTTGGTTTCATTTGATAATTTTTATGATATTAACTGAGTCTTTAATTATTATCGTTTCCACTATTCTATTCAAATTGATATCCCTCAATATTAGTTTGGAATATTGCAATGTACAATATTCGAGTGGGCCAAGATCCTAATTTCATCAAATCATGAGTCAGCTAGGGTTGTCACCCACAACTTGATTCTATCAGGTAAGCAATCATGCCAATTGCATCATATGCAACTCTCAAATAGATGATATGTGAAACTCCTTGCCATTGATCATATGTATTCCTATAGGTGCTTAATCCAATAAAGGTCACCTAGTTAAGCTTAACCCATAAGCCAACATGATAGACCATGCACCCTACTAGGGTAGACCCACATATCTACCATCACACATTCATGAGATAGATGGCGCACCACGCTAGGGCATGCCTACTCTTAGTCGATCAAGATTTCATGTGTGCTGCTTATGGAAAGCATCTAAGACTTAATAGTTTAATTGAGGGATTTTGTATAATACATATACATTAACTAATCACCACATAAATAGTATGTATATATACATGTTATAACCACAAATGAGAACATGCAATAAATAAAACACACAAGTGATGGTTATGGCCATACTAATGTAATTCCTTAGAGCCACAAGGAACTACTACCACCTATGGTCCACATCATATGCAACCTATTGTTGGTGAAGATCTATGTTGGAACCATTCAGGGTTGATCTGTTCAACTCTTTAACCAATCATCTTGCCTCCTGGTTGCTCAGGTGGGCTCTTCTAAAGTGATCATCTAGTTCTCGGGTCCAAGAAGTTTCTGGACACCTCCAGCCGATTAGTTGGGCCACCAGTCTATCGGTTCATCCTCATGTCGTCTAGCCTCATCGGTCCTCCAGTCAATCGGGTCGTGTTACAAGCCACTTATTTTGCCTTTGTGCATATCGTGATCTCACATCGAAACATAAAGTAAAACTATCCTATATTTATTAAATTGTATATGGGGAATGCCTCAAGTTACATTTGAGGGGAAATAGGAATGAGATCATTAGTTTACATTTTGAAAGGAGAGAGAGGCTCCGTAAGCAAATTGATTAACAACATGAACAAATAACCACAACCATGCACACACAGATCTGGGGTTTTGGCCATAACCATGCTTCACATCCACCATCAAAATTAATTTTATGGCGACGCACGTAAATTGCATATATATATATATATATATATATATATATATATATATATATATATATATATATATATATATATATATATATATGTGTGTGTGTGTGTGTGTGTGTGTGTGTGTGTTCATTCATTGGCCGCGCGGGTAGCCTATATTTTCACTACCCGACAGCCAAAAAAGAAACTATCCTGGTGATAACACCAAATTTTGTGATGTTTTAGACTGTTTTTCTGTTATCAAAACTGCCCTTTTTAGCTATTTTCCTCTCTTTTATATGCACTTTCGCAATAATTGGCCGAGCAACGCTCTTAATCCAATACTTTCATCTTTTGCAGAATTTTCCTCCCATTTTGGCCCAATAAGGTCGTCCCGGCCCACAAGCAATAAGTCCAAACCTGCATCGGCCTTCCAATGGCCCGATACAAGCACTGCCCGACAGGGTGGCGCGACGCAACGACGCACAACACGGGGATACCGCGCAAGAAGAAGCTGACGGACGGCATGCCCTTTACCTGACAGGGAGCCCAAGCTCGCCCGACAGCCATGGCTTGTCACCCGACACGGACCACCCACCGGCAGGCACCGCCCGTCACGTGACCGATAGCCGAGATCCTCGTACTGGGCGATATGTGTATCGGCCGTCCACCAAACTCACAAATACGGAGGACACGTGGTGCTTCGAGCACCATAACTTCCCCCAACCGCTGCCTATAAATAGCAGCTACAGGGAGCCGAAAAGACAGGTCAGACAAGTCGGACAGTTCGGATACTTCAGAATTCGGACAATTGGGAGCTTTGAGTGATCTTCGGAGGAAACTGCGAGAGCAGGAGTATCGCGCCCCAGTGCTCATGCCGGGAGACACTAGGTGAGCCCCTCCTCATCTTGAGAGGGAGAGGATGGTTCACTTAGAACCGTCCCGGGCGACACTACGGGCTGGTATCACCCACGACGATGAGCGACACAAGTGCCTGACACGATTAACGCGTCGCTCCATGCCCGACATGATATCGAACCCGATACGCTTCGTCCGTCATTCGTGCCGCTCGAGAGAGTGTGTCACCCGACTTGAGCGTATCAGCTAGGTCCTTAAACGATATAGTCGGCCTTCGTGGTGTGCCGCTCGAGAGAGCGTGCCGCCCGACACCACTGTATCGGGCTAGGCCCCTATCCGGTATCGGGCGGGAGAGCCGTTGTAGTCTGTCGCCCCTTCTACATCAAGAAGGCGACCTCTATCATTAATTCTGTTATTTAATTCCTTTCTTACGCAATGTATTAAAACCCTTAATGTTTATGGAAATAGAAAAGCTTAATTACTTGCTGCTCTATGCTTGGTGCAATATGTTGGATGACTGCCATGTTTGATATCTGAACTCTAGCTTGCATTTTGGATCGCGTTTCGCTTAGCTACCGAATCGTGTTTTCACGTCGCAACAACTTCGAGAGTTGTGTTGTGGCTCTAGTGTTTGGTCCACTTCTGGAGTACGAGAGTGCCTGGAATGGAGTTGTTTCAGTCACACTCCACTCTAACTTAAAGCCCAGCAACCTCGAGAGGGGTGTTGATGCTTGGTTAGAGGTACCCGCTCTGAGAGGAGGGGTGTAGGATGCTACTGGTGCCGCTTGTTTTGTTGTAGTCTTATCCTTCGTACCTTGCTCTAGCTCTAGTATTATCTTTCTGTTTCTGTTGCATGAAAACCCCTAAAAACTACTAAATGACTAAAACCTTAAATCTTTCTAGTAGCTCCACTTGGAGATAGTTTTCTTGTTTTGTTTGTGACATCTTACTGTTTCCCTTCTGGGGAATTTATTATCTCTTTACACCTGCCGGAGTGTAGCGTGTCGATTCTGGGTTCTCAACACTACCCCCCTTGTCCCTGTGTTTGACCCTGTATATCTACTTCGACCCCGTAAGAAAAGTTGCGGGGGCCTAGAAGGATTCGGTTTTATAAATGTAAAATCTCGACTACCTCAAATCCGCCTCCAATTTTAGGACGCGCGATTTAGGCCGGTCAACTTTTTGGCATCGTTGCCGGGGACAAGGCAAAAAGGTACTATAGATGAATCTGAATCCACTAACTACACTCCCGTGCCTCAATCTTCGAAATGAGTTTGATAGCACTCTTTTTATTTTTCTTTTTCCTTACTATTATTCTTTGCCTAAAATTAATAATTCCATTTTCTAAACTTGATTTTTCATGCTCCTTCAGGAACCCTGAAAGTTGTGACATGTTCCACTGAGCTTTGATACCATGTCTCGTTGTGAGCAGTCTCTTTCTGAGGGTGAATGTCAGGGCCGAGGCGAGAGGGCGAGCCAACCTAACTTGGTTGGTCAGCTTTCCGCCTACATAAAAAGACAGGGCACCATCATCAGCAAACTGGTGCAGGGCACGCTTCCTAGACCTGGAGCTCTGAACTCCATGCAACGCCAGATGGCAAGCTTGTACATGCGTCAGCGTGAGGTCGATCGGCGGCTGACCCAGATGTCTGCCCTGATGAAGGATCCTGCAATAAAAGCACTCTCCTACCCGAAAACTGCCAGAATGGCGGTTCTAAGGTCTGGAAGAACGCTGGAGCGCCCTGATGAAGCCAGGCCTGAGCCCGAGCCAAGGCCTGAGGGTGCAACCCCAGCAGAGGAGGAAGAAAGACAGGAAGACGTTTGTGAGTCTGTGCAAAGGTTCCCTGAAGAGCTACCTGGCGGAAGGAATGCTTACGCTCCTAGGATTCCGTTCCCGTATAAACTGATAAAGGCGAATCTGAAGAAGCGTCATGAAAAGTTCATGGAGTCGATCAGGAAACTGCATCTCGAAGTGTCCTTCCCTGACGCTTTGGAGGAGATGCCTACATACACCAAGTTCCTCAAGGACCTTATCACGAAGAAAAGAAGGGGAGGAAGGATAGAGACAGTACACCTAGCTTCTGCCTCCTCTGCCTTCGTAATGCCCAACTTGCCAAATAAGAGGAGGGACGCCAGAGCTTTCACGATCTCATTCGCCATCGGGGACAATGTCGAGCGGAAGGGTCTAGCAGACTTGGGGGCAAGCATCAGCCTCAAGCCCCTAAGTTTCACGCAAAGGGTGGGTTTGACCGACATGGTTCGAACCAACATGCGGATTCAACTGGAAGACCACACAATTAAGAGACACATTGGCATTGTCGAAGATGTGTCGATCAGGGTTGGTGATTTCTTTATCCCCTGTGACATAGTCATCATCGACACAGCTGAAGACCCCCATTGCCCGATCATCTTTGGGCACCCCTTCTTGGCAACAGGGAGAGCGGTGATTGATGTCTCCGAGGGGATGATCACCCTGAGGGTCGGAAACGACCATATGGACTTCAAGTTGAAGGAGATCATGAGAAGTCTGTCCCTGTCGGAATCAGCATGTTTCGCATATAGCTACAATAAATTATGCGAGGAAATAGAGGAGGATATCCGGACAGTAGACCGCCTCGCGAGGGCCATAAGCTGTTAGGACCCCGACCTCAAAGATCCTGAAGTCGCGAGGTATCTTGACCTTTTCAACCTTTCTGGCAAAGACTTGCAAGAAGAGGGTAAGGTGGTGGAGTCTGCGAAGTATGCCTCTCTCGAGGGGGAGCCTCAAGAGAAGGCACCCAGACCAAAGCCAGAGTTAAAAGCATTGCCTGAAGGTCTGAAGTACGAGTTCTTAGATGAAGATCAGAGGCACCCTGTCATCGTAAACGTCAATCTTTCAAGCAATCAGCTAGACCGACTCCTTGAGGAGTTAAGGCTCCACAGGGGGCTATAGGATATTCAGTAGATGATATCAAAGGCCTTAGCCCCGCCCTATGCATGCATCGCATCAACTTAGATGAATCTTCCAAGCCTCTGGCTTAACCCCAGAGGAAGCTGAACCAGATGCTCAAGGAGGTCGTCAAGAAAGAGGTAATAAAGCTTAGGGATGCGGGGATCATTTACCCAATCAGCGATAGCAATTGGGTAAGTCTGATCCACGTAGTACCCAAAAAGGGAAGAATGACAGTGGTTAAGGGTGAGAAGGGTGACGAGGTGGCGGTAAGGACCGTCACTGGATGGCAGATGTGCATAGATTACCGAAAGCTAAATCAGGCTACCAAAAAGGATCATTTTCCGCTACCTTTTATTGACCAAGTTCTTGAAAGATTAGCGCATCACGATTATTTTTGTTTCCTTGATGGCTTTTCAAGATTTTACCAGGTACCCATCTTTCCTGACGATCAGGAGAAAACAATATTCACCTGCCTCTACGGCACTTATGCCTTCAGAAGGATGCCCTTCGGACTCTGCAACGCCCCCGCCACCTTTCAAAGATGCATGATATCCATGTTTTTAGATTTTCTTGAAGACATCGTAGAAGTTTTCATGGATGATTTTTCAGTCTATGGGAAGGACTTTGATAGCTGCTTGAAGAATCTGTCCATGGTTCTACAGAGGTGCGAGGAGAACAGCTTGGTTTTAAATTGGGAAAAGTGCCATTTCATGGTACGAGAGGGCATTGTTCTTGGGCATAAGATCTCAAGGTGTGGGATCGAGGTGGACACCAGCAAGGTCGAAGCCATATCCAAGCTTCCTCCCCCGAAATCCGTGACGGGAGTGAGGAGCTTCCTCGGGCACGCCGGATATTACCGAAGATTCATCAAGGACTTCTCGAATATTTCCAAACTGTTGTCCAATCTTCTGGTAAAAGATGTTGAATTTGTTTTCTCTAACGATTGCCTCAATGCTTTTCAGGCCCTGAAAAATGCTTTGACATCACCACCTATCCTTCAAGCGCCAGAATGGGGTTTACCTTTTGAGCTGATGTGCGACGCTAGCGACTACGCGGTTGGAGCAGTCCTGGGGCAAAAGAAAGATAAAAATCACCATGTGATCTGCTACGTGAGTCGCACGTTGGACGAGGCTCAGGTGAACTAAACAACAACTGAGAAGGAGATGCTAGAGATCGTCTTCGCGTTTGATAAGTTCAGGTCGTATCTCGTTGGAGCTAAGGTCAAGGTATACACAGATCACGGGGCTATAAAATACTTAATGCAGAAGAAAGACGCAAAGCCCAGACTGTTGAGGTGGGCCTTGTTGCTCCAAGAGTTCGACCACGAAATTATTGACAAAAAGGGAGCAGAGAATGTGGTCGCCGACCACCTATCAAGGATCATGGTTGGGAGACAGGGAGGACCCCCAATCAACGACGACTATGCCGACGAGGCTCTTATGTTGGCCGAAGCTCAAGAAGAAAGCTTACCCTGGTTTGCAGACATCTGCAATTATCTTGCTTGCGGAGAACTGCCTCCTGACATCACGTACAATCAGAAAAAGAAGCTATTCGTGGATGCTAAAAACTACTACTGGGATGATCCTTTCCTATTCAGAAGATGCGCTGATGGCTTATACATAAGGTGCATCCTAAAGGAAGAAACTGCGGACATCCTGAAGGAATGCCATGCCTCCCCCTACGGTGGACACCTGGGTAGCGAAAGAACAGCGGAAAAAGTGCTATAGTCAGGTTTCTACTGGCCCTCCTTATTTAAAGATGTTGCACAATTTGTAAAAGTTTGCAACGAGTGCCAGTTCACAGGGAACATAGGGCGGAGGAATGAAATGCCAATGGCAAGCTAGATCGAAGTAGAAATATTTGACATGTGGGGGATCGACTACATGGGACCATTTCCCCCATCCCGGGGGTATCAATACATACTCGTAGCAGTGGACTATGTATCGAAGTGGGTAGAAGCGGTAGCCACCCAAACATGCGACGCCAAGTCGGTTATCAAGCTATTCGAGAGAACCATCTTTCCCCGTTTCGGTATACCGTGCACTGTTATTAGCGACGGAGGTTCGCACTTTGGAGAGAGACAGTTTGAAGCACTCCTGTGCAAGTACGGAGTTAAACACAAGATCACTACACCCTACCACCCACAGACGTCAGGGAAGGTAGAGGTTTCCAATAGGCAAATCAAGCAGATCTTGGAGAAAACTATCAACCGAACGAGAAAAGACTGGCCCATGAAGCTTGACGACGCGCTTTGGGCCTATCGAACTGCTTACAAAATGCCCATTGGAACCACCCCCTACCGGCTTATCTACGGAAAGTCCTACCATCTGCCTTTGGAGTTGGAACACAAGGCCCTTTGGGCAATCAAGTTCCTAAATATGGACCTCGACAAAGCAGGAGAAAAGAGGTTTTTGCAGCTTCAAGAGCTCGAAGAGCTGAGAATGAACACCTACGAAAATGCAAAAATCTACAAACAGAGGACAAAATTTTGGCACGATGCCCACCTCAGGAGAAAAGATGTAAGCGAAGGGGATAAAGTCTTGTTATTCAAGTCCTCTATTCGTCTTTTCCCTGGAAAGTTACAAACGAGATGGTCAGGACCGTTCACTGTGTCAAAGATATACCCATCAGGAATGATGGAGCTCTACGACAAGGACGATCCGACCAAAGTCTTTCAAGTGAATGGGCACAGGGTAAAAAGGTTCTATGAGGATGAAGCCTTTGTCAGGAGAGCAGAGATCGACCTACTAGATATGGGCACAGTCAAGAGCTGAACGAGATGATCCTACACCGGTCGAGCTGGCGACGCCAACTTCAGCGCTCCTTGGGAGGCAGCCCGAGTTTTTCTTTCTTTCGTAGAGTAGGATGCATTTTTCTTATTACTTGTAAAAACAAAATTTATAAATTGTAATAAGGCCCGAGTCGGTGCACGCGTCGAGCGCACCGGCTCCTCTATTTTATGGGCCACCGCTGTAATACTTTCTGAGGTCGGGGACTTAACCCTAAACCGATGATGTTTTTCCTTCACCTAGCTTCGGTTTTCGGCCGCCTATTTTTAACCGTGTAAGGCAGCCACTCAGCTGGCGAGCAGAACCGCCTATATCGGGCTTTGGTCTCTCGGGCATCGCAACGGCTGTGACGGTTGGCATTCCTGGGTGGCGTGCACCCTATCATGCATGCGAGTAATTTCCCTTAATGAGACCGATGGGACCATCGTCTCGGGAACTGCCTGACTCGTCGGCCGACGTGCACCCCTGAACTACCCGTTTTTCCCCCAGCTGAGATTTCTATATATAGGAAGGTGGGTTTACCATGTCGGGCTACCTCACTTTCTCTTTTCAGCCACCTATAACACATGCAGTAACCCACATTTGCTCGTGTGTCGTCCGGCTTGCCTTCACCCTTGTATCGGGCAATGGCTCCTATGAGCAAAGGTATAGCCTGACAGGCTTATCGACCGACAGGCTTATCGCCCGACACGAGTTTTTCTTATCGCGCGCTGCTTATCGGAATTACGAGCCTAGTCAAATTTTGTATCGCCCGACGCAGTTAAGCACGACATAACGACCGAGGGTGTTTGCCCGATACGCATATCGGGCGACACGTTTTTTGTTCGTGACGTCATGACGGGGAGTTGATCTTTGGCGACCTTATCGCCCGATACATCCGTGTCGGGCAGTTGGTGTGCCGCGCAGCTCCCCTCGTATCGTCCGAACCTGTATCGACTCGAGTTGTTTTTGAAATAAGTTAAGGCTTATCGTGATTCCAGTTTGTACAGACCTAACATTTAGATGACAATTGGACTTGATAATAGGGATGGCTCACACAAGGCAAACCTCCAGCCGAGCTGAAGCAACAACTGTCGGACAGAAACATTAGAATCTCGAGGCAGCTAGCCATCAACAACCGAAGATAGAGAGAGGGTGGATTTTTCTTGATTTGGTAGCTTAGGAGGAGGATCACTTCCTTATCATAGTTTGTCTTCTGCGGTGGTTTAGGACCATCTACAGAGACAGCATGAGTCTTTTGTCGGTGACCTCCGGATGGAATCTGGGCATTCCGGCTCCATCTTCTTGAGAGTTTTGCACTTGTTTCGGCTGCTTCCAATTGGGGAAATAAAAAGGCTACAGCAAAGAAGCATATTGCAGCTTCTCCAAGGCATAGGTGAACCTGCTAAATAACCTTCACTGGACTAACATGACCTCACCCTCTTCTTTACTACTCTGGGACAGAGTGTGGAATAAGTTTGGGGGGGTACCCATGTGCCGGTGAAGGAGGTATAAAAATTCTCTTATGCCATTTTGTTCTCCTCCTATATTATGTATTTGTACCCTTGCTCATATAAAAAGTTTGAAAAATTTTGCTTATTTTGTTCCCATGTATATGTACAAAGTCGCTATATTAGTAAAAACCTGATGCAACTGCTTGCAAAGTTTGTTTTCTATGTGCTCAACAAAATGCAAGTTTTGTTATATCTTTCTGATAATGCTACTTCAAACAAACAGAAGATTACATTTTTCCATGCCAAAATTTTCGAAAAATATAATAATCTCGCAAACACCTAAGAGACGAGTATGGAGAAGGAAAAAGCTGCCCAAACAGCAAGAATCTTCTTTTTTCCCCTTTACCCAACAAAAATCCCAAAAAGAGAAAGTGGCCTTATGAGAGTGAATAAAAGCATGAGAGTTGTGCCCAATAAGAGAAAAGAAAAAAATATATATACACACTTGTTTTCCAAAAGTACCCATCTTTAGGCATGGTAGATCCGGGGCAGTGGTACGTAGGATGTGAAATCACTACTCTAAAGTCAACTGGCTTGGACTGCAGGGACCACTTGCCCGTTAACGGACCCTTACCTGGATGGACTGATGGGAAACAAGATGAAAAACCCAAAAAGCCTTACCCTACCCTTTACACAACTTTCTGCCCCGAAAATAAAGTTGGTTGGTGTGGAAGCTAACTTCGGAATCATACACTAAAGTCTCGCTGAAGCTGTAGAGAAAAATTTTACTGAGATAATAAGGTAAGGAAACGCAGGGTCTTTTGATTGCAGTGAGGCAGCATTATCTCTAAAGGCATTACTATACTTGTTTTATCTCTTAGCCTGAAAGCTATACCTAGCAAGAAGAAGCATCACAAAATAAAGTTTAAATATTGATTGAGGACAATCAAAAAGCTAAGTTTGGGGGAGTTGATAACACCAAATTTTGTGATGTTTTAGACTATTTTTCTATTATCAAAACTGCCCTTTTTAG